>JABWTJ010000387.1:0-600000 GCA_016801875.1 Solanum sitiens | reverse complement strand
TCATAGGAATATGCATAATCCAAAAATCTTTTTTCAAAAATCAAAACCACTTTCAATCTTCATAATCTAGAAAACATGGGTTAGGCATGAGCTCATGGAAAATCACCTTAAAATCATGTAATTATCACAATTCATGCTTGATAATCATAAAACAATCAAATAAATCAATATTCAAAAGAACCCATGACATAGAAGTCACGACCTGAGAGCAACCCCTTGTCGTAATATGGCGTATTCGATCTCGAAGATATCTTATACAAGCCCTTAGTATTCATTATATAAAAGCATAGAAAATATGGAAGAATTTAAAACTTTCTTTAAAACATAACTCGAAAAGTATTTCATAAAAGCGGAAGTCTTTCTAACATCATTGTCTCAAACCATCTACGAATGACATGAATAAAAGTCTTGGGACGCAGCCCACATAAAGTCTACAATAAATATGAAAGACATAAAAGAACATAAAGGTTTGTCCTCGAAGCTACGAGGACTCACCACTTCTTTACTTCTTCAAATACCTTGAAACTCTACCCTCCAAGCAACTCAAAGCTCCAAAACTACATTTGGTTAGAATGTAGGCAATATGCGCTAGTACAAAGGTACTAAGTATGAAAGCTAACACAACATCATAAGAGCATATCAAATGGTTAGTCAACATAAGACATAAGCATAAGAGACAATAACATATCATAAACATAATCTCCAACATAAGCATCATATAATACAAGTTAACCTAAGACATAGTAAATGAGCATGGGAGAAACATTACCTATATCACAAGGTCTCTACTTAGACCTACAAGGTTACACACCCCAACACTAATCCTTTCATACTACAAGTGATCTACTTCACAAGTCACCTCCAAGTATACTTGTGCAATGCAAGGATAACATCATATACTACCATCCAAGCTAAGTAACTTTGTTTGGTCATTCTTGGTCATAGTTCACCTTCATAGTCAAGACCTATGTTTTCATGTTATCTTAACATATTCTATATACATGGTCTATTCTAAAGCTTATCTATGTTATAAGGGTACCATACTTCTAAGTAATCTCAAGAGACACTTGTGCAATGCATGAAAGACATCTCATACTATCCTTTACACTAAGCATAGCCTTGAAGTCATCCTAGTCATATCCGTCCTACTTTGGCCTTATCATTAACTTCACTCTCTTAACTAAGGAATCTCTCTCCTTTAACCAACTATAACTAGGAAATGCAATTCTAGTCTAGTTTATCTCAAGGCTTCTCTTTAGTAACTCTAAGTCATACTTTGTGCAATGCACTAATAGCATTCCATAATACTAACCATGCTAAGTATTTCTTTTAGGTCCTATTACTAGTTCTTCTTGGTTTGGAACCTAGTTCCTCTCTTTAACTTTATAACCCTATGAGGTACTCTCTCTCAAGCACATCTTTGTTCATTATTACGTTGAACCCTAGGAGATACTTCATTAAGTATGTCTAAGTTCCTTATTCCCATGGACCTATGAGATACTTCTTTAAGTATGCCTAAGTCCATTTAAAGTCATGAACACTATGAGATACCGCCTTGGTATGTCTAAGTTCATCTACCCTCATGAACACTATGAGATACCACTTTTGGCATGTCTAAGTTCATCTACACTCATGAACACTATGAGTTACTTCACTAAGTATGTCTTAGTTCATTATGCTTTTGAACACTATGAGATGCTTCTCAAGCATGTCTTAATTCATAGGATATGGAGATCTCTACTAGGAAACCTTGACTCAACTACGTGAAGGATCCCGTCTCATGAAACCTAACTTTGGGAAAACCCACACTTTTCTACGTAAGAGTTCCCCTTTAAACTTGGATAGTCCTCACATCTATTAGATGTGTCTCTCCTTTCTTCTTGAAGTCCGGACCCTTTCTTGTGTGACACTCCTTATCATTGGCATATCCACTTGGAGTCAAATCATATACTCCAATGTTTACTTGTTAACCCTTGCTTAACACTTTTCTCACATGGAAGGATGTCCTTGACAATCTAGCCATGATCAAGTGATTCTATCACTTCATACATTCAAGCTTTCATAAGGTAGGTTAGGTGAGTATAGACCTTTCATCATAACCCAACCTATTAGACTTCTATTCTCTTTTAGAATTTACTCTCAAAGCCATAACATCACTAGAATATCACATTAGCCTCACCATAAAGCCCTAGCTATATGATCACAAACCCTACTCTCAAGGTTTCTTAATCTCTTTTATATACTTAGATTTCAAGTTAATTTGATCACTATCTCTCATTACTAGGTGATTCAAGTCTGTCTTGATCATAAAGTTTCAATTCCAACGTTATAGGCCAAAATACTTCTTATTCAATCAAGTCTAGGTAGATTCATACTTAGATGATTCTAACTATGATCAATTAACATTCAAGACAATTGAAATAAATAAGATGAATTTAGAACCTTCAACCTTGTCTCTAATGGACTAAACTCACAATGATCACCTTCATCAATCTATATTAGGGTCCATCAAGGAATTCACATGAAACATCATATAATCATAACATAAACATAATTCAAACATAATTAAATGTTATCCACTATTTTGGAATCACAAACAAGCCTTACACACAATGTAATCACAACCTTAGTTAGATTGGGGTATTTTGAATTCACAATTGAGGGATATCTATGTGGGATCCATGGATAGAATAATCCATGATTAAGGAGCTTCACACACCTTTAATCACATCCTTAATCTAAGCTTGAAACCTTGGTGAAACTCGACTTAGTTGCTGCCTCCTCCTTCCCTTCTTCTTTATGGTGATCTTGAGAGAACTTTAGGGAGGTGAGGGTTTAGTTTTGAAGAATGAATTCTACTTTGGGGTTTCTATGTTTTAATCATCTTGAAATACCCTAAAATAGGTAAAATAACCTTCCATAATTTAATTAGAACGTGGGTTGAATTTACCAATTCACCCCTTAAATGGCTGAAATATTGTAGAGTTGCGGGTCGCCATGATTGCCACTATCCACGTACCGTGGATGGATTGACGGCCCGTCCTGGTCATCCAATTGATTCAGAGAGGGGGCTGTGGAGGCTTTCGGTTAGGAGAATAAGTCTCAACTCACGAAGCCAATCCACGTCCCGTCAAACCATTGACGGTCCGTCAATGGTGGTCGTGGATGGTTGTTGTTTGATAGCTTTTTGGCCAACGTTTGGGTCCTCCTCAAGGACCCTTAGGATGGTCTTCGTAGAGTCATACTCGGACGTTTAGACCCTAAACATGTCCCTCTAGGTATAGGAACCCTTGATACTCAATTTCACCTTCACACTATACTCCAAATCTCAACCACAAGACCCTGTCACATACTAGTTCAGCTAGGCTAGTTCCCGGGCGTCATGGTCTTTTCACTACAAGAAATCATAATTTTAACGACCAAGTCATAATGACGGGATATGAATTCGGTTGTAAAAGGTATATTTATAGCGACAACTTTTTTATTCCGTCGTTATAATTTCATTTTCTATTTAACATCCACAACATGATAATATCTGATTGTAAATAAAATTAGTATTTGGTTGTTAATAATAATAAAAAAGAGCACTACATTAATAAAGTTACCCTCTTCCATCTTTCAACTACACACGTTTCTCCACCACTCCCACTCTTTTGTGAAGAAAACATTATTGATATATTCGACATTTGTCTTTTTCCATGGTTGTTAGAGAATTCAGCAAGTAGAGGAAGCATAGCAAGCCTTTCAAAAACAAATTCTCTCCATTTCAGTTATAGAAAATAGAGTGATGTTTATAGAAAAATCTACAAAGCATTGCGTCTCTTCTATATTTATTAGAGGAGAATCAGCAGATAGGTTTCTGTTTTTATTGCTCTCTGTCAATTTGATGTGAGTGATAATATACAGACGTGTTCTTGGAGTTCCCATCTCTTCTTCAAGGTAAATTTGTTATTATATCTATGAATTGCTTTATGGAATGAATAATTTTTTTCAATTCTATATTTTTTCAAATTTTAGGTTTCTGTTTAGGTTTTTCTTCTTTTTTGATGTTCTTGAACTTACGTAGATAAGTTGTAATAATAAAAAAATGTGATGATGATAATTATTGATTAATCTGATAATTTTGATAACAAAATATCCCCAATTCTTATGATTCAAATTCTTTGAAGTGAACTGCATCATTTAACCTCTGCTCGTCGTTTGTTATGTGTACTAATTTTTTTGTTTCTATTTTAATCATCTATTTTGTGATTCAAGACACTGAAAAACTTACGTTTATGTACTAATAAGAATCAGACAATTAACATGCATCCAAATACTTATTGCTACTTTTGTTTTATTGCATCATATAACATATGCTAGTCATATCTTATATGTACTGAGTTGCTATACTTTTCTCTATATTTTTTTATAGTTCAACACAGTGAAAAAAATAAATAAGAATACTTTTCTCTATATTACCACGAATCTAAAATACTATTAGATAGCTTCTTCCTTTTTTGGTCTGCTCGTCATATTTTATGTGTACTCATTTGCTCGTTTCTGGTTTTCTCTATGTTTCTTATGGTTAATGACATGAAAAAACTTAAGCTACCACTAATAAGAATCCATCAGTTAACGTGCATCCAAACTATTGTTTGATGGCTTATTTCTTTTATCTGAAGGGAATTAAACATATCGTCAAACTAGGTAAGAGTACAGGGAGTTCTGTGTTGCATTGATAATTCATAGTAAATGAAAAGTACACTGTAATTATGGTTGAGTTCTACATTAGTGGGAAAAAAAATCCCACTTGTAGAATTTTCTCTGTCGCATTGCCTTTTGGTTGACTGCGAGGGTGGGTTGGACAAAAAGAGGTGCTTCTCCCAAAGAAGATATTCCATTCAAAATGTCATCACTTAAAGTTGTCTTACCCATTCTACTGCAAGCCTATTATATAGTTGGTGGAGGATCCAGCCATAATCATGTAGAATGTGACCAAACTATGAAGTAGGAGCATCTCTAAGACCAAGTACCTGTGTAGCATTAATTTCGATTATTACTGTAAGTTGTGCATTAAGAAAGATTAAGTCCATGAAAACGGACAAGTAACATAAACAATTAGATGACAGCAACACGAATAGTGTGTGTGAAACCCAAAATACATTTTCCTAAACAATAAGCTGTTAGAGCAAAAATCAATATCTGATCTCGTAAGTTTTACATGTATGATTTTGTATAACCAACTGGTCCTCCCCTGTCGAAAACAACATCAAAGGCCTCTATCGGCATTTAAATTAAAGGAGTTATATTTTTTAGGCAATTATTTAAGACAAATGAGTGTATACATAAGTTTAGACTTAATGATTATGATCTAAAATGCAAAGTTATTGCACCTGGATTGTTGTTATAAAGTATAAATACAAAAAATATTAGCTTTGATCATAACTTGTGTAGTTGAGAGGTCATCAAAGCATCTTCTACTTCTTTAATTCCAGATAGTCCATAACATGGCAGCAAGTATTAACTTCCAAATCTTTTCTATGGTGCTGTCTACTATCTAGCGGGTCAAGCCTTCAAAAAATTTCATGATAGTGTTAGGCATTAACCTTCTAAGGACAAAAAGGCCGGGGAACATGTTTCATAAGTCTGCTGCAACCAGGCATTGCAGAAACATATGGTTGTGAGTTTCTGCTGCTCTGTTGCACATGTGGCATTTATTCTCATTATGAATCTTCCTTCTTGTAAGGTTAAACTCGTACTGTATTGAATTCATGCATTATTGTCCACCAGTTCTTGTCTCCACTTACAAAATGACATCTGTATTAACTTTGATCAACTGATTCTTAGGCTTCCCTAAGGCAACATATCACTTTTTAGAAGATTGTTTACTACTTAATGCACACACAAGAGAGCATATACAAGACAAGGATCACAAAAACATAAGACATGTTCATGAACAAGGACAACATCATCATAAAGTCATATCAACCTTTCATGTTCATTATTTCATATCATCAACATACAAGATCCTTATTGTATCGTGTGTACATCTGTTTCTCCTTGCCTTAACTGCTGGATAATTGTAAGTTCTATTTTTGTCTTTACGTCACAACTTCTTATTCCTTACAACCTGTTGTTTATTTTAAAAAAATAGATTACACAACCTGTTGCTTGCCTGCTTTAACTTAGGACAGATGTATTCTTGCACCTAGATTACTGTTGCCTTAGTTTTTTCTAACAATTTTTGGCTTGCTGACATTATCTACTGCTAACCGATAGGAAGCGTTGGTTAAAGGCATTTAGGTGTTTAGCTTCTGCTCCATAATTATGTGATTAATACAAAATCTTCTTTTTTTTAAATTAATACATATTTAAGAAAAAAATTGTAGACTGTTTAAAGTAGGAAATTTATTCAGCAGTGGCATGTGTTAAAAGAAGAATTTCAGCCTTCTCTCGCCACTACTCATCATTGATCGCTCATCAGGATTGCTCATTTGTTGGTCTAACTCTTGTCTATTGCTGCTTGATAAAAAAAAATGCATTCTCAGAGTGCTCTTCTGATCAAAGGTAAGTTCCTGTTTTTTCACGTGTATTAATGAATTTGATTCTATGGTGCATCTTGTTTAATTACTCTTTTTAATTTATGGGTTATTAACTAATCGATCAATGAGTGTGGTCAGATATAAATATTGTTTACCTTAGGTAGTTGATGCCGGACATTTTTCCAAAGGAGTTTTTTAAAATCTTTTTCCAAGATTACTTTTCTTCTAAATAAGTGAAGTGAACTTTTGATTGTCCTTATAGTGCCCCTAGAGTATTCTTAAATTTCTTTATTGAAGTTTTATGTCATTCGTAAAACACATAAATACAAACTCGTTCCTCAACTGGACATACGCAGCCTGCGAATGAAACCTCTTCATCAATGTGCTTGTTATAATTAAATCATATGATAACCCTCTAGGAAGCACGAGTATCTATTTGAGCAGCACACTGTTGTATATCTGGATGTATGTTGCCTCTCACTAGCACTTCTTAGATGATGTTCTTCTCTGTACAAGCCTCTTGTCTCCTTCTTTGCTAGAATATTCTATTGTTCCCTTTGAACCATATCTAATACACAACAGCGACAAGTGACTCTATATATTATAGTCATGTTCCCCTTTACTTTCTCCCAGTTCATGCACCATTGAACTTCCTATATCCATGATCAGGGTGGTCTCATTATTCTTAGCCAATCAGAAGTTTTCTCCATATGCTCTTTGTTGCTGGACTATCTAGGTTGGTGTCGCACAGTCACTCACGACACACTTGCATTCCTTGATGATCAGTCAGTATGTTGAAATAGCTAATGAATTCTACTTAATTGGGATTTTCATGATTGGTGGGGTTTATTCCAAGATAAATTCTCATCTTGTCACTCCAAACATTAATAGTAAAATACAACTACAACAGCTGCACTTGTTGCCATGGTACAAGTGGCTTTACATGATGCACTTCAACTTCACTTGTTTGTACTCTCTTCTTGACCTATATTTTAGAGTAGTCCTTTTAAATGGCTTCAACTGAAAGAGAGGACAAGAACTTGCCTCCTGGAAATCACTTTCTAGTTGTATGTTAAAGAACTTCATCTGCAAAGATCACCAGTTTTAGAGAATTCTGTATTAAGATGTTTTATTTTCTATCAAATGTAGTCATACTAATCCATGCATAAATTTCAGAGGCATATAAACATATTAATAATATGAGAGATTTTACCACAACCATTTTTATTTAAAAAATTTCAGTTGTACTAGACATCACTCGGTAATGCATAGTGTATATCATTCTCTCGAAAAATGTGTGGTTATAGGGTAATTTATCATAAGTCCAGTTCTCTATTTGATGATTTTTTCGGGATTCATTTCCAGTCACCAAATGCACTATGAATGTCGATAGTCTCATAGATTGTTGGGGCATTCTCCAAGTCCCCTGGCAAATTTGAGGAGTCTACTATCTGCAACATAAGTTCCAAAAGCAAGCACACATTCCACTTATGAAGACGAGGAAGGATATAACCGAAGAATAATGTTCATAGCTCTAGTAATCTATTTCTTGAAACCTCAGACAAATTGTTCTGGAAAAAAATAGCACTAAACATTCAAGATATATATGGTGATAGTAAAACACTTTGGAACCATGTCAATGACAACATATACCCTTGAAAAAGTAAATCTACAGTATGAACCAGCTTCATGAATTGAGAAATCATACACGACTTCGCAGAAAGTAACTCTATATCCTAATTACTATTTTTCATATCATATTGGACTCCAGAGAGAATTATAAGAATATAAACAAATAACTGAAAATATGCTATATTCAGCCGTACTAAAAGTTATTATTCACATGTTTTTAGTAACTTAAATTTTTTGCGTTCTTTTCGTAAATTTTTTAAATTTTTTGTGTTTATTCTTTATGAATTTATTTTGCTAAACTAACATAAGTTTTTTTTACAGCTCAAGAATTTCAATATAAATCTAACGTTCAAGAAAATACGGAGAAAGTTGAAGTTCAAAGTTCTTTTATCAATTTGATAATGGATAGTTTAAAGACGATGTCTTATTATTTAGATATGTTGCAATTTTCTCATTTTGGGAGTTGATAAAGATAGGTCATATTAACTTGAATATGATCTATCTTTCTTTAATTAGTTATTTGTATAAACAATGAAGTTTATTATTAAAAAATATTTTTTGATATTTCTGTGTATTAAATATTCAATATTATTCACTCGTATAAACTTTGTATAATAGTAAATAAAAATGGGGTTTTTAAAACTCATTTACAAATAGCTTATGAACTATTGAAACGCCTATTACCGACGGAAAACTTGGTCGTTAAACGTATTGGTAAGATACTAACATATAAATTAACGAAAGGAGTTTCGATCATTAAAGTATACGTACTAAGGGGAAAATCGGTCGCTAAAAAGGACATATAACGACCGGAATTAATGTGGTCATTAAGGATACTTTTAACGAACAAGCTAAAATTCGATCGTTGACTTTTAACGTCGGGGCTTTTAACGACCGGCGATGATCGGATTTTGTCCAATCGTTATTGACATATAGAAATCGGATGTAGACATTTAACGACCAAATTTTTCATCGTTAATGACCTATTTTCTTGTAGTGTTCTTGACGCTTTACTTCTAAAATTATCAGACTAAGTTAATTGCATTATATTAGGTCTAGAAACATCATTTTAACCCTTTTTAAGTTATTAGACCTCACGTAAGGCTCTAGCTTATGTCATAAGATTTTCGTGGTGTTTCGTGGAAGAAACCCCTAAATTGGAAAAATTCTAGCTTTTCAAATTGGAAAATTTAGGGATTTTATGGAGAAAAGTTCTCCATGAAAGAAGACTATCATACCTTGGTTATCAAAGCCCTTAAGAATTTGTATAATTGCAAGCTTGATCCTTGGAACCCTAGGATGACTACTTTTTCAAGCTTTCTAGAGAGAGAATTATTTGGAGAAAAAAAGTTGTTCTTTCAAAAATTTGAGAGAATGATTTCAATTGGGGAAATTTAGGGTTAAAAACACTTATATAGGACTTCTAAGTAAGGGTAAAACAACATAATATTAGGCTAGAATAATTAGGAAAAGACTCAAAAGTCTCTAAGAAAATAACTACCGACATCCATTGATGGCCGGACCGACGGTCCGTTGGTCAGACCACAGACCATTCTGGTTGGGCGTCATTTGGGTCCAATGACAGGTCGTTGGTCTCGATCGTGGGTCACTACTTTTGACCTCTAAATTTTTCTAACTCTAGGACTCACCTAAAAAATCTTTTTACGGCTCGGATGCTGAATGACGGACCGTCTTGGTGATTCATTGAAAAAGTAATGAAACTTGACATTATGGAAAGCTGGTATGACCAACAACGGGCCTACCTACGGTCTGTGTGCCAAACAATGGACTGTTGGTGGTGTCCATCAGTTTGGTCATCAGATTTTCTAAAGGACTGAAATTTTACCTACCTTAATCCGAGGTGTTACAGAGCTAGATACCGAAACTCAATATCTTTTGAGCTCGAATTCAACCTAACTCAACAAAACCACTTAAAATTTCTTCAACATTCTTTAATGGTAGAATTTTCTCCATAACTTCAAATCATTTAAAAAATTGAACATCGACTAAAAAAACACTAGGCAACAAAGATCTAATTAAAAAAACAAGTACAAAAACACAAATCAAAGCAAAACTTTGAAATTTTGGGACTAATTTTTGTTTTTTGGATTTTTTTAGTACGGGTGAATTCTTTTAACTCAACAAATGATTTTAGAATTTTAGTTTTTTTTTTAAAAAAAAAGAACTTAATGATGTAGGCGAAATTTGATATAATTTCTTGAAGAATTAAAAATGTTGAAAATTTGGGAGTTGTTTATGTTCTTGGTGTTCTTAAAAAAAAAAAGCAAAAAGTGTACATTTGGTCCAAAAACTTCAATTGAAAATGTTAAACTTTGTTTGGGGTGTAAAAATAATTTTGTAAAATCGGAGTTAAAAAAAAACGCATGAATGAGCCTTTTTTTTAAAAACAAAAATGACATAGATGAGCCAAACTTTTAATGGATGACATAAATGAATATTTTCTAAAAGTTCGATGACATATTCAAATCTTTTCTCATAAATTAAGAACGACCTTTCATATTAAATAACTAACAATACAAATTTCCAACTTTTCTCCAATTATTTAACAAAGACACTTGACTTTACGCAAGCATTTAACATATTCAAATAATTAATTCATCTTTTAAATCATTTAAAACAATTAAATGGAAGCACAATCAAGAAATGAAAAAAGTGGCATAAATATCACAAACAAAATAATATACATCAACATACACCTTTTATCTTCATAGTCACCATCTGATCATAATTGTTTTGAGGTTATTTTTTCAAATGTGCAATATTATTATATTAAAATTACTTTTATTTGTAACACTCTATTTTTAGTTTGACTTTGACAAATACTTATGCAGAAGTATTACAATGGATAAAAAAGTTATGAATTACCCCCAAATAATTAGTTCGGAGAATTGTTAAGATAAAATATTAATAGTAATATTCATAACTATATTAAGTTGTTCTTCTAAACATTTATTTTGAAATACAAATGCAACTGAAGAATCAAGCAAAATGGTCAAAATGATATATGAAAATGTTATGTAAGAGCGAATTGCATATTTGGGAAAAGAACAAAAGCGATTGTAAAAATATATACACAAAAGAGTTTCACTAGATCAAACTATCAAAGAATGACATGACATTTTTTATGTATTGATTTTCAATATAATAGGCGATAAAATAATTTTTTATTAGAGAATATATTGAATGGCTAAAACATTCCTTAATTATGACTCAAATCTAATTAATGTAAATTTTTACATTAGCTAGATGAGCAAAAAACATCCGTATACTATTCAAAATAACAAAAATCATCCTTCGCTCTATTTTCATTAAGAAACTAATTGAATCAATAATTTTTTTTGAGTTGGTCGTATCTTAGTTACGACGAGAAGATAAAAGTTACCTAAAAAAAATAAGGATATCGATAGAAAATGAATTTCTTGTTCTCAGAATTTAGATTTTTGTGTTGTTAGTTTATATATTTTTTCAATCATCAAATAAATTGACTTGTAATAATACATAAGTCTTGAAATATTTATACAATAAGTTCCGATGGTTAAAAAGATTAATAAAAAAATTCATTTTAAAATATTATCCTCAACTATTTAGAAATTTTTTAAAATAAAATATTTAGTACATAACGTTATATAATGCAAATCATATTTATGTACAAAATATTTGAAATTTAGTGAAATTACGTAGGCGTTTAGTTACGAAAATAAAAAATTATTATTTCATTAAATTTTTTTAAGTTGGAGTTGCACTTGGTCATACTTTTTCCAAAGAATATTTAGAATTCAAATATATTTTGTCTTAACATGATTTAAACCCTCAATATCTAAAAATTTAAATACTCATCCAACTTGACTAGTTTAACCATGTCAAATATATTCATTCGACTTGACACTTTTTTTTATTTGTGGCATAAGTTTTTTAATAAAATAATAGACGAAAGAATGAATATTGCAACTTTTTTGATAATGTAAGAATGTTTTTTGTTGACTTATTTAATAAGAATGTATTTTAGATTTAAGTTATACTTAAGAGTTAATTTTAACCAAAAACTCGAATATATTCTCTAAACATAAATATAATAAAGACTGCTAAGACGTTGTTAGATTTATTTTTTTATATATTTTAGCAATGAAAATAAAATAATTTTTTAATTTAA
Organism: Solanum sitiens; assembly: GCA_016801875.1. Classification (NCBI taxonomy): domain Eukaryota; kingdom Viridiplantae; phylum Streptophyta; class Magnoliopsida; order Solanales; family Solanaceae; genus Solanum; species Solanum sitiens. Next base: position 587,673 of record JABWTJ010000387.1, on the reverse strand, counting down.
TGGATCATATATTCTTAACTTATTTGTTAAGACTGTATTATTCATTAGGGATCATTTTAATCAACCAAAATATATTAACAACTAATATAAATCATTTTTATAAATCTAATAAAGACTGCTAAGACGTTGTTAGATTTATTTCTTTGTATATTTTAGCAATGAAAATAAAATAATTTTTTAATTTAATGGAGCATATATTCTTAACTTATTTGTTAAGAATGTATTATTCATTACGGATCATTTTAATCAACCAAAATATATTAACAACTAATATAAATCATTTTTATAAATCTAATAAAGACTGCTAAGACGTTGTTAGATTTATTTCTTTGTATATTTTAGCAATGAAAATAAAATAATTTTTCAATTTAATGGAGCATATATTCTTAACTTATTTGTTAAGAATGTATTATTCATTAGGGATCATTTTAATCAACCAAAATATATTAACAACTAATATAAACCATATTTCATAAATCTAATAAAGACTGCTAAGACGTTGTTAGATTTATTTCTTTGTATATTTTAGCAATGAAAATAAAATAATTTTTTAATTTAATGGAGCATATATTCTTAACTTATTTGTTAAGAATGTAAAATTCATTAGGGATCATTTTAATCAACCAAAATATATTAACAACTAATATAAACCATTTTTCATAAATCTAATAAAGACTCCAAAGATGTTGTTAGATTTATTTCTTTATATATTTTAGCAATGAAAATAAAATAATTTTTTAATTTAATGGAGCATATATTCTTAACTTATTTGTTAAGAATGTATTATTCATTAGGGATCATATTAATCAACCAAAATATATTAACAACTAATATAAATTATTTTTCATAAATCTAATAAAGACTGCTAAGACGTTGTTAGATTTAATGCTTTATATATTTTAGCAATGAAAATAAAATAATTATTTAATTAAATGGAGCATATATTCTTAACTTATTTGTTAAGAATGTATTATTCATTAGGTATCATTTTAATCAACCAAAATATATTAACAACTAATATAAACTTTTTTCATGAATCTAATAAAGACTGCTAAGACGTTAGATTTATTTCTTTATATATTTTAGCAATGAAAATAAAATAATTTTTTAATTTAATGGAGAATATAATCTTAACTTATTTGTTAAGAATGTATTATTCATTAGGGATCATTTTAATCAACCAAAATATATTAACAACTAATATAAATCATTTTTAATAAATCTAATAAAGACTGCTAAGAAGTTGTTAGATTTATTTCTTTATATATTATAGCAATGAAAATAAAATAAATTTTTAATTTAATGGAGCATATATTCTTAACTTATTTGTTAAGAATGTATTATTCATTACGGATCATTTTAATCAACCAAAATATATTAACAACTAATATAAATCATTTTTTATAAATCTAATAAAGACTGCTAAGACGTTGTTAGATTTATTTCTTTGTATATTTTAGCAATGAAAATAAAATAATTTTTTAATTTAATGGAGCATATATTCTTAACTTATTTGTTAAGAATGTATTATTCATTAGGGATCATTTTAATCAACCAAAATATATTAACAACTAATATAAACCATATTTCATAAATCTAATAAAGACTGCTAAGACGTTGTTAGATTTATTTCTTTGTATATTTTAGCAATGAAAATAAAATAATTTTTTAATTTAATGAAGCATATATTCTTAACTTATTTGTTAAGAATGTATTATTCATTAGGGATCATTTTTAATCAACCAAAATATATTAACAACTAATATAAACCATTTTTCATAAATCTAATAAAGACTCCTAAGACTTTGTTACATTTATTTCTTTATATATTTTAGCAATGAAAATAAAATAATTTTTTAATTTAATGGAGCATATATTCTTAACTTATTTGTTAAGAATGTATTATTCATTAGGGATCATTTTAATCAACCAAAATATATTAACAACTAATATAAAGCATTTTTCATAAATCTAATAAAGACTGCTAAGACGTTGTTAGATTTATTTCTTTATATATTTTAGGAATGAAAATAAAATTATTTTTTAATTTAATGGAGCATATATTCTTAACTTATTTGTTAAGATTGTATTATTCATTAGGGATCATTTTAATCAATCAAAATATATTAACAACTAATATGAATCATTTTTCATAAATCTAATAAGGACTGCTAAGACGTTGTTAGATTTAATGCTTTATATATTATAGCAATGAAAATAAAATAATTTTTTAATTTAATGGAGCATATATTCTTAACTTATTTGTTAAGAATGTATTATTCATTAGGGATCATTTTAATCAACCAAAATATATTAACAACTAATATAAACCATTTTTCATAAATCTAATAAAGACTGTTAAGACGTTGTTAGATTTAATGCTTTATATATTTTAGCAATGAAAATAAAATAATTTTTTAATTTAAGGAAGCATATATTCTTAACTTATTTGTTAAGAATGTATTATTCATTAGGGATCATTTTAATCAACCAAAATATATTAGCAACTAATATAAATCATTTTTCATAAATCTAATAAAGACTACTAAGACGTTTTTAGATTTAATGCTTTATATATTTTAGCAATGAAAATAAAATAATTTTTTAATTTAATGGAGCATATATTCTTAACTTATTTGTTAAGAATGTATTATTCATTACGGATCATTTTAATCAACCAAAATATATTAACAACTAATATAAATCATTTTTATAAATCTAATAAAGACTGCTAAGACGTTGTTAGATTTATTTCTTTGTATATTTTTGCAATGAAAATAAAATAATTTTTCAATTTAATGGAGCATATATTCTTAACTTATTTGTTAAGAATGTATTATTCATTAGGGATCATTTTAATCAACCAAAATATATTAACAACTAATATAAACCATATTTCATAAATCTAATAAAGACTGCTAAGACGTTGTTAGATTTATTTCTTTGTATATTTTAGCAATGAAAATAAAATAATTTTTTAATTTAATGGAGCATATATTCTTAACTTATTTGTTAAGAATGTAAAATTCATTAGGGATCATTTTAATCAACCAAAATATATTAACAACTAATATAAACCATTTTTCATAAATCTAATAAAGACTCCAAAGATGTTGTTAGATTTATTTCTTTATATATTTTAGCAATGAAAATAAAATAATTTTTTAATTTAATGGAGCATATATTCTTAACTTATTTGTTAAGAATGTATTATTCATTAGGGATCATATTAATCAACCAAAATATATTAACAACTAATATAAATTATTTTTCATAAATCTAATAAAGACTGCTAAGACGTTGTTAGATTTAATGCTTTATATATTTTAGCAATGAAAATAAAATAATTATTTAATTAAATGGAGCATATATTCTTAACTTATTTGTTAAGAATGTATTATTCATTAGGTATCATTTTAATCAACCAAAATATATTAACAACTAATATAAACTTTTTTCATAAATCTAATAAAGACTGCTAAGACGTTAGATTTATTTCTTTATATATTTTAGCAATGAAAATAAAATAATTTTTTAATTTAATGGAGAATATAATCTTAACTTATTTGTTAAGAATGTATTATTCATTAGGGATCATTTTAATCAACCAAAATATATTAACAACTAATATAAATCATTTTTAATAAATCTAATAAAGACTGCTAAGAAGTTGTTAGATTTATTTCTTTATATATTATAGCAATGAAAATAAAATAAATTTTTAATTTAATGGAGCATATATTCTTAACTTATTTGTTAAGAATGTATTATTCATTACGGATCATTTTAATCAACCAAAATATATTAACAACTAATATAAATCATTTTTTATAAATCTAATAAAGACTGCTAAGACGTTGTTAGATTTATTTCTTTGTATATTTTAGCAATGAAAATAAAATAATTTTTTAATTTAATGGAGCATATATTCTTAACTTATTTGTTAAGAATGTATTATTCATTAGGGATCATTTTAATCAACCAAAATATATTAACAACTAATATAAACCATATTTCATAAATCTAATAAAGACTGCTAAGACGTTGTTAGATTTATTTCTTTGTATATTTTAGCAATGAAAATAAAATAATTTTTTAATTTAATGAAGCATATATTCTTAACTTATTTGTTAAGAATGTATTATTCATTAGGGATCATTTTTAATCGACCAAAATATATTAACAACTAATATAAACCATTTTTCATAAATCTAATAAAGACTCCTAAGACTTTGTTACATTTATTTCTTTATATATTTTAGCAATGAAAATAAAATAATTTTTTAATTTAATGGAGCATATATTCTTAACTTATTTGTTAAGAATGTATTATTCATTAGGGATCATTTTAATCAACCAAAATATATTAACAACTAATATAAATTATTTTTCATAAATCTAATAAAGACTGCTAAGACGTTGTTAGATTTAATGCTTTATATATTTTAGCAATGAAAATAAAATAATTATTTAATTTAATGGAGCATATATTCTTAACTTATTTGTTAAGAATGTATTATTCATTAGGGATCATTTTAATCAACCAAAATATATTAACAACTAATATAAACCATTTTTCATAAATCTAATAAAGACTGCTAAGACGTTAGATTTATTTATTTATATATTTTAGCAATGAAAATAAAATAATTTTTTAATTTAATGGAGAATATAATCTTAACTTATTTGTTAAGAATGTATTATTCATTAGGGATCATTTTAATCAACCAAAATATATTAACAACTAATATAAATCATTTTTCATAAATCTAATAAAGACTGCTAAGACTGCTAAGACGTTGTTAGATTTATTTCTTTGTATATTTTAGCAATGAAAATAAAATAATTTTTTAATTTAATGGAGCATATATTCTTAACTTATTTGTTAAGAATGTATTATTCATTAGGGATCATTTTAATCAACCAAAATATATTAACAACTAATATAAATCATTTTTCATAAATCTAATAAAGACTGCTAAGACGTTGTTAGATTTATTTCTTTGTATATTTTAGCAATGAAAATAAAATAATTTTTTAATTTAATGGAGCATATATTCTTAACTTATTTGTTAAGAATGTATTATTCATTAGGGATCATTTTAATCAACCAAAATATATTAACAACTAATATAAACCATATTTCATAAATCTAATAAAGACTGCTAAGACGTTGTTAGATTTATTTCTTTGTATATTTTAGCAATGAAAATAAAATAATTTTTTAATTTAATGGAGCATATATTCTTACCTTATTTGTTAAGAATGTATTATTCATTAGGGATCATTTTAATCAACCAAAATATATTAACAACTAATATAAACCATTTTTCATAAGTCTAATAAAGACTCCTAAGACGTTGTTAGATTTATTTCTTTATATATTTTAGCAATGAAAATAAAATAATTTTTTAATTTAATGGAGCATATATTCTTAACTTATTTGTTAAGAATGTATTATTCATTAGGGATCATTTTAATCAACCAAAATATATTAACAACTAATATAAACTATTTTTCATAAATCTAATAAAGACTGCTAAGACGTTAGATTTATTTCTTTGTATATTTTAGCAATGAAAATAAAATTATTTTTTAATTTAATGGAGCATATATTCTTAACTTATTTGTTAAGAATGTATTATTCATTAGGGATCATTTTAATCAACCAAAATATATTAACAACTAATATAAACCATTTTTCATAAATCTAATAAAGACTGCTAAGACGTTGTTGCTAAGACGTTGTTAGATTTATTTCTTTGTATATTTTAGCAATGAAAATAAAATAATTTTTTAATTTAATGGAGCATATATTCTTAACTTATTTGTTAAGAATGTATTATTCATTAGGGATCATTTTAATCAACCAAAATATATTAACAACTAATATAAACCTTTTTTCATAAATCTAATAAAGACTCTAAGACGTTGTTAGATTTATTTCTTTGTATATTTTAGCAATGAAAATAAAATAATTTTTTAATTTAATGGAGCATATATTCTTAACTTATTTTTTAAGAATGTATTATTCATTAGGGATCATTTTAATCAACCAAAACATATTAACAACTAATATAAATCATTTTTCATTAATCTAATAAAGACTGCTAAGACGTTGTTAGATTTATTTCTTTATATATTTTAGCAATGAAAATAAAATAATTTTTTAATTTAATGGAGCATATATTCTTAACTTATTTGTTAAGAATGTATTATTCATTAGGGATCATTTTAATCAACCAAAATATATTAACAACTAATATAAACTATTTTTCATAAATCTAATAAAGACTGCTAAGACGTTAGATTTATTTCTTTGTATATTTTAGCAATGAAAATAAAATTATTTTTTAATTTAATGGAGCATATATTCTTAACTTATTTGTTAAGAATGTATTATTCATTAGGGATCATTTTAATCAACAAAAATATATTAACAACTAATATAAACCATTTTTCATAAATCTAATAAAGACTGCTAAGACGTTGTTGCTAAGACGTTGTTAGATTTATTTCTTTGTATATTTTAGCAATGAAAATAAAATAATTTTTTAATTTAATGGAGCATATATTCTTAACTTATTTGTTAAGAATGTATTATTCATTAGGGATCATTTTAATCAACCAAAATATATTAACAACTAATATAAACCTTTTTTCATAAATCTAATAAAGACTTCTAAGACGTTGTTAGATTTATTTCTTTGTATATTTTAGCAATGAAAATAAAATAATTTTTTAATTTAATGGAGCATATATTCTTAACTTATTTTTTAAGAATGTATTATTCATTAGGGATCATTTTAATCAACCAAAACATATTAACAACTAATATAAATCATTTTTCATTAATCTAATAAAGACTGCTAAGACGTTGTTAGATTTATGTCTTTATATATTTTAGCAATGAAAATAAAATAATTTTTTAATTTAATGGAGCATATATTTTTAACTTATTTGTTAAGAATGTATTATTCATTAGGGATCATTTTAATCAACCAAAATATATTAACAACTAATATAAATCATTTTTAATAAATCTAATAAAGACTGCTAAGTCATTGTTAGATTTATTTCTTTATATATTATAGCAATGAAAATAAAATAAATTTTTAATTTAATGGAGCATATATTCTTAACTTATTTGTTAAGAATGTATTATTCATTACGGATCATTTTAATCAACCAAAATATATTAACAACTAATATAAATCATTTTTTATAAATCTAATAAAGACTTCTAAGACTTTGTTAGATTTATTTCTTTGTATATTTTAGCAATGAAAATAAAATAATTTTTTAATTTCATGGAGCATATATTCTTAACTTATTTGTTAAGAATGTATTATTCATTAGGGATCATTTTAATCAACCAAAATATATTAACAACTAATATAAACCATATTTCATAAATCTAATAAAGACTGCTAAGACGTTGTTAGATTTATTTCTTTGTATATTTTAGCAATGAAAATAAAATAATTTTTTAATTTAATGAAGCATATATTCTTAACTTATTTGTTAAGAATGTATTATTCATTAGGGATCATTTTTAATCAACCAAAATATATTAACAACTAATATAAACCATTTTTCATAAATCTAATAAAGACTCCTAAGACTTTGTTACATTTATTTCTTAATATATTTTAGCAATGAAAATAAAATAATTTTTTAATTTAATGGAGCATATATTCTTAACTTATTTGTTAAGAATGTATTATTCATTAGGGATCATTTTAATCAACCAAAATATATTAACAACTAATATAAACCATTTTTCATAAATCTAATAAAGACTGCTAAGACGTTGTTAGATTTATTTCTTTATATATTTTAGCAATGAAAATAAAATAATTTTTTAATTTAATGGAGCATATATTCTTAACTTATTTGTTAAGAATGTATTATTCATTAGGGATCATTTTAATCAACCAAAATATATTAACAACTAATATAAACCATTTTTCATAAATCTAATAAAGACTCCTAAGACGTTGTTAGATTTATTTCTTTATATATTTTAGCAATGAAAATAAAATAATTTTTTAATTTAATGGAGCATATATTCTTAACTTATTTGTTAAGAATGTATTATTCATTAGGGATCATTTTAATCAACCAAAATATATTAACAACTAATATAAACCATTTTTCATAAATCTAATAAAGACTGCTAAGACGTTGTTGCTAAGACGTTGTTAGATTTATTTCTTTGTATATTTTAGCAATGAAAATAAAATAATTTTTTAATTTAATGGAGCATATATTCTTAACTTATTTGTTTAGAATGTATTATTCATTAGGGATCATTTTAATCAACCAAAATATATTAACAACTAATATAAACCTTTTTTCATAAATCTAATAAAGACTTCTAAGACGTTGTTAGATTTATTTCTTTGTATATTTTAGCAATGAAAATAAAATAATTTTTTAATTTAATGGAGCATATATTCTTAACTTATTTTTTAAGAATGTATTATTCATTAGGGATCATTTTAATCAACCAAAACATATTAACAACTAATATAAATCATTTTTCATTAATCTAATAAAGACTGCTAAGACGTTGTTAGATTTATTTCTTTATATATTTTAGCAATGAAAATAAAATAATTTTTTAATTTAATGGAGCATATATTCTTAACTTATTTTTTAAGAATGTATTATTCATTAGGGATCATTTTAATCAACCAAAACATATTAACAACTAATATAAATCATTTTTCATTAATCTAATAAAGACTGCTAAGACGTTGTTAGATTTATGTCTTTATATATTTTAGCAATGAAAATAAAATAATTTTTTAATTTAATGGAGCATATATTTTTAACTTATTTGTTAAGAATGTATTATTCATTAGTGATCATTTTAATCAACCAAAATATATTAACAACTAATATAAACCATTTTTTATAAATCTAATAAAGACTGCTAAGACGTTGTTAGATTTATTTCTTTATATATTTTAGCAATGAAAATAAAATAATTTTTTAATTTAATGGAGCATATATTCTTAACTTATTTGTTAAGAATGAATTATTAATTAGGGATCATTTTAATCAACCAAAATATATTAACAACTAATATAAACCATTTTTTATAAATCTAATAAAGACTGCTAAGACGTTGTTAGATTTATTTCTTTGTATATTTTAGCAATGAAAATAAAATAATTTTTTAATTTAATGGAGCATATATTCTTAACTTATTTGTTAAGAATGTATTATTCATTAGGGATTATTTTAATCAACCAAAATATATTAACAACTAATATAAACCTTTTTTCATAAATCTAATAAAGACTGCTAAGACGTTGTTAGATTTATTTCTTTGTATGTTTTAGCAATGAAAATAAAATAATTTTTTAATTTAATGGAGCATATATTCTTAACTTATTTGTTAAGAATGTATTATTCATTAGGGATCATTTTAATCAACCAAAACATATTAACAACTAATATAAATCATTTATCATAAATCTAATAAAGACTGCTAAGACGTTGTTAGATTTATTTCTTTATATATTTTAGCAATGAAAATAAAATTATTTTTTAATTTAATGGAGCATATATTTTTAACTTATTTGTTAAGAATGTATTATTCATTAGGGATTAGTTTAATCAACCAAAATATATTAACAACTAATATAAACCATTTTTTATAAATCTAATAAAGACTGCTAAGACGTTGTTCGATTTATTTATTTATATATTTTAGCAATGAAAATAAAATAATTTTTTAATTTAATGGAGCATATATTCTTAACTTATTTGTTAAGAATATATTATTCATTAGGGATCATTTTAATCAACCAAAATATATTAGCAACTAATACAAATCATTTTTCATAAATCTAATAAAGACTGCTAAGACGTTGTTAGATTTATTTCTTTATATATTTTAGTAATGAAAATAAAATAATTTTTTAATTTAATGGAGCATATATTCTTAACTTATTTGTTAAGAATGTATTATTCATTAGGGATCATTTTAAACAACCAAAATATATTAACAACTAATATAAAGCATTTTTCATAAATCTAATAAAGACTGCTAAGACGTTGTTAGATTTATTTCTTTATATATTTTAGGAATGAAAATAAAATTATTTTTTAATTTAATGGAGCATATATTCTTAACTTATTTGTTAAGATTGTATTATTCATTAGGGATCATTTTAATCAATCAAAATATATTAACAACTAATATGAATCATTTTTCATAAATCTAATAAGGACTGCTAAGACGTTGTTAGATTTAATGCTTTATATATTTTAGCAATGAAAATAAAATAATTTTTTAATTTAATGGAGCATATATTCTTAACTTATTTGTTAAGAATGTATTATTGATTAGGGATCATTTTAATCAACCAAAATATATTAACAACTAATATAAACCATTTTTCATAAATCTAATAAAGACTGTTAAGACGTTGTTATATTTAATGCTTTATATATTTTAGCAATGAAAATAAAATAATTTTTTAATTTAAGGAAGCATATATTCTTAACTTATTTGTTAAGAATGTATTATTCATTAGGGATCATTTTAATCAACCAAAATATATTAGCAACTAATATAAATCATTTTTCATAAATCTAATAAAGACTACTAAGACGTTGTTAGATTTAATGCTTTATATATTTTAGCAATGAAAATAAAATAATTTTTTAATTTAATGGAGCATATATTCTTAACAAATTTGTTAAGAATGTATTATTCATTAGGGATCATTTTAATCAATCAAAATCTATTAACAAATAATATAAACCATTTTCCATAAATCTAATAAAGACTGCTAAGACGTTGTTAGATTTATTTCTTTATATATTTTACCAATGAAAATAAACTAATTTTTTAATTTAATGAAGCATATATTCTTAACTTCTTTGTTAAGAATGTATTATTCATTAGGGATCTTTAATCAACCAAAATATATTAACAACTAATATAAACCATTTTTCATAAATCTAATAAAGACTGCTAAGACGTTGTTAGATTTATTTTTTTATATATTTTAGCAATGAAAATAAAATAATTTTTTAATTTAATGGAACATATATTCTTAACTTATTTGTTAAGAATGTATTATTCATTGGGGATCATTTTAGTCAACCAAAATATATTAACAACTAATATAAACCATTTTTCATAAATCTAATAAAGACTGCTAAGACGTTGTTATATTTATTTTTTTTATATATTTTAGCAATGAAAATAAAATAATTTTTTTAATTTAATGGAGCATATACTTAACTTATTTGTTAAGATTGTATTATTCATTAGGGATTATTTTAATCAACCAAAATATATTAACAACTAATATAAACCATTTTTCATAAATCTAATAAAGACTGCTAAGACGTTGTTAGATTTAATGTTTTATATATTTTAGCAATGAAAATAAATTAATTTTTTAATTTAATGGAGCATATATTCTTAACTTATTTGTTAAGAATGTATTATTCATTAGGGATCATTTTAATCAACCAAAATATATTAACAACTAATATAAACCATTTTTCATAAATCTAATAAAGACTGCTAAGACGTTGTTAGATTTAATGTTTTATATATTTTAGCAATGAAAATAAAATAATTTTTTAATTTAATGGAGCATATATTCTTAACTTATTTGTTAAGAATGTATTATTCATTACGGATCATTTTAATCAACCAAAATATATTAACAACTAATATAAACCATTTTTCATAAATCTAATAAAGACTGCTAAGACGTTGTTAGATTTATTTCTTTATATATTTTAGCAATAAAAATAAAATAATTTTTTAATTTAATGGAGCATATATTCTTAACTTATTTGTTAAGAATATATTATTCATTAGGTATCATTTTAATCAACCAAAATATATTAGCAACTACTCTCTCTGTCCAGAAATAATTGTCAGGTTTAGATAATACACATTTTTGAAGAAAAATTTAATATAATATGTAATTTGACTAATATAACCCTACAATCAATTATTGTCAATTAATTAGGAAGTAGCATCCACTTTCTCTTTATTAAGGGTAGAACTGGAAAAAATGAGCTAATTAGTTGTTGATTGTTTAAATTGACAATTAATCTTGGACATCTATTTTTAATATACCTGATAATTATTTCTGGACAGAGGGAGTAATATAAACAATTTTTGGTCATTCCAAGTTGATACTCATAGTTGTCATCAATTCATCCAGATCCAAAATTTCATAATATAACATAGAGATACTGAAATCCTCTCAACACAACAATCTTGAGTGAACAATGGAGAAAAACTACGATCAATTCAAAGGACAATCTCGTCTTCCCAAATTTGCTGTTCCAAAGAGGTATGATTTGAAGTTGAAACCCGACCTTGTCACCTGTAAGTTCGCCGGCGCCGTTGACATCTCCCTTGATGTTGTCTCTCCCACCAAATTCATTGTTCTCAATGCTGCTGAACTCTCTGTTGACCCCAAAACTGTTCATTTCAAATCTTCAAACAAGGTGAAGATTGACCCTCTTTTCAACAAGTTAGAGAAAGTGATTTGATAAAAAAATAAAATTAATTGAACATGTTTTGTAGGTATTTGAGGCATTGGAAGTGGGGTTGATTGAAGAGGATGAGATATTGGTGGTGGAGTTTGGAGAAAGTTTGCCAGTTGGTTTTGGAGTTCTCAGTCTAGCTTTTGAAGGAACACTGAATGACAGGATGAAAGGGTTTTACAGGAGGTATTAATTTTTGAGAGAATTGGTTTCTGTTCTGTTGTAGTGGTTGACTGTTTATTTTATTTTCCCAACTATAGATAATTGTTGATTGTTCATGTTTTTTAGATCATATAATTTGGGATTATCTTGTTTATGCTTTTCGATGACCCCAATCTTCAGTTGAACTTCACAAAACATGTTCATTTTGGTGTCATCTTTTATATTTACCTAGAACATATATCTGCTTGTTATAATATATTAGGCCGATAATTGATTAATAAGTATCATTGGGAAGGTAATACCTACTTCCATAAGCTCTGTCTGGAAGGTACCTTAGCAAGTCGGTTGACTTTACTCTGTTGTGGCCTAACTGTATTAGTTCTATGATGTATCCTGTTGATTAGGAAGCTAGTATATCAATTCAACATTTTCCTTCCATGTCAATGGTAGTAGTCTTTTAGTGATCTTAGTTTGACAGAGAAACAAGAGAGGATAATGTTGCAGTTCTGTTTTCAGTATACTTCATTTTGATTGTGCTATCTATAGATCACTTAACAGTCTTTATTGGCTCCTTGCAGTACCTACGAACATAATGGGGAGAAACGAAATATGGCTGTTACTCAATTTGAACCAGCTGATGCCAGACGTTGCTTTCCATGCTGGGATGAACCTGCTTGTAAGGTATTGTCAGCATATGACCATCTTTGGTGTTTCCAGCTGTGCACTTCTCTCTTTGTTTATCTACTTTGTAATGTTAAATTGCTAGTGATGGCAGCTGTTTGTTTAGTGTGACAAAACACACATGAACTTGATCTAATCTTCTTTTCTTTTTTTAATCTTTTCAAGTATTTTATTCTGTTACTTACAGAATTTGGTTCTTCTAATACTATTAGGAACTCAAGTTTTACTTTTCCTTTGTCTTACTTGATATGAACTACCCAGGCCACCTTTAAAATTACACTTGAAGTACCATCAGAACTGGTAGCTCTCTCCAACATGCCGGTTGAAGAAGAAAAAGTGACGGGGAATCTTAAAACAGTTCATTATCAAGAGTCTCCAATAATGTCTACATACTTGGTGGCAATTGTGGTTGGCTTATTCGACTATGTTGAGGATCAAACATCTGATGGTACATATTCTGGCATTAGTGAATATGCCTTTGATTATTTTTTGTTGGTAAATTACATTGCTTTTTTGTGCAGGAATTCCTGTTCGAGTATACTGTCAGGTAGGCAAGGCAAATCAAGGAAACTTTGCATTGCATGTTGCTGTCAAAACGCTGCCTCTCTTCAAAGAGTATGCATCACTTTGATTAAATATGTTTTTGTCATTCATTTATGGAAAATAAAAACTAATGAAGAAGAGGGATCACTGAGGGTAAAATTTGAAGTTTTTCCCTGAAGTAAAGTTTCTAGATTTTTGTATTGATAATGTACCATTATGGGGGTTTCTAAACAACTGCTTGAAAATGTATTCTAATTTGTGGGGTAAAATACTCGCAGGTACTTTGGTGCACCATATTCACTACCCAAATTGGACATGATTGCAATTCCTGATTTTGCTGCAGGCGCAATGGAAAATTATGGTCTAGTTACATACCGAGAAACAGCATTGCTTTATGATGATAAGCATTCTGCCGCTGCTAACAAGCAGAGGGTAATCTATATTTGTTGGAAGTTGGTTGGATTCCTATGACACGTGGTATTAAACCGACTGATTCTATCTTTGGATGTGTTGAACAAAATTTTGGTTTTCTTCAGGTTGCAACTGTGGTGGCTCATGAGCTTGCTCATCAGTGGTTTGGCAATCTTGTAACCATGGAATGGTGGACACATCTATGGCTGAATGAGGGGTTTGCAACATGGGTATGCTGCTTCTCTTAGAAGTATATGTTTTTGTTCATTGACTTGACTGAGTCGTTAAGCTGTTCATTCTAATTTTTCTCTGGTTGTCATTCAGGTAAGTTATTTGGCGACTGACAGCTTGTTCCCAGAATGGAAAATTTGGACGCAGTTTCTTGAAGAGGCCACTGAGGGACTTCGTCTAGATGGGCTCGCAGAATCCCACCCGATTGAGGTATGGAGCAATTTCCGATCTGGTTCTTGTATTGTGCTAAAGCCTAAATGCAAGATACAATTTTGTGTTTTTTCTCCAATTATGGATATCTAGCAGTTGTGCTACCCTAAGAATTAATACAAATCTTGTTTTGTCTTACCAGGTTGACATCAATCATGCAGGAGAAATTGATGAAATTTTTGATGCAATTAGTTATAGAAAAGGTGCATCTGTCATCCGGATGCTACAGAGCTATCTTGGACCTGAAAGTTTCCAGGTTTTTCTTCCCATTATTTACTACATTAACATTCTTTTTTATTGTCTTCATTCAAACCCCTTTTTGCTTTATTTTTCTCCCCCATTCTGTTGTGCTATTATTGACATATACTAGTTCCCTGTTACCTGGTTCGATGAAAAAAGATATACAGTTACTTCTCCAAACACTTGTTATCAGAAGTTGGAGATGGAAAGTGGGGTGGTGGAATTAGAAGAAGAACTATACCATTCAGTGCGACGAGCCTTTTTAATATCTCATCTTTCCTTACCAGTGACTCATTGTAAAGTATTATTTGCCTTCAGTTATTACTCCGCCCCATTTTATGTGAAGATGTTTGATTTGGTATGTAGTTTAAGATTTAAGAAGATGTTGACATGTAAGCCATATATATATATATATATATATATATATATATATATATAGAGAGAGAGAGAGAGAGAGAGAGAGAGAGTGGCGGAGCTACAGTGTCCCGAGGGTATCCAATTGGAATTGGACACCCTTCGCCGGAAAATTATACCGTATATAGGTAAAATACTACTTGCAACAGTTAAATCTAATATGTTGGCCCACCTGAACATATCAAGATACTGCGGCCCAGCGGTGTGAGGCTCTCCTGCTAACACTTAAGGCGTGGGTCCAAATTCCCACAGCTGCATTTTATAATAATTTTTAATAAAACACTGCTATTTTATTATTACTCTAAGTTATTAACTTGTTTCTTTAATTGTCTAAGCTAATTAAATTACATTCTTCTTAATTAGAAATCTAGGTTTATTAGCTAATTGAATTTTCGGAAAAGGGCCTAAAATACCCTCGAAGTATTGAAAATGGTTTAAAATTACCCTCCATCCACCTATTGGCTCCAAAATGCCCTTCTCATACACCTATTGGCTCAAAAATACCCTTGTCATCCACCTTTGGGTCAAAATTGACCACTTATTTAATTGTTTTAAAATTAAATTGTTTAAATATTTTTTAAAATACTTGGCGCTCAACTATTGGTTATAATTTAATTTATTAATATAACTTATAAACCAACCCATTACCCAATCATTACTAACTAAACACCACCCAATTAATAAACCAATTATAATATCAAAATCGCCATAAACACTACTAAAACACGACGAAATTATAGATTCCTGAAATTGACATCCAAAATTATTCGAGTCAGAATAAAAGCCCCAATTAAATTTAGGTTGAGCCGCTTATTTAGGAGGACACTTTCAATAGGATTCTCTTTCAAACTTTAATTAGAAATTTATGATTAAAGGTAAAGAAGTATACATCCCGAATTAATTTATGCACTTTTTTAAATATAATTTTATAAATATTTATGATTTGTTTTAAAACCTTTAATATATTATTTTGAAAAAAAAGTTATCTATGAAGTAACATCACATAATTGAGACGAAAGAATAATTAAGATGAACATAGTCAGAGTTTTAAGTTTATCGTTAATTTTATATCAAGTTGTCCTAACAAGTTATGTCATTAGGGGTAAAATGGGATTCTAAGATTAAATAACATCCAAAAAGAGTAAGGTTCATCTTTTTTGATAATGTGTCACATAAAATGAGAAAGAGAGAGTATTATATATAAGTTTTTCTTGAATGATTGTGATCCTTACTGTGGGGATTAACTGCTTTTCTTGTACTGGAATCACATTAGTCTAGATGTTGTGATAAAAAGATACTCATGTCTTGCAACATTAGTCGCCAAAGAAAATTTAAAATATTTGACTTTCCAAAATTCAAATAGGTTATTAATCCAATCCCTTTAAAGTAGTTAAGAGAAGCCAACAGACAAATGGGGTTCCTTTCTTGAATGTACTGACTTAAAGCTTTTCCAATTTGAACTATTCTTTAATTTGATTTCTTAGTGAGCATCCGTAAGTCGCCTTAGTAAATTATGTCTATACTAGTAGTAGATTGCACTGATTTTGAACCGTCCCCTAATATTGTGTTGGGCTTTATAATGTGATGACAAGCATGTGAAATTAGGTCTTAGGCCTAACTCACTCCCCAAAAGCTAGCTCAAAGGGAGGAGGATTGCCCAAGCCTTATAAGGAGTCCACCCATCTCATTAACTACCGATGTGGACTTTTGTCATTCTTTAACACCCTACCTCACGCCCAGTGCAATTTTGATTTTGGGGGTCCCAACATCGGGTGACACGGGCCCTGCTCTGATATCATGTGAAATTAGGTCTTAGGCCTAACTCACACCCCAAAAGCTAGCTCAAAGGGAGGAGGATTGCCCAAGCCTTATAGGGAGTCTCACTCATCTCATTAATCACCGATGTGGGACTTTTGTCATTCTTTAACACCCCACCTCACGCCCAGTGCTTAGCATTTGGTGCGTGGGCAATTTGATTTTGGGGGCCCCAACATCGGGTGAGATGGGCCCTGCTCTGATACCATGTGAAATTAGGTCTTAGACCTAACTCGCACCCCAAAACCTAGCTCAAAGGGAGGAGGATTGCTCAAGTCTTATAAGGAGTCCACCCATCTCATTAACCATCGATGTGAGACTTTTGTCATTCTTTAATAGAGCATACCAGAAATCTTGTAATGGGGATCATGATGATATATTGGGTACTGCTGTTGACCGTCATTCTTAAAGAAGCAGCCATTAGTTTGTCAAAAGAGAAACTTCACTTTCATCTTACATACCATCCATCATAAAATAAATGTTATTGATTTTCTTTCCAGAATATCATGTAGATTTTTGCTTGTATGGGACTAATGACTTTGTCTCTTGTAATAATTCATTAAACCAGAGGGCACTTGCTTCATACATAAAAAAATATGCTTGCTCAAATGCAAAGACAGAGGATCTATGGTCTGTACTTCAGGAGGAGTCTGGTGAACCTGTGAACAAGTTGATGAACTCCTGGACAAAGCAACAAGGTTACCCAGTTGTCTCTGTCAAAATAAATGACCAAAAGCTGGAGTGCGAGCAGGTTATCTTGTTTCTAACTTATGAATTCGGTTTTTTTACCACTCGGTCTAATGCAGATTTCCATTACCCAACTCTAGTCTTCTCCATACTATGAACTCTTTAAGACTTTTTCTGGGCTTGATAGTACTTGTGTTTCTATGCAACAGACACAATTTTTACTGAGCGGTTCTCATGGTGATGGGCAATGGATAGTTCCGTTAACACTCTGTTGTGGATCTTATGAAGCTCGTAAAAGCTTCTTAATGCAAGAAAAGTCAGAAGCCCTTGATGTGAAGGACTTATTAGGCTCTTCTTCGTCTAAAGGAAATCCCTGGATAAAAGTTAATGTGGAGCAGACAGGTTTTTATAGAGTCAAATATGATGATGAGCTGTCAGCTAGACTCCGATATGCCATAGAGAGAAAGGTCTTGTCAACAAATGATAAATATGGTAATTACTGCATTTTTTGAACTCTATTTGTATTTAACAGTTAAAATCGACTGCTGATGGGATTGTATTTTCCTGAACAGGCATTTTGGATGACTCATATGCCTTATCTATGGCATGTCACCAGTCTTTGTCATCTTTGCTTGCCCTGATCGCTTCTTTCAGTGAGGAGCTCGACTACACTGTTCTGTCAAATCTGATCAGTGTAATTGACTACTTCACAGACCTCTTATAAGTACTAGTGTTGTTCGTCCAAAATTAACTGTTCTCCATCTTCATGCAGATAAGTTACAAAGTTGCAAGAATTGTAGCTGAGGCTGTTCCTGACTTGCAAAATCACATAAAGTTGTTTTTCATCAATCTCTTCCAGTTTTCTGCAGAGTATGTTACTTCTTTTTTGAAAGTACAAAGCATGTTACTTTATCTTTGTATTTTTGGTCGTCCTCATCCAAAGATGCGCTCATGTGAATTCCACATAAAAGTTCCAAGTGGGGAGAAGACTTGGGCTCTATGGGTGGTGGAAGCAGTTAAGAAAGAGACAAAGGCACATAGTTGGAGTGATTTCTACCAGTGTAATAAACATAGATAGATGAACTTCTAATAGAGAAGCATTTGGATATAGCAGGAAGCAACAGAAATCAAAACCAGATTATGCCTGCTCTGGCTTTCTTGACATTTACAGGTCAACCTATGACAAGAAAATCAGTTTCTATTCTCTGAGACTAGTTCATGAAAATAAAGATTTAGACCTTCTTTCATCTTTTTATCTTTTGCCTAGTAGCTCTACTGCTAAATTAGGAGGACTTGAGAGCTGTTAATAAGCATTGAAATGAATTTAGAGATTTTGTGTAGTTCTAACTAGACATCTTTGCTGAGTTATCCTAAAAAATAAAAGAAAAAAGATATCTTCTGCCAATCATGCCTTTAGAAAGGAATGAATGGGTAATGGTGTTTTACAAATTGGGCATGTTTACTCTATATTCACCACAAAAAGAAGAATTTTGAGAGAAGAAAAGTTGTCCATGAAGCTGAAAGAGAGGGATTTTAGTCTTGGTCTCCTGGTTGACCATTAAGCTCTTTTTTCAGTTTGGCAACAAAAAGTTTGTTTCTAATTGGATATCCCTTTTGTTGACAGGAGACTTGGTTGGGATCCTAAAGAAGGGGAAAGCCACCTAGATGCCATGTTGAGAGGGGAACTTCTGAATGCTCTGGCTTCCTTTGGACATGATGAAACAATAAATGAAGCAATCAGGCGCTTCCACATATTTTTGGATGACAGAAACACAGCTGTTCTTCCTCCTGACTTGAGAAAGGTTACAACACTTGTATATATTATAACTCAATATTTATTTCTTTACCTTCCACAGATTGTGATCCCTCCTTCCATCTGCAGGCTGTTTATGTAGCTGTGATGCAAAGGGTGAATAAATCAGATAGATCAGGGTTTGAATCTCTTTTAAGAATTTACAGAGAGACTGACCTCAGCCAGGAAAAGACACGAATTTTAGGTGAAGTTATCTATCAATTCATGCCCAGTGTGAAATTAAAATGTTTTGGTTATCAGGTGATGGGTATGCTAAACCAATAAGTGCATTTTCCTGTTCTATAGGTGCATTGGCATCTTGCAGGGACCCCGAGATTATTCTTGAAGTCCTCAACTTTTTGCTATGTTCTGAGGTATTGAAGATTTTGGGGTGCACTAGGTTATTTCTCTAGGGAGAGAGGTCATGTATTATTATTTTTTTGACAAAATGTTTTGAGAGTATTCTATGACTTGGAAATTTCAGGTAAGGAGCCAAGATTGTGTTTACGGTCTTGCAGTTAGCTTTGAAGGCCGTGAAACTGCTTGGAACTGGTTAAAAGTTAGTACACTCATTTTCCATGAAATATTGCATTGCTCGAATTGTTTCTCGAATTACTGTTTTCAAAAGAGATACCTTGTGTTGTGTGGAACTGTAACTTGTAAAGACGTAGCTTAGGAAAAAAGATATCTTGGAAAATTTTTATTCGCTCTGTCCCGATTTATGTGGCACACTTTCTTTTTTAGTTTGTCCCGATTTATGTGGCACACTTTCCTTTTTAGTCTGTCCCAAAAAGGATGCTCCTTTCTATTATTGGAAACAATGCAAGTCTAAAATATCCCTTTTACCTTTGATGAAATTATTTATAGCCCCACACATATCTAAGATTTGTTCTAAAGCACAAATTTCAAAGTCTTCCTTTCTTTATTAAACTTCGCATCAAGTCAAACGGTGCCACATAAATTGGGACGGAGGAGTATTAAACTGTAACTTACAAAGACGTAGGCTGTAAGAGTGAGGAATTCACATTGGTACAAATTGCATAATCTCATTTGGAGGAAATGCAACATGTTCTTATAGAATTATTAGCACAAAATGCTGCATTTCATGACTGATAATTATTCAGGAAAGATGCAACAAGACAAGACATACATTCTTTTTTTTCTTTTCTTTTTTTATGATAGACAAGTCATACATTCTTGATTCTTTTTTTTTCCTTATAAACTGTTTGAATGCAGGAAAAGTGGGATCATATCCACAAGACCTTCGGCTCTGGATTCCTATTGACCCGCTTCATCAGTGCAACAGTGTCACCGGTTTGTTTCTGCTCCCTTGCCATCTTTCTTAAGCATTTGCATGCAGTTGCTTACTATTGTAGGACAGCTTTTTTTTTTGAACTTAGTAACTTGGTATTACATCACAACCAGTACAACCCGTACTGAAACCTGGTATACTTGTTGGACAATTTTTTTCAAAAGCAGCATCTGTTGCCGCCTGCCTTATAATGAAATCACAAGAAAGGAAAGCAAATTTATGAGTTACTACTCCATTACATATTGTCTTTGATCTTTTGTGCTCAATCTTTCCTTTCTTCAGTTCTCGTCCTATGAGAAGGCAAAAGAAGTTGAAGAGTTCTTTGCTAGCTGTACCAAGCCGTACATTGCAAGGACGTTGAAGCAGAGCATTGAGAGGGTTCACATTAATGCAAACTGGGTTCAGAGCATTCAAAAAGAGAAGAATCTCTCCGAGGCAGTGACAGAGCTAGCATACAGGAAATACTGAAGTTCTTTTTTTTTTCTTAACTTAATGCCTCCTTTAGAGTGTCTACTTTTTCGTGAATGGTAATCATGGTACTTTCTAAACTTGTCTCAGAAAAAAACGAAAAAAGAGGTAGTACTCTGATATCCGCTGTTAATCAAACTATAAGCAATAGGTTACATATTTGATAAATCACGATGGTTGATATTGAACTGTTTTTCTTCCTGTGCTCCAGATGAGCAACCAGAAATGGAGATATCTCTTAATTGAATAGATGAGCTTTTGTGTTAGGAGCACAAATTATTATTTTTTTGAAACTGATGAGTTTGTATTCTTCAGCATTAAGACCACCAAAAAGTTAAACTACAAGACTCCCTATCAGATCTATAATTGTTAGGAACACAATCTTGAAAGATGAATACATCATCCCAGATATAGATGCCTAAACCTTCAACATAAATTCAGTTTGATGATTCAATTGAACAGAATACTAAGTTTCATCCTCTTATCTAGCTTCCTTATTATATGGTATGAAATGGACGGGATTGACTACTACAATCCTTCAATTGAGTCAACTTATCATGTCTATACTCTTAAATCCATATAAAGTACAAGAAGAAGCATCTTTTGCATACAATTTCAGAAGAGGTCTCTCTATTTGTCTCATTACTGTTTCCAACAACATTAAAAGTAATACTGAGGCAAATAACCTCACAGAGCCACCTTAACTCGGAGGATATAATGTATGTTCCTACTTCAAACAGCTAAAGGAAGAAAACTACATACAGAGAATGGAACAAGTACTACAATACATACAGTAAGCTACTCTAATGAAAACCTTGGTCCAACAGTCCCCTGCTAAAAATTAAAAGGGCTGGCTATATCGAATCATATGAAGTCTTCATCAATATTGTGAACCTATAAATGGAAACAGCTGCTGATTGAGAGATCAGTTAGGTTAGGTTTTGCTCTTAAACTTTCTTTGGGCTTTCAAGTCCACAACAATCACTGTTATGTTGTCCTTGCTGCCCTTTTGAAGAGCTCGATTTGACAAACATTCTGCTGCTGCCTGTGCTGCTGGATCAATTCCTTGGCCCCTTTCCGAAGGAAGCGTTAAACCATTCTTTTTATGCCAGAGGAGTATGCGCTTGCGAGCCAAATCACAGACCTCTTCGTTTGTCATAACATCCCATAAACCATCACTTGCAAGGATAAGGCATTCGTCGTCCTTGGTTCGAGGTATGAACATTACTTCTGGATCAGGAATTATCCAGG
This sequence comes from Solanum sitiens, assembly GCA_016801875.1. Lineage (NCBI taxonomy): Eukaryota > Viridiplantae > Streptophyta > Magnoliopsida > Solanales > Solanaceae > Solanum > Solanum sitiens. The sequence goes on along the minus strand of JABWTJ010000387.1, from coordinate 564,916 downwards.
GCTTCAAGTATCTATCTCCTGCAACCAAGAATTAAATAAATTGTACAAAAGGGAATAGATGAAAGACTTGCATACCAACAAAAACAGGGAGAGGTATTTAGCAGGATTGGAGAAAATGGGTCATGCAAATGGATATCTAATGCGTCAAATTGTAGTCCAAAACAAGGTCCATCGACCTGAAACATTCCCCAGGGCACCACTAATCCATCGCTAACAAGATATAGATACACCTTGATACTACTAAGTAATTTGCTAAATGGTAGTTCTCATGTCAAATTAAAAAAAGAGAAAATAGAGTGGTAGTTTGAATACACATTATACTCTTCTGGCGAGCATGTTCAGTCACCAGCATGCACATGCCTGCACAATTGGGCGACAGAAGTTGGGGCATACTGGCTAAATGAACTCATGTACATCAACTTAAATTACTTAACGTCACTTTAGCCATATTTTCCAAGATGACATTAGAAATGTTATATGATCAACACCAACTACCATCTTATAGGCACTAGAATATCCCTTAAATTTACAGACCTGCAGTTCGACATGTGTAAATGCACATGTCTCGAAGCAAAGCCAGCCTTCAGCACAGATTTACAATTTGTTGGTCATTTATGCAATGCTGGATTGAAGATAGAATGAGAAAAAGAACATTCCAACATTTCAAGTTACATATCAGATGGCAAGGGCACATTTAGTCACAGTTATATAAAAGAATTGCACAACAGAAGTGACAAAATGAGCTCCCTTCTCATAACAAAGCAATCTTTCAGCAATATGAAATGAAAAAGGTACAAATCATCATCAAAGGAGCACCTCCCCAGGACCAGGATACAGAAGGTTCCCAGGCTTTCTTGTTTTATTTTTACTAACAATTTCAAGGAAGTTGAAGGTCATAACACTCAAGAGTCGCACTAACCAGGATCAGACAAGTGATGATTAGAAAACAAATGAGGACCTGAAGATTCACATGCATCTTTTGTTTTATTTTTTAATTATAGTTTTTAGAAAGTTGAAGGTAATAACCTAACAGTTACACTGACCAGGGTCAGACAAGGGATGATCAGAAAACAAAGAAGGTGCCAAATATTTCCATGCATCTTCTGTATTGATTTTTTAGTATTATTACTTACAATCTTCAGCAAGTGGAAGGTCATAGTTCGACAGTTGAACCAACCAGGGTCAGACAAGTGATGATTAGAAAAAAAAAAAAAAAAGAAGGCTCAAATTGAAGATCATTTATCAGTGTGTGACTTTGTGGCCACAATTAGTGCTGCAAAAATGGAAAAAATACCAACCATCCGTCTAACTCATTTTGGATAATTGGTTCATTTAAGTCAGTCAGGTCAAATATGGATCAACCCATGTAAAAGTGGGGTTCAAGCTATCAAAGCTCTTCTTTCAAGCATTAACATCCAAGTCTTGTCCCCCTCACCCCCACCCCCACCCCCACACAATTTATTGTCTCTAGATGACCATATTATCCTGACATTCCATTATGGTACTTTGTTATCAAATTGGAATACTCTCATGATAAATTTTTGAAGTATTTCTGATATTAAAGGATTGTTGACTAGTTCGATCTTAATCTCCTTCAAATATTTTTCCGGAGGACATTAATTCGCAAAGAAAGATGACAATTATCCAAGTAAATTTTAGGTTGATCAAGCACAAAGCCGAATATCTTCTAAGAATTAATAAAGATTCATAATTGATTACAACAACAAAAAAGAAAAGCTTCATAACCCAAATAGTTAACCTCCATTGCAGTACAAATTGTTTAATTATAGTAAATGGAAGACTAATTAGTCTTCCATTTTGAAGTCAGCCATATTAAAATCTCAGTCCATATGCCATCTGGGGTTTTCAAATTAGGAAGAATCTAAAGTTAGGATCTGTTTCAAATTATTAAAATGCTACATAATATCATCCCTTTAGTTAAGCAGCATGAGTTATTAGTTCATGTTTGTTCCTTTTTGGTGGCGTTTGGTCCAAAAATTCACACCAAAAATCAAGTTAGCATAAAGGAAAAAAGTCAATCAATCTTATTTGTTTGTGCTGTTTTACCAAAAAAAATGATTACAATTTCAGTGCTTGCCACATAATTTGTTTCTGTTTTACCATCTTACCAGATAAGGGAATCATAAATGGATAGGAAATATAGTATCCAGATCATCTGTCAGTACCCATTTTATCCACAATAAATATGGGCAGATTGGATGTGTTATCTATTTTTGTCTGGCCTATTTTCAACCCGCCAGTATCCGATCCAACCCACCCATTTTGCCAGCACTAGCCACTGATGGAAAGGCCCAAAAATTCTTACTTTGTTTCATGGAGACAATATAAAAGGAGAGCTTGGTTTAATGTCTAGTACAAGCAGTATTTATTCCTCATCATATGCTAACCTCCTATACTCTATGACACTTCTTCCAATCTTTAACATGGAATAATTGTTGATTAAGGTGAATATCAGTGTTATCAAAAGTCAAAAACGCAAAAAAGCTCCAAGGTCTGTTGGGGTTTTAAGCACAAGTAAAGTGTGGGCTTTAATGAAAAAGGGGCGTTAATAGAAGAAAAAAAAATAACAAAATATATATATGTGTGTGTGTGTGTGTGTGGGTGGGTGGGTGGGTGTGGGTGTGTTTAGTCCAAGCCTAAGAAATATAAGTATGAATAGCAAAGATATAAATAAAGAATTTGAACTTTTTTACATAAAAGTGTAATACCAATTGTTTAGTGTTGCCTCTTCAGGAAATGCTCACTTGCAAGGAAACGTTTGTCTTAGAGCCTTAATGACAACACTAAAGCGCACATTAAGCGTTGCAAATAGCTCAACATGTTTTGAGCCTCACTTCAATACTTAAGCACGCTTCTGTTACACTGGTGAAATTAGAGTAGAGAAGAGAAGGAACTTCTCAATTATTTTGGTGACTAATGTACAAAAGTCACTCCTGTCTTTCTCCACTTACAACTTGGTAAGCAATTATTTTCAACACCTAACAGTTGCAAAATATTTCACGATATTCTAAAAAATATTATGAGGCACACTCCAAATATCAATATTCGATGAATGTAGATATTTGGGAATACACATTCTAAAACATAAGTCCAAAAATCAATTTGACATTCAATATGCCCCTCATATTGAAGGTGCCAAGGTGGTGAAAAAATAAATTTGTAAATCGAAACTGGAAAGTCATGTGATGCTAGACAATGACGTGGGGCTGACAAGACACTAACTAAACACGTGTTGTTGCACAATGACACGTGTTGGTTGGACAGACATGCTGGACAGCAACATTTGCTGACGGATAATGTCGCTAGACAAGGGGCGCGCCGCTGAAGGAAAACGTTCCTGGATGGCGATGTGGCACAGACTGGAGAATGACAAGTCATGGAACAGTTATGTTCATATTTCAATTGACGTGATACGTGCTGCTTAAACAATGGTCAGGAATATCACTAGAAAAGGCAAATACCACCAGAGCCATCATTGAGAAAATGTAAAGGTCATGAAGAAGTACATACGGTACCCATTGGAATGGTCAACGAAAATTGATAATACAAGTAAAATTATGACAAGAATATATGGAAAAAAAATATCTGTTATCTCCAACTTATGTCCTATGAATCTAGACAAATTCTAAAATGTAACCTCAGTTATCCGTTAAACTTTAACAATTACATTACTCAAAATAACAAGGGAGAAGTAATAAATTACACCCTAAAGTTGCACAAAAAGTCATTATTCTTGTATGATGTGGAACTCATTACCCCCTAACAGATGAACTAGCAAAGGAAGTGATTCCACTCTCCTACATGTGTGAGAAGCAAAACAAATATTTAAAAAGAGTTAAAGTGTACAAATGGCATTTTCATATATTATATACCTTCGATCTCCATTCTGAAGACAACTCATCAAAGAAATAGGAGAAAGGAAGGGAAAGCAAATGGATGATAGGGATCAAAAACACACATTACTTATTTGATATTTCTATAAAAGCTGATTCTTGTCTCTAATTTTATTCTGCTTCAACAAATGTTTGCCGGAAAAAAAAATCCGGGCAAAACCTCAATTTTTTCCAATCAACATTCAACTTATTTCATTCATCTCGCTCATTTTAATCTCCTCTCTCGGTATTATTTTGTGGAAACCCATAAGTACCCATATATTTTCTCTTGCAAGTGAAGAAGCCTAAGCACTTCAGAATTAGAATATGCTTAAGGCTACATCATGAAGCCATTGCTCTACTTCTATATGAGTGTTGCCTTCCTATCTGCCACAGGAATATGGGAAAGAGTAATTGGATACAAACATATTTTCCTTAGCACCTCAGATCCTCTCCAGTGCAGACTCTGGTACCATCTAAAAACCTGGGCGGCGTATGAACCTAGGGCCCTACCACTATAGAGTGGATTATTATACCATATCACGGGTCTATATCACATGATTAAAAGAACTAGACCACGCCCGATTCATAGTTTGAAACTATGGTCATCTTCTTGTTTATTCTAGCAGTGTGGATAACCAATAACTGTTGTGTCCAACTATTGTTATGACATGAATTGCTGATATCAGTTATACTAGGGAGGATGCTCTGGAAGTGCCAAAACTTCAAGTTTTGAGCAATATTGTGATGAAAGTTAGGTATGCTCAGGTTAAACACGTAATCAAAATGGATACATTCTAAGAACACCAGCCAGCTGACATATAAAAGCAAATTATTCTCTAAGGTAACCTGGAATAATACCTAGCAGCTCAGTACCTGGCAGAACGGGAAGACGCAGGATGCAAAAGATCATGACAATTTTTGCTAAAACCAATAACATGGAGTACACATGGATACCTCAGTCATGATTTACAAATGCTAGATAACAAGGTAGATGGGAGAAACATACCAATAGACCTAGACATAGCAAGAACGCCAAAAACACGATGCCCATTCCACTGTATAACCTTCCCTCCTGCAGCTTCAATTCTTGCATATTCATCTTCTCGGTTTGGCTAATAAAGAAAGTTTAACAAAATTTGGCACACAAAGATTAGTCAGTGACATCACACGTAATTAAAGTCATACTAGAACAACTGTTTCACTTACCTTGTGATCCACTGATAATGCCATGGGTTCTTTCCCACGGCACAGAACAGCCCTTGAATCGCCACAGTTTGCAACAATAATGTGCGATGAACAAACAATGGCGACTACAGCCGTGGAGCCTACAGTTTCTGGGGCAACAGCCTCGCGATTTCCAGCCCCTCCAATCTCCTCATCAACCTTGCGAAAACAGTTGGTAAATGCATTTTTCCATTGGTCCTGACAATTTTGTGTAATACTTTCATCATTGAGATTAGCCATAATGGTTTCCAACTCCTCAGCCAATACAGCATGAATTCGATCCCGGCAGTAATTTGCCACCTGGAAAATAAAAACCCCAATTTTGTATCAAATATATACCTACTGTAGTATCAGTGAGGAGGCATTCAAACCTATGAGCTTGTAACAGTGTAAGCAAAAAGAGGAAGATACCTGAGAGCCACCATGGCCATCATAAACTCCAAAGAAATGAGCTGTCAAATGACTTAAATACCTAGTCATTCCATCAGGCAAACGATTGCCAACTAGCATCTGTACAGGAATTCTCAAGAACCTAGGAACAGTTGCAAGCGCATCTTCCATTTCTGGTCTCCTTCCACACACAGATGTAAATCCCCAAAGGGGTATATAATCCACTTCAAAAATACTACGGCCAACTGCTGCATTTAACCCTTTATCTAAAGGTAGCTGAACAACAACTTCAGCTGATTTAGAGCTGGAGCCATCCGTAATCTGCTCATCAAGTTTTTCCCCAATTGCCAGAGGCTTGCTCTCTGTCTCCTGAGCACCTGACTCTACCAGATCTCCAGCCTTAGCTATAAGTCTGACATTGCAAATGTTTTTCTCAGCATCTACCAAATTCTGTCCGTCTACCTCAGATGCTAACTCGAAACTTATAAAATCATCAGCACATAAACTACTGGAATCACTCACCACAGACAAGGAACATGAACTATCAAGAATTTGATCACCATCTAGTGACAAGATCTCATCATCCTCACTTTCCCTGACAACATCAATCCAGTTCCTTTCATTTTCAGATATCATACCAGTTTCTTCAGGTACAGTAACAGTGAGGTGTTTCTTCTGTGAATGAACAGAATTGCAATCATCATAAACAGAAGATTCTGGATACAAAGTTGTAGCATGGTCAGCCATTGACTTTAAGCTAGTAACATCCATTTGACTTTGGTTGTGAGAGATGAAATTACCTAATCTAAATGGCAAAGCAACCGCCAAACACATGTCGTCCATCGAAATCACTATCTTGTAACAACATTACACAACCTGTCATTGTCAAACTAATAATAATCTTCTCATGAGCTTCACCACACCATTTTCCATGCCTAGAAAGATCTAACACACACCCTGATTCACAATTTTGTAGTCAGATCTGGTAAGAAAAAACACCTTTTTGGTTGGAAAATTCACCTAAAACACACACAAAAAGGTAAGATTTTAGATTTATCTGTCTGCCAGCACTTTCTTCCCAAAATCCAATGAACTACTGAAAACCCAGATAAAGAAAGGGAAAAAAAAGGGGTCTTGGCAAAAAGTGTCAAGAATCACAAGAAAGAAACCCTGAAAAAGATGGTACCCTTTATCACATACAACTTGAGTACCTTGGATCTGAGGTAACCCAACCAAACCCACCTAAGAAATGTAGTCTTTTTCAAACCATAAATGGGGATGGAAATAGTAGAGGAGGAACCACTAGCTTATTTTTCAAGAATGGTACTGTTTTGTTCAGAGCTTACTTTCCTTCTCATCCCCAGAAGAGTAATATAGTTCAATACTTGGAAGAGAAGGGAGAAGCATCAACAATGGTAAATACCAAACAACAAAAATGGGTTGCTTATACAATGTAATGTAATGTAACAGTTCAATGTGATCATTAAAACACTTTCTCATCTTTTTCTTTCTTTTTTTTCTAATCTTTTAACTTGGGTCATGTGGAGCCCTTAATGAAACAAGGGACCATGGGTAAAAAACAAAAAACAAAGAGTAATTAAGATGCTTGTCATTTTACAAAATGAATTTAAGAAAAATAGTCTATTATAAAAAAAATTATAAAATGACCCTAAGTTATTTCTCTCATAAAAAAATAGTTTGAGAGTTGTTTGTTGGAAGGGAAATAGAGTGGAAATATATATTATTATAATTTTAATACAATATGTAAGCATGTTTTCCCACAATATAAAAAATATTATCTAGATATCATGTATAATGAAAGTTGGTATTTTGTTCATAGAAGATAAGCAAATAATAAGTATAGTATAATTTGATAAAAAGTTGTGTATTTGATGTTTACTGTAAACTATAAGGCTAGGAATAAGGTTATGTTAGCGATTACGATAGCAAAAATTGTTGTCTTTTAAGGACTCATATATTAAATTAGAGGACAAAGATGGGAATAAAAAGTTATCATGCTAGGTTAGTAACCTTGACCAACTAAATATTGTCAAGGATGAGGACAATAAAGTACTGGTGAAGGTAATACTTATAATTCGAATGAGATGGTAGACTAACTTTCATAAATTCTTGAACGAAGAGGGTCGGGAACAACGCATTATGTTTGGGGATTAGAGGCATCAAAATTATGATTACTGTAGGGGTATAAAGATTGAGAAGGTTAAGGATGTTATTCGTAGAATGCGTAGGAATAGAGCTACACGGTCATGCGAGATTCTAATGGACTTTTAGAAGAGTTGTAACACCTCAAACTTTGGAAAAAGAGAGAAAAGGACCCTTTGGGTTGAAGTGTGGTTTATGGGTCACATTTATAAATCATAGAAGCTTTTATGGGTCATTGATGACAACCATATGAATGAGAAAAATTATTTTCTAAAATCAAGTCCTAATATCCTTTTTACGGTTCACCAGGACGGTCCATCTTTTTATGTATGAGTCGTATATAGGTCTCGTAAGTGAGTCTCAGACTTAGTGAAATTTTGAGGGTTAAAGTTGGTTTCTATAATTGGTGCATATGGACCATAGGAAGACTCACGAGTCGTAGAAGTGTTCCTTCAAAAGATAGGTGATTTAATGGTCCCAATGCTTAGTCTACAATTGACCAGTACGGACCGTTACCGTCTGTAGGTCGGAACCGTAAGTCGAGTCTGACAGTTATTTCTAAGGGGATTTTTTTTTATCTTTTTCTAATTGTTTTAAGCTTATACTATTTCGTTTTTGCCTCTAACATAAGCCCTATATAAAGACTTTAAGTCCTTAATCTACCTACTTTAAACCCATTCTCCTAATTTCAAAATTCCCTCCAAGTTCTTTCCTAAAATTCTCTCTAAGGCTAAGAAAGAAAACATTAGAGTTTCAATGACCAAGGTTTCAATTTCACCATAGCTTTTGACATTGATTTCTAAGGTATGTTAGTATTCACTTATGGAGACCTTTCCTCCATAGGGTTCCTAAAATCTCCAGTTCATAAGTTAGACTCTTAATTCAAAGTTAGGATTAATTTATTATGAAAGAGTTTAATCCCTTACCTATTTCATTGATATCAATGGTTTATATACAATCAATACAAGACTATAATTAAGGAAACTAAATATACACCTAGCTATAAGTAGGAACTAAATATACACTTAACAAAGGTAATAAATCAGAATATATTCATCATATATTCTAACACACACCCTCAATCGAAGCGGGAGGTCGCCGAATAAGACTGTCCCGAAAGTCCTCAAATAACACCAAAGGAAGACCCTTGGTGAATATGTCTGCAATTTGATAACGCGAGGGGACATGTAACACGCGAACTTGGCCGCGAGCCACCTTTTCCCGGATAAAATGTATATCCATTTCAATGTGCTTAGTGCGTTGATGCTGAACCGAATTACCAGCAAGATATATGGCACTAACATTATCACAATACACCAATGTAGCTTGTTGTATAGAACAATGAAGTTCCAACAACAAATTTTGCAACCAACACGACTCAGAAACCACATTGGCTACCCCTCGATATTCTGCCTCTGCACTAGAAGGGGATAAAATAGCCTGACGTTTAGCGGACCAAGAGATCAAGTTATCACCCAAAAAGACACAGTAACCCGACGTTGAACGTCGTGTGTCCGGGCATCCACCCCAATCAGCATCAGTATACGAAATAAAGGTTGATGTGGAGGAAAGAAACATGTGAAGACCAAAATCCATAATACCCTGTATGTAGCGTAAAATGCGCTTAAGTGTGTGCATGTGTTCCTCCCTCGGGTCATGCATGAATAAGCATACCTATTGTACTGCATATGTAATATCGGGTCTTGTGAACGTAAGGTACTGAAGTGCGCCGGCAAGACTTCTATAAAGAGAGGGATTCTTAAACGGTTTGCTCGTAACAACATCGAGCTTCGATATTGTATCCATCGGAGTAGGAGATGCCTTACACGATGACATGCCTGCTCGTTCAATGATCTCTGTAGCATATTTTTTTTGTGATAAAAATAAACCACCGACATGACGAGTGACTGCAATGCCCAGAAAATAGGTCAAATGGCCCAAGTCCTTCATAGCAAATTCCGAGCTAAGACGAGAGATGATCGACTGACAGAGCTTATTCAAGGAAGCAGTCAAGATTATATCATCGACATACAATAAAAGATAAGTTATAGAAGTACCTCGACGATAAATAAACAACGAATGATCCGAAGTACTTTGATAAAAACCAAGAGTACGGACATAGTCAACAAACCTCTATACCAAGCCCTTGGAGCCTGTTTGAGCCCATATAGAGATTTCTTCAGCAAACACACATGATTAGGACGATCCTGATCCCAATACCCCAAAGGTTGATACATGTAAACTGTCTCCTTGAGTTCCCCATGTAGGAAGGCATTTTTTATGTCAAGTTGATGGATCTGTCAGGCCTTAGAGAGAGCCAAACTGAGAACCGTGCGAATAGTCGCTAGTTTGACGACCGGACTAAATGTCTCACCACAATCCACGCCAACCTATTGAGTTTTACCATCACCTACAAGACGGGCTTTATGCCTCTCAAATGAACCATCAGATCTTTCTTTATGAGCAAAATCCACATAGACCGAATACATTAACATTTGAAGGACGGGACACTAACTCCCATGTCTTATTTTCAATAAGAGCATTATATTCTTCATCCATAGCCATTTTTCAATTCAGGTCATAAAGAGCAGATACAGGGGTACGAGGTAGGGGGGATTTAGATGTTGATGTAAGAAGGTTAAATGACTTCTTAGGCTTTGAAATCCCATGTTGGCTCCGAGTAACCAGACCCGTGGGGTGACGTGAGGGAGAGATCAGAGTGGGGCTAGGAAGAGAGTTGGATGGGAAAGTAGAAGGAGTAGATGGAATCGGTACAGTCGACTGGGAAGACTAGGAGTCGACTAGGGATGGTTGTGCCTGCCGTTGGGCACGTCAGAACCACTTTCTGGGATGGGTGTTGTGGATGTGGTTGGGTTAGGAAAAGGTGCAACTTGTGGGTTAGGAGAGGTAGTGAAATGATGTATCAGGTAAGGAGATGGTTCATCGTCTAGAAACTCAGAAGAGTGAGTTTGAGGAGTACTGGTCTTTGCAAAGGGAAAGTGTGTCTCATTAAATATTATGTGACGGCTAATGATGATTTTTCTAGATGTCAACTCAAAGCATTTATACCCACGCTGATCTGAAGGATACCCTAAAAAAACACAAGGAGTCGACCAGGGTTGAAGTTTGTTTATGGTTGTAGAGGGAATAAGAGGATAACATGAACATCCAAACACCCTTAGATGAGAATAAGACGGATCTTTTTGATACAAAACGTGAAGAGGAGATTGATAATTTAAAAGCTTATGAGGAAGGATATTGAGAAGAAAAGTCGTCATTTGCAAAGCATGATGCCAAAAGGAAGGAGGAAGGGAAGCATAGGCCAATAATGTACGAATAATGTTGTTGATCGTACGAATTTGTCTTTCAGCTTTCCCATTTTTAGGGGATGTATGAGGACAGAAAAGACTAACGAGAGACCATTTGCTTTACAAAAATCCCAAAAGGGGCCATTATCAAATTCCCTGCCATTATCGCATTGTATATTTTTTATGTCTCGCTCAAATTGGGTTCGTATAAATGTCTTGAAACTCAAAAATATGGAAAATATTTGTGATTTGTGCGATAAAGGAAAAGTCCACAAAATTTTGAAATAATCATCCACAAACAAGACATAATATCGATTACATGATGAGCTCAAAACAGGCGATGTCCAAAGATCACTATAGATAATATCAAATGGCATATAAGTGCGAGAACTGGATTGATAAAAAGGCAACTTAACATGTTTTCCCAAAGGACAAGAATGACAAATACGAGAGTTTTTAACTTGATTACATTCAATAAATTTATTTTTCCTAAGAGAGTTCAAAACTGGTGCTCCCGGGTGACCCAAACGATCATGTCAAAGGGATGGTGCCAAAGCGGCAAAAGCAGATGGAGAAGTGATGGGATACAGCTCTCCCCGACTTTCACACTCATTACCGGTCTCCCCGTCCGAAAATCCTTCACAGAAAATCCACACAGATCAAATTCAATAAAGACAGAGTTATCGGTTGTAAATTTTCTAACTGACACCAAATTTTTACAAGGTGAGGGGCATGAAGGACATTGTTTAATTGTAATGAAGGACACGACGAAGATAATTTAGTGTGACCATAACCATGAATTGGAATAGATTGACCATTACCAACTATTATTCCACGTTTATTGCTCATATTAAAATAAGAAATGAGGTTACCTTATGTGGATGTCATGTGAGAAGTGGCACCAGTGTCCATGTACCAATTCGCATCTGGAGGAGTGATGCCTAGAGTATGCATTGCAGCTTCAATGTCAGTTGGAGTTGGCGCTGTCGTGTAGGCCTGCTGCGGTCTGGGCCCAAGTATACCAGGCTGCTGTTTCGGCTGTTGTCCATAATTGGTCCTGGTCGAGTTTGATGGATATGGACAAGGAGGTATAGTCCAGGGAGCCCAAGGTGTCATCCACGGCCACGACTGCCCTCCAGACCATAGAGAATTGGTTGGCGGATGCTGAACTGCTGGTTGTTGTCCGCCACTGCGGCTGTTGTCGCCTCCCATCTGACCACCACCTCCAGTCTTACCCCCACCGTCGCTACCACCTTTGTTGCTTTCACGACCACCATTATTGCTGCGATTATTGTTGCGATAGTGGTTCCTCTTTCCACCATTAGTATTGCGGTGTGAAGAAGAATGATCAACAATATCATGTGAGCCATTCGAATCACGAGCCACCATGGCTGATGATGAGCTCTGTGCCGCTTTCTTAACAAGACCAGCCTCTTCAAGAGTGAGCATCGAATGGGCCTGATAAAATTGTGGTAGAGGATCACGTTGGCGAATGAGAGTGGCCACACCTTTGTAGGGTTCGGTGAGGCCAGAGACCAGTTGAAGAACTACTCTATTGTTGTCGACGGGAGAGCCTACATTCTTGAGTTGGTCCGACAAAGATTTGAGGTGTTGACAATAGGCAGAGATATCTGAAAAATCTTCCATGTTCACATGAGTAAAATCGTACTCAAGGGTGACGTCACGAAAGTGTTTGTTATCTTGGAATATGTCACGCAATCTATTCCAAGTTTCCATAGCAGTGGTGTCTGGCTCAAGAATCGTATGGAAAAGATCATGAGATATAGTGGCGTAGATCGATTGTAAAACGGTCGCATCAAGAGTGGACCAAAACTCTTTCTCCTCATCTGTTTTTGGCACTTTCTCCTTGCCCTTTGTCGGAGGAATTATATGGTCAAGAACACGATGGGATCGTGCGTGAATCTTAAATAGTTCCGCTCATGTGGAATATTGGACGTTCTCCATCTCAAGAATGATGGGAACATGGTTCTTGATGTTGGATACTACAAGAGCTGGGTGAAAGGAAGATTTTGAGTCCCACATGATGATGATAGAAGAGAGACGAAGAAGAAGAGAGGGGCGGACGATGGTGTTTGAAGAGAAAGCGAAAGTATTTTTTCCTAGAAATCTGATACCATGAAAGAGTTTAATCCCTTATCTATTTCATTGATATCAATGGTTTATATACAATCAATACAAGACTATAATTAAGGGAACTAAATATACACCTAGCTATAAGTAGGAACTAAATATACACTTATAAAGGTAAATAAATCAGAATATATTCATTATATATTCTAACACAATCTTCATGGGTTCTCTTCAATTATGATTCAATTGATTGTATTCTATCTTATTATGCATGAACTGTATTTACTTGTTTTTGGGTTGAATTCATATTAAACCATGCATAATCCATGATTTTTGACTATGAACACACGATGAAGCTTATGAGTCATGTCTTTATGAATATTTGAAGATATGCATATTTTTATGAAAGTAATGATTATGACTCAGGTAAGGTTATAGATGAGGGTATTTATATGTTCTATGAAGCTTGGCCACATGACATGAATGACGTCTAGATTTTTCATCAATGCTTTTGGGTTATTTTTCTAAGTTAGGTCTTGATTAGTGTGGTATCCCGATATGCCACCAATGATGTACGCTTTTAAAATTATTTTCATTAGTAGTATGACATTTTTAGTATGAAGTTAATGACTATGGGTCTTATAAATCTATTATGAAAGATAATGGATGGTGAAAGATTTTCTCAAGCATGGTCTAATGAGCTTTTCTGTGATATTTCTGACTTGGATTGTTATCTTAATTGTACTTTTTCATGAATAATAATATGATATGATTAATGACCATTCTGTGGGATTTTTACTTAGCAGCGAGTGGCATGAGGTGGAGTCTCAATTAGGTTAGTTTATAGTAGCAACCTCTTGTCCTAAATTACATGCCTCCATAGGAGTTGTCATAAATGACCTATCTAGTGGATCCACATATAGCATATGATATGATGTGTATGCGTTCTACCTTAACAAGTAGAACTCTACTTCTTTCGGTACGAGGGATATACCAAATTCTATGTTACAACTCACATGGTATATATCAATTAATGATAAATTTGCCATAATAATGACTAAGTTACTTTTAAAGTGTGTTTGCTTCTGTAGTTGAATTTCCTTTTTATTTTGTTTTAATTAGATTTTTAAATATACTTTATTTAAATAGCTTTAAAGTTTTTGGCTTTGTCCATTCGTGTAAATATTGGTTGATTTATAAAAATCTAGATCTGACCCGTTGGATTTGTTTGGCCATTTAGGGCAAAAATAACTTACAAAAATAACTATATTTATAGGGTTAATGAATACCAATAGTTATAAGTATGTTATTTACAATAAATGACTATAATTTATATCACTTTTTTGCTGTATTTTTATATAATTTTTATTTATTTATTTATACATTAATACATCTTTAAGTACAACAAACTAAAAAAGGAATTGACTCTAAATATAACCCATTATCCTTACATTACATCCATACAATGAGCAACTTCCCATAATTAACTTTATAACTAAAAATTACTTATTTAAAGACATCAGATCATATTCTTTATCAGTTTAACAAAAATTGTGATACATCGTACTCAATTTTCTTGTTATCTCCATATTTCTTATTTTGTCGTCGTAAGGGTATTAATATTTTTTTCTGTTAATTCAAGTTATTGTTGTAAGCAAATTGCTGAATTTGTGAATGAAGGTTAAGTATTTCGATTTTGAATAGGTGAACTACATGACAATAGATACACTAGTTGTTAAACAAAAAATGAATACACTGATATAGAATACAATGAATACATTGTTGTTAAACGCAAAAATGAATATGTTGGATGCAATTATACTTGTATTTCCGAATTAACTTTTTATCTTGGATATAGTACTTATATATCTAGATATAACGTAAATCAACATTTTAACTTGTGCTTATATAATACTACAAGTATCTATGTATATAAATATGGATACATTTCAACACTGTTGTCAAGCAAAATATGGATACATTATACAAACGAGCAAAAAAGATATAATTTGTGGGTATCAAACTTTATAAGTATGAATATATTAGACAAATGAGCAAAAAGATACAATTTGTGGGTATTATTAAACTGTATAAGTACGAGATAAGTATGTAATTAAAAATTACCTGATGGATACAAAATCACAAAAATCGCTCCTGCAATGATGTAAAGTATCTTGAATTTGAATGAATTTGGGGAGGGAGGGGGGGGGGGGGGACAGAAAATATGTGATGTATGAATATTGATGAAAGAAAAAAAATTGATGATGGAAAAAAATCACAAATGTCTCTGCCATAATTAATTAGGCATTCAATTTATAATTATTTTCCTATTTAATATTTATTTATTATATTAAATATATATAAAAAAATATTTATTTGTATAGAGTTAACTTTGCTATTTATAGTCTAATTATATTTATATAACATGAAAATAATAAAACATAGTTATTTTTCTTAAATATATATGGATATTTGTCATATTCTAAAGTTTTTCCAAATAAAATATCACCAGGCAGAGGAATAAATTACTAATGAGTAATTACTTTTTAAAAATTGATGCACATTAAAAAACTTCCTTGGATTGATGCTAAGGAATAATTTTTCACTTCTTCTTTAGGAGTTGTTGCACAAACATGAGCAAACTTGTGGAGAGGAATTTCCATCGTACGTGGGTTGACTATTGTCAAAGAAATATTTAATGTATTAATCTAATTAGTTCGATAGATTTTTTATAATTAAAGTAATCTGATGTGAATTATATATTATTAATTAATTAAGAATAAAAGCTATGAAGATGAAGATGAATGAATATTAAAAATAAAATAATGGAAAAGATGAATGAAATTTTTAGACCAAAAAAAGATGTTACATCACTTTTCTTATCTATTTTATATTATATATAGATTATTTTGAGTTTGAAAAAGTACCACATTTCTTGAGGATGGCATTTGTTTTGGCCTTTTGGGAACATGTACATAATCAACCAAATTTCAATATGAGAAATTAATATGATTATTCCTAAAGTTACAATAGGAAAGATAACCCACAAAAATAAATTTATTATACTATAATTTACATCAATTGCGTACAAGCTTGTAATTATTCGATAAAAAAGTAACAAAATCGATGTATGATATTATAATAGCGTATTCTTCAAGCCAATAAGAATTAGCAAAATCCAATATGAGATTTAATACAATTATTTCTAAAATTTACAATAAAATATTCACCTCATAAAAGAAAAAGTTATTACATTTAAATCTACATTATAATTATGCACAAACTTGCAACAAATAATAAGAGTACTAAAAATTTGATATATTGCTAATAATGACTATTTTTCTAGCTGGAATTTGAACAAATGCTTTTCACAAGTAAAGTCATATGCTAATTCTTCATTATCTCCTAATACTAATGAAAAAGGAGCAAATCAATACTAACGAAGAATTGAGAAGAAAGTTATGAAATGAAAAAGGAAGAATGTTATGCAGTGAAAATGATTTTCTTTAGTGTTTATAGTAATAAAAAATAATCATAATAACATAATGTAAAAAAGAACTAACGAATTTGAGTATAATTATAAGTAAATGTATATCAAGCGTGTTTATTGTGCCTAATTGATTTTTTTTTTACCATAAATAGGTTTAAATTAGTAACAAAGGAGAGTAAATGAACTCTACTACTAGAATGCCTTAACGTGGGCTACCATCACATTCAATTGAGGGTTTACTGCAATTCCATATTTAATTGAATTTTATGAATAGGACTTTAATTAATTAATAGCAAAAATCAACTAAAAATGTAATTAAAATCAGAAGCAATGTCAAAAGAAAGGAGAATAAAGATAAATTCAAAAGCTAGTTATAAATAGATGTCAGATTCTATACTTAATTTTATATTAATACTAGTGAATTTTGTCCGCGCTTCATGTAGTCATAAAAAAATTAGTTGGATTTATAATTAACTCTAATCAAATTAATCTAAAATGAAAGTAAATGTATTAACAACCATAAGCGTGAACATAGGATTTAAAAGATCAAACTAATAACAACAATTTGTAGATGGAACCGTAGAAACACCTTAAGATTTTATTGCTCCTATAACAACCCTAGATACGATCAAATTTATTAGAAATTATAGTAACAAATAGTTTAGAAAAATGCATTCATTATGATCGAACTATTTTACTTTCTTTTTCTTTCTATGGGAAGCATCAACCGTAAATATTTTTTTTGTTAAATCCTTCCTAATATAGTCATAGCCTCAAATGTACCTTTAACGTTTTAAAAAAAAAAACTATTTTCAACGATAAAGTTCATTTTAATTACATTAGTAAAACATATCACATTGAAGAATAGTAATAAGATATTACAAAGTTAATATAACTCGATTTATATATTTATAGAACATGTCAAAATATTATTACTTAGTTGATCTGTAGAAAGTAAAAAAAAAGTGATACTGATGAAATGTTTGGACTATTTAACAAATATAATAAATTATTAGCAAATAATAATAATAATAATAATAATAATAATAATAATAATAATAATAATAATAATATAATATAACACTAAATAGAGATACTTCATCTCTTTCCATTTAAAATTATACCTTGTTCAAATATATGACGAAATTCTCAATTGCTCAAAGCCTTTCATTTGCAACAATTTGAAAACCTTATAAACTTAAATACACAAAAACTTTATTACAAATGAAAAGGGGAAAAAATCATAGCTACAAAATTAGTAAAGGGGTGTCTAAAAAAAATATTAAAATTGACGGTAAATATAACATTTCGACTATTACTACAAAATAAAAAAAGCAAATATTCTATAAATCTTTAACTTTGACTATAGAAACTTGATGAAATAAACCTCTCAGCATCTCAAAAAACGTAGACAACTCCTCATTAGCTTTTCAAAAGCAAAACTGACAACTTTTATAAACCAAATAATATGACAGTATGAGAAAAGAGTGAATATTTAGACAATATCATACAATGATTATAAAACAATTTTTAAGTTCAATATTGTATTTTGAGAAAATTCACATTATCATTGCTTTTTCCAAAAATAGAAAATAATGAGTAACAAAAATACAAAAAGGATATCTAGATAAACTTGATCAACATATAAATAAAAAGATAGTAAAGAAAATGGAGATTGTCAAGCACTAATAAAAGAAAAATGAACTCGATAAAAAAGTTTTTTGTCAAAAATAAAAAATGTGAAGTAACTATTATAACATAAACGATTACTGGTTATTAAGAAAGTGACTATTGAAATTTTGATAATTTCATATAAACTTTAAATTGGAAACACATAAAATATATTTATATTTGTTTACCATGAGAATTATTTATGAGAGTGACAAAAGTATTGAAGGATAAATCTACAAGACTACAACCAAAAAAAATAATATTAGAAGAAACTATAGCATTAATATTCACTCAAGTCTTTTTGAAAATTGAATGATTATGAAAAATGTATATCCAATTGTGCTCAAATTTATATGGATACTCTTCCATACTTGGAATATCAAAAGACATGAGAAGAGAAAGTAACATTAAGGTTAGGAATAGAAACAGGCAGAATCAATAATAATCAATCATAAATGTCAGATTTAATTCATTAATATGACAGTTTGATCTATTATTCAATACTCATTTATGTACTTATTTTTTAAGAAAACAAATCAGAAATAATTTTTTTTTAAAAAGAAAAAATAGATAATTGCAAATACCGATCATCGAAGGATGCTATATCACCGATTATAAATTCAACTTTATATATATATATATATATAAAAGTTGATATATAGATTTGTAAAAAAAAAAAAGACACACACACCTATTTGTTCTCTCACTTATTAATTAAGGTAACACTTAATAAAATTAAATTGAATATATTATAAATTATTACAAATCTGTTAAGATTAATAATTAATGCTTTATTGGTAGTAATTATAAAATAGTACATTTCGAAGTTATAATATACACTCTTAAATAAATATATTTTGTGATTTTTCCTTTCTTATTACGGAGTAGAGATTTCAAGATCAGCTCTTTTCAACTTTTTCTTAAATAATAAAATCAGTATATTTTAGAAATTAAATAAAAAAGAACTAATGTTTTTATTGTTTTTATTTTCTCTGTCTTTTTAACTTTCACCAGCATGATTCATTCTTTTGAACACAGTGTTTTAAAACATAATTCCTACAAATAGAAAAAAAGATTAAATAAAAAGGAGAAGATGTGTTATCTAAAGAGCATATTAAAGTTTCTCCACTCATTTGACGTTTGCTCTTTCACTATTCAATGCCCCACCATTTGTATCTTTCTACGAACATAATTATATTTTTATAATAATGTTATTTTAACACTTTGCGTATACCAACTAGTACGGGCATAGAGGTAAATTTGTTTAATGAAGTTGATAAAATCAACAGCATACATCTACTAATTTGCTCTGTTCCTCCATTAATGGAGGTCAAGCTTATGCACAGAGAGATTGGATCGAGAGAGAAGAAGAAGAAACCTTCATTGAAAAACTGACTAATGAGTGTTACATTGTGATGCTTATATACAAGATCTAATTGATAAAAAATCTAGAAGCATCTACTAAACAAACTAATTAAATGACTAACTAACTTCACACTGTTAACTAACTCTACTATGCTAACTAACTTCACTATACTCTATAACAAACTTTACTGTGCACTATATTCTCAACACCCCCCTCAAGTTGGAGGTGAGGTAATTACAGACAACTTGTGTAGTAGAGTAGCATGTTTAACCCCAGTTAAGTCCTTGGTAAAGATATCTGCCAACTGTGAATCAGTGGGGATGTGATGGAGTGTGATCAAACCTTGCTGGATTTTAGTTCTAACAAAGTGACAGTCGATTTCTTTGTACTTTGTTCTCTCATGGAAGACTGGATTCTTGGCAATATGGACTGCTGCTTGGCTGTCACAATGGACATGTATTGGTAAGGAGCATTTAACAGTTAATTCATCAAGCAGCCTTTCAAGCCACACTAGTTCTCCCACAACTTGTCTTACAGCTCTGTATTCACCTTCAGCAGAAGACAAGGATATTGTGGCTTGTTTCTTAGACTTCCAACTGATAGGGCTATCACCCATAAGTACTAAATAACCACTTACAGACTACCTTGAATCAGGGCATGCAGCCCAGTCCGAATCACAAAAGGCACTAATCGTGAGATCAGGTTTGTTTGAAATGAAGATTCCCATTGTAGGGTCCTGCTTTAAGTATCGCAATACGTGATAAGCTGCTCTCAAATGTGGCTCCCTAGGTGTTTGCATAAATTGACTCAAGTGTTGTACACTGTAGGCTATGTCCATTCTGGTGTTGGTAAGGAAGTTTAATTTTCCAACCAACTGCCTATAATGAGTAGGATTGGATAAGAGCTTGCCATCAGTAGCTTTCATCTTCTCATTGTAATCAAGTGGTGATGTGGTGGCCTTGTAGCTTAATACATCAAAATCTTTCAAGAGATCAGAAGTAAATTTTCTTTGTGAAATAAGGACACCATCATGCCTGTATAAGATTTCCAGTCCCAGAAAGTAGTGTAGTTTACCCTAATCTTTTATCTTGAACTGATCATTGAGGAAGACCTTTAAAGAGTTGATCTCATCAATATCAGTCCCAGTCATATAATGTCATCCACATATACAGCAACAAAAACCAAGGAACATCCTTTCCTTTTATAGAATAGTGAATAATCACCATCTGAATGTTGATATCCTTTAGAATAAAGACTGTGTGCCAACTTATCATACCACTGACGGCTGGCCTGCTTCAATCCATACAAGGATTTTTTTTAATTTGCATACCATGTTGTCACAACTCACAGCAAGACCTTGTGGAGGTGTCATATACACTTCTTCATTTAAATCACCATGCAAGAATGCATTGTTGACATCTAATTGATATAGATCCCATCCTTTCTTCACAGCCAAAGAAATCAAGACTCTAACAGTGGTCATTTTAACCACAGGTGAAAATGTCTCAGTGTAATCAATTCCAGCCTGTTGTGTGTAACCTTTGACTACCAATCTAGCCTTAAACCTCTCTACACTCCCATCAGCTTTATGTTTGATTTTGTACACCCACTTGCAACTAATAACTTTCTTTTCTTCTGGTAATGTGACCATTTCCCAAGTGTCATTGGCATACAAAGCTTCAAACTCCTGTGTCATGGCCTGTTGCCAAGCAGGATGCAAGATTGCCTCCTCAAATGAATTAGGTTCACATTCATGCGAAATGGTTTTCACCAATTGTTGACTATCAGAACAAAAACTACTGAAACAAACATGATCGTGGTGAGACATAAATGATGTAAGAGAGTGCAGGTTAATTAGGCAAGGTGTAGTTGTAATCTGTGAGGTAATTAGGAGTATGAGTTGTCCTAGTGGTTCTTCTAAGTGCTGGCAAATTGTTAGTGTTTGTAGAATCTGTATTGAGATCAAGTAAGGTGTGTTGTGTTGTGGGTTCATGTGTGACTTCAGGTGATGTTGTAGTCAAGTTGGTATTGATAGGTACCTGGTCATTAGTGATATCCTGTGGTGTGAAATTATCTAGCAAATCATCATTAACAAAAGTGTTTGTTTTTCCATGCATGCAAGTTAAATCAGTGGGATGAATCAGCATCTGTAAGATAGAATTAAAACTAAAGCCAACAGGAGCTATGACAAATGGAAATACATTTTCATGAAAGATGACATCTCTAGATATATGAACCCTTTTTGTTGCTAATTCAGAACCTTGTAACCTTTTGTGTTGAAGGGATAGCCAACAAAGATGTGAGGTGTGGTTCTTGGTTCAAATTTGTCCTTATGAGTTTTCAAGGTAGTGGGAAAACAAAGACAACCAAAACTCTTAAGATGAGAATATGTGGATTGTTTGTGGTATAATAATTCATATGGAGATTTGTTATGAAGGAGTTGAGAAGGTAATCTGTTTATGAGGTATGTGGCAGTCAACACACAGTCCCCAGTACCTCATGGGTAGCTTTGATTGGAACAGAAGAGCTCTTGATGTTTCAAGAAGATACTTATGTTTCCTTTCCACTACTCCATTTTGTTGAGGTGTATAAGGACAAGTTTTCTGGTGTATGATGCCTTTGGAATTAAAAAAACAAGTGGCTTCAGCTGAAGTGAACTCCAGACCATTATCAGTTCTTATGGCTTTTAATTTGGATTGGAACTGAGTTTCTATGAGGGATATGAAGGCTTTGATGGTTTGAAGAGCACTACTTTTACATCTTAGTAATTGTGACCAAGTGGATCTGCTGTGGTCATCTACCATAGTGAGAAAATAATGGTAACCATCATAAGTAGTAATATGGTATGGTCCCTATAAGTCAACGTGTAGTAACTCAAACACTTTAGTGGTAGTAGTGGTACTCTCTGGAAATGGCATCCTAGTTTGCCTAGCAATAGGACATATGGTGCAAGTAAAAGGCTGTTTATTTGAAAAATTTATAAGTATTGTTGATGTTTTTCATTTTTACAAAAGGAACATGTCCTAATCTAGCATGCCACAATAGTTCATTATCATGAGTATGATTGGAAGTATTAGCAAAAGAGGGACAAGATTCAGTAACACAAGAATGGGAATTAACAGTATTGGAAACTTCTTTATTGATAGAAGGACTTTTTACAGAAGATGTGGTGCACACATTAGTATTTTTCTTCCAATCAACATTGGTTACAGAAGGAACAAGATGACAAGCAACATGTGAATTGTTTTGAACAAAAGATGTAGAACAGTTATGACACTTGTGACACAAGAAGTATAGACCATTCTTGGCTCTACCAAGTTCCAGAGGGCTCTTCAGAGAAGGGCCCTGCAAGAAGTAAGAAGATTTGTTAAAACTGACTATGCCATTGAGTTGTAGTGCTAAACAATTAACAGAAATTAGATTAAACTTGAAGCTAGGAACAAACAATACTTTGTTCAGAGTCAGTGCTGGACTTAAGAAAACATCACCAATTTCAATCACTTTGACCTTATAACCATTAGGTAATGAAATTAAGAGTGGATATGGAAGTGATCTAATGTTTGTGAGGTTGGTTTTATTGTAGGTCATGTGGTGTGATGCTCCTGAGTCTATGATCCAAGAGTCAACATTTAGTTTGACACATTTACAAGAAAGATCACCAATATCAGTAATAGAGGAGTAACAAGCAAGTATACCTACTAGATTCACAGCTCCATTCAACATAATGTCTGAGTCAGAAGATCCATTTTTAACCTGCAAAGTCCCTAAAAGGTTAAGCAATTGTTCATATTGATCTTTGGACAAGTTTAGTGGCATTTGCCTCTTGAATTCTGGTCCCTCCTCAGCCTGATGCCCATTCATATCAGATGCACACACATGTGCTGCAGAACCTGTGCCGTTTCCCTTTTGAAACCTTGGATTGGATGGATACCCATGAAGCTTGTAGCATCTATCCTTTGTGTGCCCTGATTTCTTGCAGTAATCACAAAACAAGGATGACCTGCCAGTACTGGAATTTCCCCTAATCATAACATTTGTATTTGTATTCGCAGAACTGGTTCCACTACCTCTAGATGAACTGTAGTTAGTTCTGAACCCTTTGCATTCTGCATTACTGTTGGTCTGGCCATGAGCACTAAGTGAGGTAGAATCTAAGGTTGTATGATTGTGAGCTCTGAGCTCTCTTTGTTTTTCCTCTTGGGACAAGATGGCAAAAGCTTGAGCCATGCTAGGAAGTATGTTCATCATGAGAATATTGCCTCTAACAGTTGTGTACATCTCATTTAATCCCATTAAAAAATATATGAGTTTCCTGTCTTGTTCAGCTTTGTGCATTTTGGTCTTACCACCACAAACACACACACAAGTGCACTGAGAACTAATATCGATGGTGCTCATTTCCTCCCACAACTTTTTTATCTTTGTGTAATATTCAGTAATGTCCAGAGTGCCTTGGACAAGATCATTATCTCTTTTTGCAACTGATACATCTTACAACCATTTGTCTAATCGTATCTCTCTTCCAATTCTGCCCAAAATTCCTTGGCATTGTTCACATACTGCAAGCTATCACGCAATTCTGGAGACAAGGAATTTAAAATCCAAGAGGTAACCATGTCATCACACCTCTCCCATTGCATAAAATTAGGATCAGTATGAGCAGGTCGCACGATTGTTCCATTAATGAACCCTGTTTTACTCTTGACTGAAAGAGATCTAAGAACAGCCCTTCTCCAAGATCTATATCCAGTGCCATCGAAAACCGCAGGCAAAAGATAGGAACCTGCACTCTCTGAAGGATGCAAGTAAAAAGGACTAGAAAAATCCATTCGAACTGTGGACGAACTAGAAGCAGAATCAGCTTAGAGATCAACCATGATATTCGATTTGTTCGCAATGATTCAATCACAGAAATAAGAATTCAATTTTCGTAAAAAAAAACAGAGAACTCAGCAGCAAAGATGAGTTAATTGAAAATTGCGAAATTCAACAGCAACAGAGATTCACAATTACAGCGGAAAAAAAAACTCACGGAGTAAATCGAAAATGGAGGAAGAACACAACCAATCAATGTAGCTCTGATACCATGATAAAATCAACATCATACATCTACTAATTTGCTCTGTTCCTCCATTAATGGAGGTCAAGCTTATGCACAGAGAGATTGGATCGAGAGAGAAGAAGAAGAAACCTTCATTGAAAAACTGACTAATGAGTGTTATATTGTGATGCTTATATACAAGATCTAATTGATAAAAAATCTAGAAGCATCTACTAAACAAACTAATTAAATGACTAACTAACTTCACACTGTTAACTAACTCTACTGTGCTAACAAACTTCACTATACACTATAACAAACTTTACTGTGCACTATATTCTCAACAGAAGTTACACCCTATGAACTTAGCTCCCCTTTAAGTATAAAATATCAAATACATATATTTTATTTTTAAAAAAATTAAGATTACGAGCAAAAGTTTCAAAAAATGATCTGAACTCCAAACACTGTTAAGCCAATGAAAATATTTGCAGAAAGATGATCAAAAAGATAGATTTTTAACTAAAAACAACTATATAACTAAGCAAACATAGCATAATGCATGAGAGAAATTAGTAACTCGAATTTGAATGAGCTTTTGAGATAATAATTATGACTAACAAATAACAAGTAAGAGTAGAGAAGCTAATTATTATTACCGATATAGGTTGAGTTATTTTTATTATATGATATGAGATTGACTTTTTTTTTAATATAAAAAATGATTCTTTCATTCATAGAGGAGAGAAAATCCATAACCACTAAACACCAATAAAAAGGGTGTGCATAATATATTGAATATAGAAACGACTAGCGTTACACTTATGCCAAACAAATACATTGTTATCAAACTAAAACTAAGTATTAATACTACGTAGATACAAATCGATTGTGTGATCAAAGAATTAATTTTGTCATTAATAAATCAATTAGTGTGGACACTTCTGCTAAAGTTTTGTTGTCATGTATAAAAATAGTGTCCTATTAATAAGCTACCATGTTAAGCTTAATCTGATTATTATAAGACTTGGACGAAAATTGACAAATAAGAAGCTCTCCAACTCCAAGGCTTTTTACCAAGGATTCTCCCTTAATATTTAAGTCTTTTTTTTTCTTCCTTTAAATTAATTTGATCAGAACTGAATATAAACAATTCTCAGTTTAGAGAAATATATTGTTGTTGTGGCTACAGGTTCTCTATGCCGCTCCCCCCCCCCCCCCCCCACAAAAAAAACTCTCACCCAATTTTTTTAATTCACAATACATCAATTAAAAATTTTCATAAATATATTACTATAATATATTATACATCACGTGAAGTTATTGTTGGGAATAAATCCGTAACAGAAATAATATTTGCGGTAATAAAGGCAATAAATGCGGAACACAACAATACGGTTAATCAACGAGAATAAAAGAGAAATAATGACACCAAGATTTTACGTGGAAACCCTCCTAAATAAGGGAAAAAACCACGACCCGAGAGGAGCAACGAATATCACTATAGTAAGGATTTTACACTTGTAGATCTGAGCAAAACTCCAAAGATCACTACACACTCAAAAGAAATAACCCTCTTTTGATTTTTCCACCTCACTATAATGTCGCTCACACTCTCTGTTTTTCCTCACAGATTATTCTCCTCTGTGATGCCTCACTCTTCTTTTCTCTCCTTTGTAATTTTCTTTTGGTGTATTTAGAATGAAGAATTGTCCTCCCTTATATAGAGAACAAATACACTACCCTCCAAATGTGCTACAGAAGAAAAATAATTTTTTCTTCTTCATAGCTTACCTACTCTACCAAACTTTGAAATTGGCAGAAAACAATTTTTTCTTTACCAACTTTGCCAAACTTTGAAATTGAAGAAAAAACAATCTTTTTTTCTTTACTAACTCTTCCAAACTTTGAAATTGGCAGAAAACAATTCAAAGTTTGGTACATGGGGATGGACCCCACAATCTCCCCCTCCAGACCCATTCACCTGAAGGAGGTAGCTCTAGGTTTCTAGCTTGAGTGCATGCCGACAAGTTCTTTGCATAGCTCGAACTTGTCTTTTGATACCACCTTGGTCAGCATATCTGAAGGGTTTTCACTAGTAGGGATGTTCATGACCTGCATAGATCCGTCCTCTATCTTTTCACGAATCCAGTGATATCTCACGTCGATATGCTTCGTCCTTGCATGATACATGGTGTTCTTGCTCAAGTCTATTGCACTCTGACTGTCACAATAGACGACATACTCCTTCTGATACAATCCAAGTTCTTGAAGAAATCGTTTCAGCCACACCATCTCTTTGCCAGCTTCAGTAGCTGTAATGTATTCTGCCTCAGTTGTAGAGAGTGCGACACACTTCTGCAACTTTGACTGCCATGATATAGCTCCCCCTGAAAATATAAACAAATATCCAGTAGTGGATTTTCTATTATCGAGGTCACCTGCCATATCAGCATCAGTATAGCCCTTCAAGATTGGATCAGATCCTTCAAAACACAAGCAATCTTTTGTGGTACCTCTTAGGTACCTGAGTATCCACTTTACTGCCTCCCAGTGTTCTTTTCCAGGATTTTCAAGGAATCTGCTAACAACACCAACTGCATGAGCAATATCAGGTCTTGTACACACCATTGCATACATCAAACTCCCCACTGCTGAAGAATAAGGAACTTTAGTCATTCCCTCTTTCTCCTCTTTTGTTGTAGGACACATCTGTTTGCTCAACTTCAGATGATTCGCAAGAGGCGTGCTAACAGGTTTAGCACTCTTCATGTTGAAGCGTTCTAGTACACGTTCAATGTACTTCTCTTGAGATAGCCACAACTTTCTTTTTGTTCGTTCTCGAACAATCTTCATCCCTAGAATTTGTTGTGCTGGGCCCAAGTCTTTCATGTCAAATGACTTGGACAAATCTTTCTTCAACTTTGCAATCAGCTCTTTGTCTTGTCCTACAATTAACATGTCATCCACATACAACAACAAAATAATAAAATTGTTGTCAGAAAATCTTTTGAAGTATACACATGGATCAGAATAGGTCTTTGTGTACGTTTGACTTTTCATGAAAGAGTCAAACTTTTTGTACCATTGCCTTGGGGCCTGTTTCAACCCATAAAGACTCTTATTCAATTTGCACACCATGTGTTTCTTTCCAGATACTTCAAATCCCTCTGGTTGCTCCATATAAATCTCTTCTTCCAAATCTTCGTGAAGAAATGCAGTTTTCACGTCCAATTGCTCCACTTCAAGATCTAGACTAGCTGCTATGCTCAAAATAGTTCGAATAGAAGTCATTTTGACAACAGGTGAAAAAATTTCATCAAAATCAATACCTTTCTTTTGTTCGAAGCCTTTTACAACCAATCGAGCTTTGTACCTGACCAACTTGCCATTTCCATCTTTCTTGAGTTTAAAGACCCACTTGCACTTAAGCGGTCTTTTGCCTTTTGGAAGTTCAACTAGCTGGTATGTGCCATTTTTCTGTAGAGATCACATCTCTTCGTGCATGGCTTTCATCCATTGGCTCTTTTCTGGATGAGACAACACCTCCTTAAGATTTTCTGGCTCCCCTTCATCATTGATGAGGACATACTCTGAGGTAGGGTATTTGGATGACTCTACCCTTTGTCTTTCTGATCTCCTCAGAGCTTGAGATTGTTCTTCTTCTTCTGGGTACTCCATTTGCTCGGTATTATCACCGAGTTGCTCCCCCTGCTCAACAATCTCATCAGGTTGCTCTTCATGCTCAGCAACTTCATCAATCGTACTTTCTGCACTTATGGGATGGTTAGAAGAAGAAGGAATGGTAACAAGATTAGGGACTATACCATTCTTTTTCTTGGCCTTCTCGGATAGATCATCAGCAGTTCCAACTTCACTTTCTCGAAAGATTACGTCTCTGCTTCTGATGACCTTCTTCTTTACAAGATCCCATAGTCTGTACCCGAACTCGTCATCTCCATATCCGATGAATATGCAGGGAATTGATTTATCATCTAGCTTGGTTCTCTGCTCCTTCGGTACATGTGCAAAAGTTTTGCAACCGAACACCTTTAGGTGCGAGTAAGACATCTCTTTGTTGGTCCAAACTCTCTCCGGAATGTCAAACTCCAACGGAACTGATGGACTACGATTGATAAGATAACACGCTGTCCGAACTGCTTCACCCCAGAATGTCTTAGGTAATTTAGCCATTCTGAGCATACTTCTCACCTTCTCGACAATGGTGCGATTCATTCTCTCAGCTATACCATTGTGTTGTGGGGTTCCAGGAACTGTGTTTTCATGTCTGATTCCATGGTTTGAACAGTACTCTTCAAATTCTCTTGAAGTGTACTCACCTCCATTGTCAGTTCGGAGACGTTTTAGCTTCCGACCTGTCTCGTTTTCTACCAGAGCATGAAACTTTTGAAATACTTGAAACACCTGATCTTTGGTTCTCAAGATATAAACCCACAATTTTCGAGAAGCGTCATCAATAAAGGTAACAAAGTATTTATTACCTCATATCGATTCTATCTCCATTGGACCACAAACATCAGAATATACCAAATCAAGTATATTCAACTTTCTTTCAGATGATTTTTGAAATGAAACTCTATATTGTTTACCAAATAAACAGTAATTACAAGGTTTTATCGTTGTACCTTTGGCAAAAGAGATGAGTGATTTTTTGGAAAGAATTTGCAATCCTTTCTCGCTCCGCTCATATGACCCGTTTTTTATGCCATAAATCTGCAGAATTCTCTTCGTGAGCCGCATTTAATTCACCTTGGCATATTTTTGCATTTGTCCTGTACAACGTGCCACGAGCAACTCCTTTTGCAATCACCAATGCCCCTTTGGTGAGTCTCCATTTTTGATTTGCAAAGTAGTTCTCATATCCATCTCGGTCCAAAGCAACTCCCGAGATTAAGTTCATCCGCAAATCAGGTACGTGGCGCACATCTTTCAACACTAATGTGCATCCAACATTTGTTTTTAAGCAAATGTCTCCGATCCCCGCAATCTTTGAGTAACTTGTGTTACCCATTTTCACATTGCCAAAATCACCGGCTACATATCTGCAAAAAAAAATCTCTTACCGGTGTGGCATGGTAAGATGTTGCTGTGTCGACCACCCATTCCGACTCTACACCTGCCAAGTGCATGCATTCTTCTTCCTCATTTATGAAGAGAACAACATTGTCATTATTTTGCACCATGGCAGCTGTGTTGTCATCATTCTTCTGGCCGCTGCTTTCCCCTTTGCCCATTTTTATATTTGGACAATCTCTTTTGAAGTGTCCTGGTTGATCGCAATTGTAGCAATTTCTGGCCTTTGATTTTGATCGGACTTTGGACTTTCCACGAACTCCGGATCTACCATAGTTACTTGAGCTCCTTTGGTAACTTCTGCCTCTACTTTCCGTGATGAGATCCTGTCCGTGATTTTCAGGCCTTTTTCTCATCTTTTCATTATGCAAAAGGGTTGATGTGACATCCTTCAACTCAGTAGAGTCCTTACCATGTAAAATGGTTGTTGCTAAAGTATCGTAGGAAGATGGCAACGAGTTTAGGAGCACTATGACTTTATCTTCATCCTCGATCTTTACTCCGAGGTTTGCTAGCTGCGTGATTAGTCCATTAAGTACATTTAAATGAGACAAAAAAATTGGTACCTTCACCCATATGTAGCGCATATAACTGCTTCTTTAGGTACAATTTATTTGTTAGCGTTTTGGACATGTATAGATTTTCTAACTTTGTCCAAATGCCACATGCACTCTCTTCATCGATGATATTATTAACTGCATCATCTGTTAAGTGCAATCTGATTGCACTAGCAGCCTTTTCATCCATTTCTTTCCAATCCCCAAATTTCATGGATTCGGGCTTTTTGGATTTGCCGCCTAGTGCCTTGTGCAAACCCTGTTGGATGAGCAAGTCTCTCATCCTTCTCTGCCACATTGAGAAACCGCTATCACCGTTAAATTTTTCTACCTCGTACTTTACTCCAGACATTTCTTTTTCACTGAGTATAGTACAATAAGCTGCAAAAATATTTCTGTAAATGAGCAGAACCTGTGCTCTGATACCAATTATTGGGAATAAATCCGTAACAGAAATAATATTTGCGGTAATAAAGGCAATAAATGCGGAACACAATAATACGGTTAATCAACGAGAATAAAAGAGAAATAATGACACCAAGATTTTACGTGGAAACCCTCCTAAATAAGGGGAAAAACGACGACCCGAGAGGAGCAACGAATATCACTATAGTAAGGATTTTACACTTGTAGATCCGAGCAAAACTCCAAAGATCACTACACACTCAAAAGAAATAACCCTCTTTTGATTTTTCCACCTCACTATAATGTCGCTCACACTCTCTATTTTTCCTCACAGATTATTTTCCTCTGTGATGCCTCACTCTTCTTTTCTCTCCTTTGTAATTTTCTTTTGGTGTATTTAGAATGAAGAATTGTCCTCTCTTTTATAGAGAACAAATACACTACCCTCCAAATGTGCTACAGAAGAAAAACAATTTTTTCTTCTTCATAGCTTACCTACTCTACCAAACTTTGAAATTGGCAGAAAACAATTTTTTCTTTACCAACTTTGCCAAACTTTGAAATTGAAGAAAAAACAATCTTTTTTTCTTTACCAACTCTGCCAAACTTTGAAATTGGCAGAAAACAATTCAAAGTTTGGTACATGGGGATGGACCCCACAGTTATTTATAGAAATCTACCATAATATATATATATATATATATATATATATATATATATATATATATATATATATATATATATATATATATATATATATATATATATATATATAGTAACCCATAAATGGCCCCTTAAAGTTGGCATCAATTTTTAGTTTGACACTTTAATTAGGCTTTGTTCATTTTAAGCACCTCATTGGGTGCTGGGTCATTTTGACACTTTTTATATTTTTAAAACCACATTATAAATGCGTACATCTAGACGTCTCTTAAATGGAAAAATAAATAAATCAGTATCTGATACGTGGAAATTTTATTTTATTTTTTTAAAAGACAATTTTACTTTCGTTTTTCTTTCTTCCAGATCTCAAACCCCATGCCCTGCCTATTTTCTTCTTTCTTCTTGTGCTTCCTTCTCCTTTTCATTTGTTCTTCTCTATCAACAAGGCAAGAACATAGGTTAGTTTACAAAGTAAAATACGTTGGAGAATAAAGGAAATCATATCAAATTGAAAAGTTTTTGTATGACATTTAAAAGAAAATTATTTCTTGTGCTACTATGATTGAGATTTACAATGAAGGATATGTAAAGTAAATTTTTTTCTCATTGGAGATTGTTCTTTATTTTTTTTTATCCCTTGAAATCAATTTAATTTCGTAATTTCAATGGAGAATGTAAATCAATTTTTCCATTTGAAAGAAGTTGATTTCTTTTTTTGTTTCCTTGAAATTGATTTTATTTTTGAATATAAATCAAGATGCAAATTCGATTTTCAAAGAAGATGGAAGAACCAAAGAGTGTAACCTAGTAAAGTATCGTAGAATTTTTAAAAAAGTTGTATGGTGATGGAGGATGGTAGAAGGTGAAGAAGATGGAAGGGAGAAAGCAAGGAAGAAGAAGGAGAAGAAAATATTTTTAAAAAAGTCAAAATATTTATAAAAAAGTCTCTGACGCGCTTAAAATTCGTGTAGCACATGTACCATGCTTAGTCAGCGAAAAGTCTCAAAATGACACAACGAGAAGCGACGTGAGATGTCTAAAATGAACAAAGCTTAGTTGAAGTGTCTAACTGAAAGTTTATGTCAAACTTTAGGGGACAAATGATGGGTTAGACATCTATATATATATATATATATATATATATATATATATATATATATATATAAACTCGATCATACTATGTTTCATTATTCTTTTAGGGAAAAGGGTTTGAAATATATCTGAACTTTGACAGAAACAGTTGTTACGAAACTTTGGAAAGAACCTTTAGTGTATTTTAAAGGTATATATGTGTCCACGTGGACATAAAAAATAATGCATAATTAAAATAGAAAAATGTCCATGTGGGCACATATATACCTTTAAAATACACTATTAAATTGTTCGGGGGGTAAAAATACACTATTAAATAGTTCAGGGGTAAAAGGTTCTCCATAAAGTTTAGTATTGTAACATCAATTTCGACCCAAGTTGAAGTATTTTTCAGACCCTTTTCCCTTATTTTTATTTTATAACTCGATCACATGTTTAATTAATAGTATTTTTATGCATTTTTTCAGTTTAATACTCACTGATAAATGGATAAACGAGCAAAGCACATATCCCAAAATTAATATATTTTAAAAAAAAGCTTACTACGTTGAAAATAGAGAATTAGTAAAGATCAAAATCTTAAACGTCTACCAATAAATACTAAATATTTTTTTTGGTAAATAAATATTTTATTTATTATCAAGATAGGCTTACAATTTGAATTCTTAATCTAAGAAGACACCAAACGGACATCAGTCCCAGTTAGATTTTAAACAATTTTAACATCTACTCCTATAACTATACTTATGGTGGAAAAAAGTTGAGTCGTTGCACATATCCGACCAGTTTAGGTGTTTAGCTAGCTCGGAAGTGAATCTCTTGAATGATAAATCTTGTGACAAATGCTTAAATTTAGTTAGGTGAAGCATGCTTAAACTCAGTAAGTCCAATATGCTATTAATTTATCTCAATGAAATTTAGTCGTATAGAGTATGAATTAGGACTTATTAAAATCATAAAATAAAAACAAATAGGTAATTTCTACTGGAACAAAAGTTATTTTGGTATAAATTCGAGATAATTTTCTTAGCATCACTAGAAGCAAAGTTTTCAACAAAAGAAAGAAAGAAGAACACTGAGTTTTCTCAATTGCTAAGGTGCTCAAAATCAAAACTTTCAACAATTAAAACAACAACAATAATATACCAACGACATCTCACTAAGTGGTTCTGGAGAGGGCAAAGTATGCAAGCATTAATAAATTACATCTTGAAACAAGCTAATATATAGTTGTTTTTCTGTGAATCTAATACAAATAATGAAGATTGATTTTTTTGTTGGTAAGAACCACATCTTCATTGTTGATATCATCTTTATCTTGAAGGATAAGATACAACATCCTTATGTGTTCAAGACAGACATTCTTTCTGCCTTTGTCGAACTGCCTTGACGCCGTGGCAAGTTTTGACATGTTTTCCTTCGCTTATCGGAAAGCGAATTCTTTATTACTGACTTTTCGCGGTTGATTGCATCTCGCACCTAAAGGAGTCGGTCCTTGTGAGGAGGAGGACTCTTCTTTTGCTGTTAAAAGTGCTTACTCATGGTCTATCGTGCATGTAACATCCCAAAAATTTCTAAGTTGAGACTCGAACCATTCTTCATTTCCTTGTAGGGTCATATCGAGTGATTCTTAAATTGCACATATGAGTAAAGGTAAATTCTTTAGTGTGGGAATGATTTTGGATATCAATTAAGTTTATGTTTACATCCCTACTCTATTCAAATAGGGCGAAACGTCGTAGTGATTCAAAAATAATCAATTAACTCAATTTTAAAGAATTTAACGAATAAACGAATTTTAAAAGATTCGACAACTAATTTTAGAAAAACTAGGAAACCAATTAAAGTCAAATCTACGAAACCATTAGTTCTAGGTAAGGGGTTCAAGTGATTCCGAAGGGAAGGTGTTAAGCACCCTTCAAAATCCACAAATGTGGGTTCCGACTGAATTCATTTTTTTTAAATTGAGGAGGAAATAAAACTATAAATAAGTATAATAGGCATGAAATTTACACAAATAATAAAATAAAACAATAATAAGAAACGACCTAAGTTTGTCTATCGCTAAAAATATACACAATAATAAATAAAATTACAATTTAAATTTTATTTTGAATAGCTTCGATGGAAAGCAACTCGGTGTACCTGTAAAGACACTTAATAATAGAGTTAATACTAAATAAATATAAATAAAAATGAATAACTCAAATAATAACTTAAAAATAAAAACCCGTCTTATTAACATGAAAGGCCTTGAAATCGACGGTAATTTCTTCATCGGCCATTTAACAATTAAATAATATAAACTTAACTAAATTTCCGTCTTAAAAATGGAAAGGCCTTCAAAACCGACGGAGAGATTTTCTCATTGATCAATTTTAATTAGAATCCACTTAATATTAACTAAAAAGTATCACAACTAGTGAAGATAACACTAGTTCGTGCAGATATGACTTTGAAAATATACACAAACTATTTTATTTTTTTTTACTTTTGGAAAAAATAATACCGAACCCAGGAAGGGCTGCCTACGTATCTCACCGAAATGAAAATCAGGTTCGCATAGTTCGTGCAGATATGAATTTGAAAATATGCACAAACTATATTTTTTTTACTTTTGGGAAAAAGAATACCAAACCCAAGAAGGGCTGCCTACGTATCTCACCGAAATGAGAATCAGGTTCGCGTAGTTCGTGCAGATATGACTTTGAAAATATGCACAAACTATTTTTTTTACTTTTGAGAAAAATAATGCCGACCCAAGAAGGGCAATGAGAATCAGATTCGCGTAATTCGTGTAGATATGACTTTGAAAATATGCACAAACTATTTTTTTTTTTACTTTTGGAAAAAATAATACCGAACCCAAGAAGGGCTGCCTACGTATCTCACCGAAATGAGAATCAGGTTCGCGTAGTTTATTCAGATAAGACATATAATAATTTAAAAATTCAAACAAACTCAAAGCAATTGCCCGTAGGTCTATCGCCATTGAAATTTATAGTCAGGAAGTGTTTTTTTTTGTGTTTTTTTTTGTTTTTGACTTTTTGTTTCACCAATATGTTTTGCATCCTTTTAAATGTCAATCTTTGTACCCTTTTTTGAATGTGGCCTTCGAATTCTACAGTAACCACTTGTTACATTCTTTTCTGGTTGTTTATTTAAACTGTGTATACTCTCAATTATTCAAAAGAACTATACATTATTATCACCATCCCTGACTGTTGTAGGGGATGATTTTCCTGCAAAAATATGAGGCATGTGTGAAAGCAGGGCTAACATGCAAAATACATAACAAACGATAGATAGTGCGATCTCATAGTCAAAGACTCCCCTGATTTGTCTTTTCGACGGATTATTATTGTCTTCTGAAATTCAAAGAATTATTTCTCGCGAGTTCTCTTGTCTCTTGCCGCTCCGGATAAGTTATAACCTTCAAGCTTTCAAAAATAACTCAAAAGGTAAAAGTGAAAATGACTTGATATATATGTCTATGAAACTCTTAAAAAACTTTGAAATAATGGACCATCATACAACATATTCACGTAAAACAAGTATATCACACAACATAGAAACACTGAATGCATATACAATGTGCCTTGAGTTTTGACTCATCTCAAGCAAATGCGCTAAATTCAAGATTTTGGCGTCGCTCTACACTAGCTGACTAAGAGTGATTTAGAAAAGACCTAGTTACCCGAGTCGGACAAAGTACGGGGTGAAGTATAATAAACGACGTTGGATGACCTCAAGTCAACTATTCGTTTATCACTTCAAAAGAATTCGAGGGTGATTTTCTGAAGGATAGTTGTGGAAAGTCACATAACCGCCTTTGTTCTAATGCATTCTATTTTCCACTTGGCGGAAATTATATCATGAAATGCAATGGCGATATATATACAATTAAATGAATAATGAATAAAAAACAAGTACAATATACAAATAATCAACTAAATATAAAAAAATACAAGGTATAACACAATAAAAGAAAATTTTCCTCAATTTAAAAAAATTTAATTAATATTGGTTAGAACCTCTATATCCCCAACGGAATCGTCATTCTGTTTACATCCCTACTCTATTCAAATAGGGTGAAACGTCGTGATGACTCAAAAATAATCAGTTAACTCAATTTAAAGAATTTAACGAATAAACAAATTTTACAGGAGTCGCCAACTAATTTTAGAAAAACTAGGAAACCAATTAAAGTAATCTACGAAACTATTAGTTCTAGGTAAGGGGTTCAAGTGATTCCGAAGGAAAGGTGTTAAGCACCCTTCAAAATCCACAAATGTGGGTTCCGACTGAATTCATTTTTTAAATTGAGGAGGAAACAAAACTATAAATAAGTATAATAGGCATGAAATTTACACAAATAATAAAATAAAACAATAATAAGAAACGACCTAAGTTTGCATCGCCAATAATATACACAATAATAAAATTACAATTTAAATTTTATTTCGAATAGCTTCGATGGAAAGCAACTCGGCGTACCTGTAAAGACACTTAGTAATAGAGTTAGTACTAAATAAATATAAATAAAAATGAATAACTCAAATAATAACTGAAAAATAAAAACCTGTCTTATTAACATGTAAGGCCTTGGAAATCGACGGTAATTTCTTCATCGGCCATTTAACAAGTATGTAATATCAACTTAACTAAATTTTCGTCTTAAAAAAAGGAAAGGCCTCCAAAACCGACGGAGAAATTTTCTCATTGGCCAATATTTAACATAACATCCATTCAATATCATAATAAGATTAATAAAAAAAATAGCACAAAAACTCATTCAAACAAAATTAACTAAACAACTTTTACAAAATAAATCAATGCTATCCGAAATAAAATCCACTAATAACATCAATAACATCAACATAACAAATGGAATAATCAATAAATATTAAAGCAAAAATATTAACAAGAACAATGAGTAAAGGGAGTAATAGTACATCTCAAAGCATAGAAAAATTCAATAATATCCCCAAAACAATTTTATAATAAAGCAACATCAGTTAAACATAGAAATAATTAAAAAGTAAAATAAACACTATAACCTTATCAAACAAAAACTCAATCAAAATTATAACAAAATTAAACTATCTAGCAAATAAAAAATGGAGCTCAAATCTTGACAAAACAATATTAAATAATTAACAATCCAAATTTCTTCATCGGCCATTTAACAAGTAAATAATATAAACTTAACTAAATTTCCATCTTAAAAAATGGAAATGCCTCCAAAATCAACGGAGAGATTTTTTCATTGGCCAATTTTAATTAGAATCCACTTAATATTAACTAAAAAGTATCACAACTAGTGAAGATAACAAACAATATATGAAGTGACTCAAAATAACGTATCAATGATGGACATGCAAATATGAATAAGGAAAATAACTAAAACATATAATAATAACAATAAAATAATCAAAATAGTATAAAAATTAGTCTAAGAGTTGAAATAGCAACATCACACAAATAGAACTTAGCTTAAACAAAGTGCAAACCACTGTAACCGTTAACCAAAGCAAAAATAAAGCATTTAATCTATATAACAACCCTAACAAATAAATATTAAATACAATGTAAAAATATAGAGAGAGGTTGGGGCAATCTATGCTACTATCAAAAAGAAAAACATCCATCTAATTTGATATCAAAAAAAAAATATGAGTAAATGAAATGACAACTCACAGACCAAACGATAAAACAAAAAGAGAAAGGGTTACCGGATAAAAGATTTTTCGGCTGAATTTAGTTGTGATTTGTTGTTTCGTTGTTCGCCGGTTCATCGAGCTTCGAGCTCTGCCGGAGTTGGACTTCGGTGGTTTCCCCGTTGTGTTGTGGCCGGAGTTTGGGGTTGCTGGTCTTCCTTGTTTTCAAGTAGTTGGCGGAGCTGGGTTTGTTGTTGTTTGGAGGGTGTTTGGTGTCAGTTTGGCCAGATTTCGACCTTAGGTAGCAGATTTCGTGGTGGATCACCACTGTTTGTGAGCTCACTGTTGACAGGTGTTTCATCGGAGAATGGTGTCGATAGTGGTGCGAGCTCTGGTGGCTCGCAGTTGTTTATGTACAACAAATGGGTTTGGGATTTTGTGGGTCTTGGGTGGTGGAGGTCGAGGTTTCATGCGGTGTTCTGGTGTTTTTCTGGCGGTTGTTTGGCCGGAAAACAGAGGGGGTGTCTGGTCGGAGAAGAAAAGGGAAGATGGGGTCGTTTCAATGGTGGTCTGGCGTGGTCTAGCCGGAGCTGGAGAAACAGTGAGGAAGAGGGAAACGTGAGGCAATTTGGGTCGGAGAAAATGGAGGAAGTGGGTATTGTTGTTGTTGGCTTTTCGCCGGAAACAGAGTATTGAAGGCTATTGTTTGTTGAAAAATAAAAAGAAATATGATGGGGGTTTTGGCTTCGTCGTAAAATGCTCCGGTGAGGGTGCTGGCCGAAAAATATAAACACTAAAAAATGTCTTTTGATATTAAAAATTCTGAAAAATTACCCCCTCAATATTATTCACCACCATTTTGACCTAATTAATAACTTAAATAGGAAAATACGAAATGGGCTTAGCATTGTGGCCCAAAATTATATGAATAGAATCCATAAGTTCTTTTCGTATTTGAATAAATTTTAGACTG
This sequence comes from Solanum sitiens, assembly GCA_016801875.1. Classification (NCBI taxonomy): domain Eukaryota; kingdom Viridiplantae; phylum Streptophyta; class Magnoliopsida; order Solanales; family Solanaceae; genus Solanum; species Solanum sitiens. Next base: position 525,832 of record JABWTJ010000387.1, on the reverse strand, counting down.
TGCTAAATATCAACATAAATATTAATAAATATAACAAATAAAATGAATATTAAAAAAAAATATAATGAACGTAAGTAATGACATGTAAAAATACAATTTTAAAATTAACCGATAAAAAATTCTAAATTTTGATAAATAAAGATAGTTATCGATAAACTTATTTAAAATTATGAAAAAATTCATTTTGAGCTATTAAATAAATAAACTTTAAAAGTTACGAATTTTGAAAATGTTAGGCCAAAATTGGGTGTCAACAGTTTTTGATGTGAGATTCTACATAGGTCAACTTCGAAGGATCATATCTCTTAGAATATAAAGATTTACATGGCTCATAACATATCAAATTAAAATTATTTGAATCCTCTTTCCAAACGCTACCAATTTCGTGTCAATCCAAATTTTGAGTAAAAAATTATGACCATATTAGTAACGTGGTACAGTACAGTGACGAATTAGCCGATGGGAAAACATTAAAAAGGGTCATTTTGTATTTGTACCTATAAGAAAACCCTAAACGATTTTCTTGACTCATTAAAGGTTCAAAAAAATCAGATTTTCATCTATTAATTCATCATTCTCTTCTCTCTCTAACCTTAGGGCAAAACCCTAAGGAAAAATCAAAGTAGAAGACTTCACTCAAGATTCTTCTTCAAGTTGAGTCCTCTAAGAATTTCATTCTTTCCAACTCAAATTCCTTCATAGAATTATGAATCACTAATGAAAATCATAATTCTTGGTCATAGATTTTCAAGAAACTAATTCAAGAAATCTCAAGAAAGATTTTCTTGATTTTTCTCCTTCAAGCTAGGGTTTCAAGACTTCTAACCAAGTTCTTCTTTAAGATTTTTCAAAAACTTTGTTCTTACTGTTATCAAAGTGTTGGACTAGTTCGTCTTCACACCCTTCATCTACGTTCAAATTAGTAAAAGAGTAATCTAGGATTCTATCCCTAGATTTGAGTATTCTTGAGAGAAGTAGATTTGAGTTCTTGAGTTTTTGTTTCTTTTTGAAATTCTATTATTAATTATTGAATTGTTATATGTTATGCACTTAAATTCTTGAGTTGATTCGTTCATGTCTATATTTTAGAATGAACCCTATGAATTGAGTATTTTGATATGAGAAATATTGTTGAGTTATGAGTTTCTTGAGTTCTTAAGTCTTGAGTTCTAAGTACTGAGTTTCCTTATTGCTATTAAGATCCCTGAGTTGAGTCGTTCATATCCATAATTTCACATGACCCCTATGATTTGAGTTATAAATTTTGAAAAGCTTTTTAAAGCCAATACTTGAGTTCTTGAATTAAGTTTTTGAGAAAGTAAAGATGAATTTTGACAAAAGAGTTTCTAAAACATCATTAGTATGACAGTCGAGTATGCCATCAATGTATGAGCAGTATGGTATCTAGATATACCGACAATGTTTATGTAGTATCATGAGTCATCAATGACCATATTAAAATATGATTTTGATATGTTTTGAAAGAGTTTTCAATTATGAATTGAGTAAGAGTATAATGGGACTATGTATTCCCAGAGTTATCAATTTTTATATTGACAAAAGAGAAGGATTTATAAATGAGTTATGAGTTCAAAAGATATTTCAAGAGCAGTTACCTCTTTTAAGAGGGTAGTTTAAGTAATTATCTCAAATCAGATGAAGATTTATGTTTTTAAACATATGAGCATGAGTATATATTATTGGGAGTAATATTGAGCACCGATATGAGGACGAGTTCAGACAACTCAAAGTTCTCATAAACCATGTATGCCAACACGGGTAAAAGGTCATACTTTTTAGATGATCCCTTATTGTTTTTTAATCATTGCATAGTGGATCCACTTAATTGAGGTATTCTATGCGTCGATAAGGTAAAGGACAGTTCTGCAGCGTGGGCAAGATGTTGTATCATCACGTAGCTCATAGTGATGGTTGTCGGTTATAGAATCTCCCAACTAGAATTAAAAGTGTATTTTTACTATATCATTTACTATGTTGAGTTTTAGAGGTGAGTAGATATTATTATAAAGTTTTAAAGATTTCATTCCTTTAATCCTTTACATTCAATTGAGTTTATGTTTTATATATTGCAGTCATATCAGTTTAGTTATTGGTTATTCAGCTATGTTACACATTTGTGTATTCAATGTACAAATGTCATTCGACCTACATCTTTTAATGATGTAGATACAAGTTCTTAGGATCCTCAACACGAGTTTGTTGAGATCACTTCATCCGCACGTTAGCTTTCGAGTGAGGTCTCCTCGATTTCAGAGGACTTCAATTTTATGAGTTGTTAGGTATAGTATCATTTTGAGTAGTAGTGAGTCTTGTCCCAACACTCAGAGGCTTCATAAATAGACAATTTTGAGAGCCTTTCAGTTTTCATATATTTTGTTTAAAACTTATGTTTCATATTAAGTATATTCAGTAAAGTTTTGAGATTCACAAAGTTGTTTTTAACTGTTTCTTTCAGTTTGATACTTATGTATGCTAAAGTTAGTTTTCAGCTTATAGTTAGCCGGGATGAGGATTCGTTTGAGGGCCAACAATGTTTCTCAAGGGCCGGTCACATCCAGGGTGTAGGCTCAGATCGTGACAATGCAATTGATGATATCATTCTGGACTAGTTTTCAAGCATATGTCAACCATACATACCGCTTTCTCGTTCAGAAATTTCTTAAGATTAAGGTTAGAAAATATCGGTTGGCGATGAACTATGAATCTAAAACACTATATGCAGAGTTGCATTAACTCAATAGATCAACGAATTAGGAGATGACTTCTTAAATGTTCGGGAATGAAAAAAAGGTTAATAAGAGCTTTTAGATGTGAAACACCTATAGTTGGACCAAAATGAAGAGATAAAACGGTAAAAATCCAATATTAACTGTCACAATCCACCCCACTGGGTCATGCAGACACCTACTCAAATATCTAAATAGAAGAATTCTTACCCCAAAACTGAAATAAGAAATGCTGAAATAATTTATAACAATCTAGCACACACCCACACGCACACACACGCACACACGCGCGCGCGCGCACACACACAATATCCATTATTATTTTTATTTTGTAACTCGATCACATGCTTAATAGTAATTTTAATGCATTTTTTCAGTTTAATACTAATTGATATATGGATATACGAGAAAAGCACATATTAAAAAATTAATATTGTAAAAAAAAGTGTGCTACAATGGTAATAGAGAATTAGTAAGGAGCAAAATCCTAAACATCTATCCGCAAGTGCTATTTTTTTTTTGATAAATAAATATTTTATTATCAAAGTAGGCTTACAATTCAAATTTTTAATCTAGGAAAATACCAATTAGACATCAGTCCCACTTAGATTTCAAACAACTATAACATCCTGATTATATTATAACTATACTTATGGTGGGTAAAAATTGAGCCTTTGCACATATCCAGCCAGTTTAGGTGTGTAGCTAGCTCGAAGGTGGATCTCTTGAATGATCAATCTTCCTATAAATGCTAACATATATCAATGACATCCCACTAAGTGGGTCTGAACTGGGCAGAGTATAAGTAGGCATTAACAAATTACATCTTAAAACAAGCTAGTATATAACTGTTTTTTTGGTTGATCTAATACACATAATGAAGATTGATTATTTTTTATTTGTTTTAGGTAAGAACCACATCTTTATTGTTGATATCATCTTCGTCTTGAAGGATAAGATCCAACGAGAGGTTTGTTAGAGCTTTAGATGTGAAACGCCTACAGTTAGGCCAAAATGAAAGGGTAACATGGTAAGGATTCAACATTAACTCTCATGATCCAATATACCGAGTCGTGCAGACACCTACTTTAATATCTAAATAGGAGAATTATTACCCTAAAACTGGAATATGAAATATAGAAGTAAATAAAATATAAAATAAACACACTGTTATAAATACATAACATACTTAAACTTAGTTAAAATGTAATGCTTTTGTCAAGAATACATTGGACCCTCCTAAGAAACTAATCTAAACAGGTACATGAGTTTCTAAGAGATAACAAGATTTAAAATAACAAGACAACTCCCACTAAAAGAAAAGAGAGATAGAAGTTGTCTGAGATCATCTTCACCTTCACTTGAGAAACAACATTGATCCTGCAAGCAGACTATGCCAAGTGGCATAACAAGAGTAGTGTCAGTATAAACAACATGTACTAATAGGCATAACAAGAGTACTATCAAGAAATGACATTTTCATTAAGAGGAGTAAAAATATGTATTGTTACACTCTTTTCTTTCCAAATCAAGAAAGACTTTTAATGAGGTATTAAATAATATGTATTTCAAAATATGTGTACTCATTTTTTTTTACTTGAAATTTTTTTATTGAGTTTTTCCTAGTAAGATTTTAACGAGACACATGACCTATGAACATCTATGGAGAAGTACTGTTTAAGTATTTTATGACCAAACTCATAAGGGGGCCTTAAACTTGCCACAAATTTTCATTTTGACATCCTAACTATGACTTGTTCCAAGTAGACACTTCGACATCATTATAAGTATACCATTTAAGCACAAATAGGTGATGTGGCAGAGTGTGTGCATCACACTTAGCTTTTTCTTGGAGAGTGTCATGATCCAAAAATAGACGTGATGATACTCTTATTTTTTCCCACCAAGACAAGGCAGCATCAACCCAGCGAAAATGAAAGAAAAGCGAAAACAGTAACACCAAGACAAGGCAGCATCAACCCAGCGAAAATGAAAGAAAAGCGAAAACAGTAAAGACAAGAACAAGATAAAGTGAAAAATCATATTTTTCTTGCGGAATTAAGAATTAAATACAAATATAATTCATTGTTTCTCAAATAGAACAAAGTGCAAGAAAAGGAAAAAGAGGATCTGCCGAATGACAAGCAACTATCTCTTCAAGTCCTTGACGAGCTTCGAGATCAATAGAAGGAGAAATAGATCATATGGGTCTGGGCTCGAAACCTACACAAGGTGTAGAAGTAATGATGAATACCAATAACACGATACCCAACAAACAACCTACTAAGCAAGGCAACTAGATAGAAATTGAGTACCCCTTACAGTCCAATCGAACCACCTCAAACTACAACCTGCATGAAAATGAACTCAACCTAGAAATTCTACAATACACGACTTACAAACTCAATATTCACAGTTCAATTTCCACAAAACAATAATCAAACAAGTCAAATAAGTGAATCTCAATGACAAGTAGTTTAGTCGCACATAAAGAGTACATCAATCACAAACCACAAATAAGTCACGCAAAAACATCAAGTGTATCAAATCACAATGACTATCACTAGTCGTGACTATTTTCCACGGGCTCTATAACACTCGCTAGTAATGACCTCGACATGATAACACTCACCGGTAAGGATCTTAGTATAATAACACTACCGACAAAGACATCGGCATAATAACACTCACCGACAAAGACAATGGCATAATAACACTCACCGATAAAGAACTTGGCATAATAACACTCATCGATAAATACTTTGACATCATCACAGTGTTAAATGATCAAAGCACACAAGCAATATCACACTACAAAGAAAGAGATAACAATTTACACAATTCAAGGTCACAATCATGTTTTCAAGCATTTCACCGGCCAATTAATAAGGGTACATTATGACAATTCACATAATCATATTCAACACAGACTTTTTCATTTCAACTCCTTTTTATTCATCTAAATGTAACAAGTGGACAATTTAATCCTTTACCTCATCTCCATTGCTCCCAACACAAGCACAAAGGAAGTATACAAATTCAACTAAAATACAAGGCTTAGGAAGTCACTTGCCTTAAATCAATAAACAATCATTCCAATAGTTGGGTCTTCCCCTTTCGAATCACTTTCGAAGCCACACAATCTTTAATAAGCAAGTATTCTCAATCACCTTTCGAAAATAACAACACCCACAATAATTTTCTTGAAAGATGGGTCATTCAACATAATACTCAATTCCAAAAATAAGGCTCTAATTCAAAAAAAAAATATACTTGAACACATTACTCATAGCTTAAGGAACATCATTAAGAAAAATTATTTCGAAAATGGACTTACAAATCAGTTCATAACTTACTTTTACTTCAAAACTCAAGATCATAAAGAACTCTCAATTTTATCAACCCAAATCTTGATTTAAACTCATAAAGTCAACAATAATCATAATGGGAAATCGAAGATTTAGAGTTAAGAAATCTACCCAACAATTTTATCTTGAAAGCTCACTTGAAATTGCTTCTACCGGATTCTCAAAGCTCTAAAAATGAAAATGAGAAAGAATACCCAAAACTTGGGTTTACCACTCCATGGGTCCTCCGTGAACATGAACCCCTGCTTGTGAACACACAATTTTAATAATTGGACCTCCGCCAATGCAGTATGTATCCCGCAAACACGGGGTTCTCACCCTCTCCCTTTCGCGAACACAACAAAATTTCTGCAAACATGAAGGCTTGCACCAGAACATAGAATAATCAGCCAACTCAAAATCATTGAAAGAACCCTTAGGATCCATTCAGAATCCCTTAAAGTCAAACCACATATACAAATCAGTTATGCTTGACATTTTGGACTCAATGAAACCGTTTAAACACGAATTCAACTTGAATTGACATTCGTAAAAACTACAAGAAACTAATTCAACACCCACAAAGGCTAAAACAAACTCAAGACCTCTCAAAAATCAACCAAGACCTTACCTAAGCCTAAAATCATCCCCCGAATCCAATGAAACTATCAAAATTTTGATTTGAGCATTCGAACCTCAAATATTAACCAAAGTCAATCCATAGGCTAAAATTTCACAATTTCACAACTTAGGAGCTCAAATCCTTAAAAAGACTCAGAAAATAAAATCGACAATTCTCACAAATCATATTTCACATTTTTGGACTGATGAAGTTGACGGAATCTCATACCGACACTCAAAACTTTAAAAAACACCGAGAATTATTTTCTTAACAAGTTAGTCTTTCAAACTCAAAACTTACCAAAAATCTCAACTTTTAACTCAAGGTTCAAAACCAACTTTTCAAACTCAATCAAAAATGATTCTAGATCGATATCGGAAGAGCAAAATGGTAATTTCTACGGAAAAACAAAAAATGACCGACGATCATTACAGAGAGTGAAAGCCAAAAGGAGGTACTTTTTTTTAAAATAAAAACATGTTTTTATTTCTTATTTTATCTCTTGCCACCATCAATACCAGCACTACGAGATTGGATCTGTTGGAGTCAAAAAAGAATTCTTTTCTGATTGAATGATTTAAAATTTTATTTGGGAATAACGCGACAGTTATTTAATTGGGGTCAAACACTTAAACATCTCCTCTAATTTGTCCTCAATTTTCATTTTGGCACTCTATCTTAGCTTTGTTCTTTTCAACTCTATATTTATGTATTAGTTAAACGCAAGATACTACTTTTATGATTTCATTATTTTTATATAAGATCATCAAATGAAATTTTGCATTTTAAAAATCACCATTTGTCCATTAGTTTTCAGAAAAAAATTAAAATTTGACAGACGAACATTGATTTTTTTAAAAAATAAATATTTCTTTTTTAGAGTTTCTTTATATTTTTGTATAAATAATAACTGAAGAAAGTGCGTCAATTTTCTTTCTTAAAAAAATCAATAGCAACCGATCGCATCTATCGAGTTTAAACATTTTTGTAGTAGTGTTATTAGCAATGAGTAAGAGTCTTATTTACTCTTATTGAAGATGTATTCTTTTAGCTACATTGAGTTGAATTAATAATTAAAAAGTTGATATTTGAGTTAAATCCCAATAGTTGGAATATGAAAGAAAAAAGAAGAAGATAGTAAGTGTTATTTAATTTAATCGATTGTTTAAGAAAGAAAACCAACAAAATTATTTTTCACACAAAAATGTAGTGAAACAAAAATTGATGTTCATCCGTTAATTTTGTTTAAAAATATTATGAAAATTAACAGACAAATGTCAATTTTAAAAATGAAAAAGTGAAAACGAAGAACATACATAAAATAAAGAAATCGTAAAATTAGTATTTTGTCTTTAAATGGTGCATAAAATAGATTTGAAGGAATAAATGAAACAGTGCTTAAGATAGAGTGTCAAAATGAAAAATAAGGGCAAGTTACAGGGTTGTGTGTGTGTTTTTAATTGGCTTTTGTGTCATGTCATGGAGTGTAAAGTACACACATCCCACTTTATTAATTCTTTGGACAGAAGTGTCTAAATGGAACATGAAGTTGAAGAATTAAAATAAAACAATATTGAGTTGAACTGCCAAAATAAAATTAGGGACAAGTTTTAAGGGTAGGACTGCATTAGGTTTGATTTTGAAGTTTATTGATTTGACTTATTTGTTATTGTGTCATTGATCGTTATTAGTTCGTTATCAGTTTAATCGTTAAAATTTGACACAGTAAAAATAATTATAAATTACTTAGAAACAAGGTAACAACCAAATGAACCACGCACATGAGTTCATAAATTGCATCTTGCGCAAAAGCAAATACTTTTACATTATAGATAACCAAGAGTTTGAGACGTCCAGAAATAAAAGTAGAAAACTAAACTCTTAGTCAAGGACTTTATATACAAAATGGTGTATATATAATTATTTAAGGCTTAAGTCATCCTCGGCCTCTTAAAGTTGTCCGCATAACTCACTTAGACACCTGAACTAGGACTTGTACCTATTGAACACCTAAATTGTTCAATGTTACTATTAAACAAAAAACACTTATGTAGCAAACTAAGTGTATCTCAGTAGCTATTGAGCACCTAAATGCATTGTTTTTTATTTTTTAAAAATAAATTTGTACCTACTTTCTTGACACTTGACATGTATTGACTAAATAAATAAAAAATTAATTTCATTAAATATTAATCTTTTAATTAAAATTACCTCACCCCACCCACCCATGTACCAACCCTCTTCTTCTTCAACCCCCAACTTAAAAGACTTTAAATTTCTCTACCATTTATTTTGGCTATTTTTTTTCTTCATTTTTTTTGTTATAGACAAACAGCTGAACTTGCAAGAAGAAAGAAAAAAATTGATCATTGGAGTCAAAAGTCTATCGTGCATCTCTATTTTCATAACTCCGATTGAACATTCATCACCATTCATTAAACTTATTGAAAATGATGTACATTTTTTATATACTTTTGATTTCTCTTCGTTATCGATTTTGAAATAATTTGTCGACGAGAATTATTTTTACAAAAATCTCAATAATCACCGGAGGAATAGAATATAACAAGTAACAAGAGAAAAAAAAGAAAGAGGAAAGGATTAGGTGGGTGTATTCGGGAGGGGAGGGGAGGGGAATATTTTCTTTTTTGTTATCGTCGAAGGAATCTGTGGTTAAATGGCTATGGCGAAATCACACGGAAGAAGATGATGAAGAAATTAAAGGGCAATAGGTTAGATGGGGGGCGGGGGGGGGGGGGGGGGGGGAGAGATATTTTTTTTATCAATTTAATTTTCTAGCTTATTAAAGGGTGAAAAGTATTTTATATTTTTTAAAAAATTAAAATTTTGGGCCCATGTGCCATGTGTGATAATTCTATTCGTGATTTTTTCAAGATAATGTGTCTGAACTACATGGACACTATGTTTAAAGCTAGTTGTCATTTTATGTTAAATAGATACATATTCGTTTATATTAAAGTGTCTAATAGGTAAAGGTCTCAGTTGAGGTGTCTAAATGAATTATGCGAACAACTTTAAGAGGTTGTTAATGGCTGAAGCCATTATTTAATCTGCTATCATGTAATCGGTTAATCCATTAAGAAAAACTTCAAATCGTTAAGAACTAATAACCCAATAACCAAAAAAATTTAAAACCGTTAGCAAAACCGCTAAGCCAATAACCTATTACTGACAAACCAATAACTTTTTTGATTCGAGTTATCGATTTCAGTTTGATTTTGAACAACCCTATTTAATGGTTAATATAACTTTCACATATAGCAAACACAAAATTCATATTTGTATACTATAGCAAAGTTTGTATAATTGTGCTGCATAGCAAACATAAATATGTATATTTCGCTATGCATATACAAAAAAAATTGTATAATTCGCTATACATATACAAAGAAACCAATTGTATAATTCGCTATACATATACCAAAAAAGCAGTTGTATACAAATCAATTGCATAATTTGTGTATGTATAAAACGTGAAAGAGAGCAAGACAAAAGAAAATTGGGCAAGAGAATATTTGTATTGTATAATTATAAGTGTATAGGACGAAGATATATATATATATATATATATATATTTGCATGTGTATATATAATTTTCTTTCGCTTTATACAAACAGAAATAAAATGTATAAACTGCATTTCTGTTTGTGTAAGCGATAGAAGCGAGGGTGGCGAGCGAGATGTAGGAGAATGGCGAGCGAGTTCTGGGAGAGGGGAGAGAGGATAAATATATATATATATATATATATATATATATATATATATATATATATATATATATATATATATATATATATATATATATATATATATATATATATACATATAATTTTTTCTCGCTTTATACAAACACAAACGCATTTTATACATTTGTGTTTGTATAAAAGCGAGAGGGAGGGAGGGAGCTAGAGAGGGAGAGAGGCGACTAGCAAACAATTGCTACAAAGCACAATTAAATCAAAGTATGATTATAACATTTAATTTGATTTATTAGTTTACCATTATATATAATTTTCCCTTTTATTTACGTGGATGTCCACTAATTGTAATCTCTCCATCTCCCCACCCTTATGTTACACCTCCTATATGACCTTAATTCTTAATGCTATGTCTATCACCTTCTTCATGATCTTATCTCATAATTGTCATCATTTATGCATGTTATAACAATCTTTTATATGCCTTTATTAACACTATAAATAAAAGTATTTTAACTCTTATTGCAGATATTTAAAATATACTTGAAAAAAATAAGAGAATTTTATCTTGTTCTATATATTTTGTCTACTATCTTGTTGTTGATCGTTTAACTTAGAACTTGTTTGGATGTCTTATTTGTAATGTTTTTAAGCCCAAACAACCTTTCAACATATTTGAAGTGTTGGGATATACAAAAAATAAGCTTATAAGTGCTTAGTAATAAGTTAAAATAATAAAAATAAGTAAAAGTCAACCCAAACAAGCTCATAGTTTTACAATAAAACAAAAGGTAAAAAAAAAAAAGAGCATTTCATTAATAGCAAAGGGACTAAAACTTAATACGTCTCCTTAGCTATGTTTGCATAATTACGCTCAATAAATATAGTTTCGTTTGCTATGAGTATTTTCGTTTGTATATTTTGCTTGCCACTTTACAAATAAAGTAAATATACACAAAATTTGTATTTGTACATTCATGAGTTTTTTATAAACTCCGATTGTATATTTCGCTCACCAATATACAAACAAGGTAATTTGCTATGAATTTTCCATAACTTATAAAAATCAAATGTATCAACAAATGGTTAGGGAACATATATAAATTCTGAATCTTTACAATCAGAAATTTAATTATATAAATTATAAATTATACAATTAGAAACCGAATATCAAAATTTAGAAAATTGTAATCGCAAATCTTAAATATCCAAATTATAGCTAACTATAAATGTTTGTCATTTCGCATAATTTTTCCTAAAAAGAATATTACTTTAATTAAAGAAAAAAAAATGGAAGTGGGGCAATATTCATAGTTAATTTAACTTAGAGGACTAGCCATACAAACTCCAACCAAAAAAAGCAAAAAGAAAGAATCAAAGTTATCAAATCAAAAACCCTACTTCCTCCCTTGTTCTTCTTCTTCTTGAAATCCGCCGTAAATCTTTCTAAAACCAAAACTCTAGAGTGATGGCAAGCACTACTATTGAACCCAAATTGGAGAAGAAAGAAGAGGAAGTAGAAGCAGAAGTAGAAGAAAACCCAACTGGCGATGATGAAGACACTGGTGCACAAGTTGCTCCCATTGTTAGGCTACAAGAAGTTGCTGTCTCCACTGGTGAAGAAAATGAACATGTTCTTCTTGATCTGTTAGTAACCCTTTTCTCTATGTCTTCATTTTTTCCAAAAACAAGCTTTAATTTCTTCATCCAGTGCTTGATCTGCTAATAAAGCTTTAATTTTTTTGAAAATGATTTGTAGATGTATAGAATCTATTATCCTTATTTCAGAATGATCAATGTACTAAGTCTCAATTCCAAAGTATTTATCCCACTCGATGTGATAGCTATATGCAAAAAAAGCTACTAGTTGTTTTTTCCTTTGATTACAAACGACTCTGTTGGGGTCGGCTCTATGAATCTATAACTAATCATGTTACTTCATCCCGTGGTGGATCCAGGATTTTCAGTGAGGGGTTAGAAAAAATTAAAAATGTAGTTCTTGGGATTTGAACTTAGAGCCTCAAGGTAAATTTTGAACCTTCTAAGCCATTGAATCAAACTCTAGTATTGTGTTGAGGGGATTTGTAGTCTATATTTGTACACTAAAATTTTTTTAAAAAAAACCCTTATATGTAGTGTCATTATTTTCTGAGGGTGTTCGGATCCTCTTAGATCCGCCCTTGGCTCATTTGATTATGATTTCAAATATTGACTACTGTAAACTATAATTATATTATCTTGTATGTCCTTTTTAAGTATTTAAATCTTATTCTAAAAGTTCAAGGAAATGAAATGAATTTGTTCTTCCAAACCCCACAATTTTAATCACTAAGGGTGGAGTTATACATAAAAAGGTTGGCGAAAGATTCCTCTTGGCAGCAAAGAGAATGTTCATTGTTTCTGGTTGTAATCCCTGATGTGAATTTTTGTAGGAAATCAAAGTTATACCGATTTGACAAGGAAGGGAGTCAATGGAAAGAGAGAGGTGTTGGGACTGTGAAGCTTCTCAAGCACAAGGAAACTGGAAAGGTTAGGCTTGTGATGAGGCAATCCAAGACGCTGAAAATCTGTGCCAACCACTTGGGTCAGAATCCTTCTTTTCTAATTTTGTGGATTGTTGATTTCCCTTACTGGTTTTTCTATGTTTTGTTAATGTGTCTGTGGTTGTATTTATTCTGAACTGCTGTTTGATAAAATCCTTTGTGTAGTCCTTCCTACTATGTCCATCCAAGAACATGCTGGGAATGAGAAGTCTTGTGTGTGGCATGCTGCTGACTTTGCTGATGGGGAACTGAAAGATGAGACTTTTTGCATTCGCTTTGCTTCAGTTGAGAGTGAGTAATCTGTTTATGCATCTTTTGGATATTATTATTGTGCATTTAGTTAAGATATGCTTTTTGTGCAATTTCTCTTCTCCATGTGTATGTAACACTTGGAAGTCCTCGGGATAGGATTTCCATATGCTATTTGATATCTTCTATTTCAATCAACATGTGATTTATCAAGTGATAAAGATGAGAAATGAAATAAGCTCACTACTTCCACAGAGTGGATCATTAGTTAAATTACATACAATTGATGGTGTTGAGTCTAGATTAGTTTAGAGTGCCCTAATTTGTATTAGAAGACATCATTTAGTATTGAAATAAAATGGTTCCAAACAGAACGGAATGGATATTGAGGATTCATATTTCCAAGTCCAACCATACCAAAGAATGGTGTTTGTAATTGGTACTCAGTGCACATTTAGGTTATTCATTATGATATGTTGAATGATGGTAATTAGCCTATTTATGTGGCACATACATCCATCAGTTATACTCTTGTTAGTGCTTCTTCAGGAGTTGTCTTAATTAATTTTCCCTGAAGACTGCTGAAATATCTTGGATGGTGGATTATGTCAAGCAACATTTGATAGTCACCACTCTTTAATTGAGGTTGATGTATTGGGAATCAGAAACTAATTTCCTTGATGTATTCTTTACTTGTAAATCACAATTCATGAGTTTCATATTACAGTGTGATTACTAATTAATGGCTTACAAACTCCTCGAGTACATTCATGAAACTTAGTTGCATTCCTTGCATGGGCTGTAATCCTGTAAGTCATCTTAAATCAACACTGAACAACTGTTTAGGATTACTCCAGATTTGCAGAACCAAGTTAAATGAGATGTTTGGAACAATTCTTAACGTTACCCCTCTGTGTTTCAAAACTAGATTTTTCAACTTTATTTTTATCCTGTCTGTCAGATTGCAAGGCTTTCAAAGAGAAGGTTGAAGAAATTGCTGAATCTCAACAGACAAAATCTGGAGAAAGTGAAGAAGCTGGTGCTGCTGCTACTGAACTTATTGAAAAGCTTAGTGTTGAAAGCAAAGATAAAAATGACAAACCTGAAGACAAAGAGGCCCCTGCAGCTTCAGAGGAAAAGGAAGATAAGAAGGAAGAGAATGCTGATGAGAAGAATTAAAATGTTTGTATTTGTCGGTCAGAGGTTTTTTTTTTTTTTTTTGAAAGGTTAATAGCATTCGTTGTTTCTGTCTGATCCTACAGATATGATAGATATAAGCAATGTGTCTCTTGTGGTCTTATTTGTTGTTGTTGGGATGGTTTGGATTTTCATTCGGGTCTTGAGTCGAGTGCAGCTTCATGTTTTATTGTGGTCTTTGGTGTTTCCTTGTACTTATTTATTGTGTGTTTGCAAATTTTGGTTCACGGGGGGGTACACCACCCAGTATAAGGGATTACGTTTGTTAAAACCTTTAGCACTGTTACTGAATTATTTTTGAAAGGGAATGGTAACTCTTCCCTTGTTTGGATCTGTTAAGATGAGAGCTGAAAGTTAAATTAGTCTCTTTCTTGATTGCCTCTCTTAGCTCTGTTTATAGGAGATAATTTGGATGTTGATGAAAATGAAAGAGCAATATTCTTTCACTCTTGACTTTACATCATATGTATAAATTGATTAAATATTTTATGAAGGCATGGAGCCAATAGAATATGGAACTGTAATTTGAGAATCTTTGCAGGAAAGACAAGGACAGGTTTCAAGTACCAAGGAGCTGGATTCAATCAATAGAAAAACATATCTAGTGAAATCTAAGAAGTGAAATAATTGTTTGAATTACCTAAAACATAATTCATAGAGTTAATTAATACCTCAATTGGTGAGGTGAGCATGTGCTATTCTTCACACCACTTGCTAGTTAGATGGTTGGACATGGTTGATATATGAAAATAAAGTAGTATTTGAAGTTGAGGCGTGTGTTGATATGAAAAGTGAAAACACATGAGAAGTTGTGAGTGAACTTGCAAAAACTCTTAAAAAATCTATATATCGAACTCCAAAAGTAAATATCTCAAGTTTGTGCAAATTTGATAAAACACACACTTGAAAGAATCATCTCTCATGCAATAACAAGGCTATGACTTGGGCGATGCTATTTCCTAGCCATGTCTCAAAAGGTTTTTTTTTTCCAAAGATGTCAAATATTATAATTTATTTTTAGTCATAGTATTTGACATATCATGGTCCATATTTACTGAAAAGCCTCTATCATAACCAAAAGATAAGATACAATGGGGGTTGCAATATTTATGAACAAAGTTTTGCCCATATATTTAAAAAAGGAACCACATCATAATTGGTCCCAGCAGTAATGTCTCCCATTAGATAAATTTCATCTGACCAGCAATTGCCACAAGAGTTAGCATTTGATTGCCAACCTGGGCAATGGACGATATTAAGCAGTCTAAGTTTCGATTGCACAAACATTACATTTCCTACAACAGTTTCCATGTCCTACGAATCAACCAAGTTTCTCAAGCATTACTGTACACTTATATCATGGTGCCAAACCCACTTGGAATGCTGATGAAGGGGTGAACAACCTGATCAAATACAACAGGTGTATGCTACCACCACCTTTGCTAGTTTCTTTTTCAATATAAAGCTGGCGATATCATGGAGATATTGCATAACCGGTTGACGTTATCATCTCTGTGTCTATTTCTCCACTTGTTCCCTTTGTTGAAGGATAGTCCTTAGAATTATCTGCAGACATATTAATTAGACTAGTAGGATAAGAAGTTCGATATTTAAACCATATACAAGGTCACAACACTTACTGAATATGGAATCAATTGACGGACGCCTAGGTGATGTGTCCCTTGTAGGATCTGGAAAAAATTGAAATGAGAATGAAATCACTCTGTGCACTTATAAGTAGACAGATAAGATGAACATTTTCCATCACATAAAGCAAATAGAAACATGACAGATACTACTCATTAGTTCAGTAACAGAGATTAGGTTCAAAATAGCAGAAGGTTTCCATGCGGTCTTTTTAAGTTCTATCTGTTTCCTATTTTGGATAAAGTGCCATTGGATGTTAAACAAGAAGGTACATAGTCTAATGCCTGGTATGCCTTCTGAAATAGTTTAAACATTCATTTTGGTTCTTTATATTATAATTTCCACAAAACTTCTTGCTGGTTAGCATCACTAGTTTATTATTATTTTTTAAACCGGATCAGCATAGAGCCAGACCAATAATTATAAACCATCCTCTCCACTTCCTGCAGAATATATAAAACCATGTGCAATCGGGAAATGCATCCTTAAAATATGAGAGAGCTTGGGAAAGGAAGCAAATTAGTTGTACTAAAACCTCCAAATTCAGCCTAGAAGCCAGATAAACAAACAAAAAGATTTACAACACCATCATCATGAATAGTAACAATAACAATAATAAGTATTACAAATATCAACCTTGTGAACTCTGAACTGGTCTCATTTTCAGATAAGAACTTGCAGAAACTCCCTCCAAAGTTAGAGGAAAACCTACAGTGCTTCTTTGGAGAGTGCAGTTACAGTAGTTCCGGGGAGATTTCCAGATAGGTGTCAGAGGTCCACTTTTATGAAAGATAAGCACACGCAAATGTCTAACTAAAGTATAATTACACAATTGTAGAAGGCATTGAAAGGGGAACAAATGACTCACCGGAAGAGTTGCGTAGTGCCTTGACAGCATCAAAGTTTTTGTACGTATAGCCCACAAAACTTAAATCTTTGGGAGTTAATGACATCTATAAACATGAAACTTGAAGTTAGACAACTAACTTAGAATTCTGAGGCTGCAAACACATATTAGCAGGATATTATTATGCATCAAATATTTCACTTGAAGTATGGATAATATTCTCATAGGATACGTAGAAGAATACCAGGATGGGACTATTGCGAGAAATTTCTAGATGTACCACAAATCATGCAGGCTGCAGAACAAACACTGGAAGAAACTTTATGATCCTTCCAGAATCTTGCACAGTTGGGCTCAAATCCACCTTTCTATAACTTATGCCTAAACACTTTATAACCACTTCTAAATTGCAGCTAAGCTTTCTTTATCAATAAAAAAAAATTGCAGCTAAGCTTTGTTTCATTATTTATGCATGTAAGGACACATATCCCAAGGAATGGACATGATTTCTAAGTGCAAAATGTCATGACTTTTAGGAGGTTGATGTACAAGAAACAAAACAAGAAGATCGAAGTAAAAGAACAGCTTTCCTTTTTTTCTTTTTTGGTAGTTAAAGATATCGACGATAAAGTACTTGATTAAAGTAAAACATCTACTTTACTAGCGATTCATAAAGCATATACACATGACCATTTAGTTAGGTTTTATTCAAAACTACGTATGCAATAATGTGGTGTCAATTGGATCTAGGGCTATATATCTGTTACTAGAAAAGAAAAGATATGGAAAATATATCAAAAATCTACAAGCCTCTGAAGTATATATATATATACACATATAAGAAATACTTGCTGGATGTGATGAGGAAATAGGATTTGGCGAAAGATGGATTGGGTAAATTTAAGTTTTGCATAAGCAGTGTCAAATTTCCAGTACTAATAAATGGTACTCCTGCTGGGTTTTTTCCTTCCCAGAGAGGCTTAAGGTAAGGAGATCCTCTCTCTCTTTTTTCTTTTCAGTTTTCATCATAGCCATGGAAGGACTGAATGGTATGGTGAAAAGAGCACAGGAAAATAATTGGATCAGGGGTTCAAAGTTAGCACAAGAGCTGACTGTAGTATGGCAATTTCTCACCTTCAGTATGCTGATGATTCTCTTGTATTTTGTGAAGTTGACAGAGAACAGTCAATGATGATGAGGGTGATTTTTTCATTCTGTTTGAAGATATCTCAGGCTTACATATTAGCTGGAACAAGAGATATGTATATCCAGTTAATGATGTAAATGATATCCTAAGTTTGGCTAATATTTTGTACAGAAAAGTTGGGGAACTGCCAACTGTATGCTTGGGGATTCCTCTGGGAAGCAAATCAAATAGGATATGGAATGGAGTTATAGAAAATGTGAGAAGAAACTGGCTAATTGGAAGTGCCAGTACCTTTCATTTGGGTGCGGCTTACTCTAATAAACTCAGTTCTGGATGCTATGCCAACATACATGATGTCTCTATTCCCTATTCCAGTGAATGTTGGCTGTTGCCGAGAGAACTGATTCTTTAAGAAGAAATTTTCTATGGGACGGAAACAGTGAAAAGAAAAAAATTCACCTTGTCAAATGGGATTCACTGTAATCAGCATAAGGATGGGGGTTTGGGGAAAAAAGCTTAAAAGGTACAGAACTGAAGCTTGATGATGAGATGGCCATGGAAATTTGCTTCAAATAAGTATTTATTGTGGAAGGAGGTGATTAGGAGAGATACAGTACAGAACAGTAGACCACCAACAAGGTAAATGAGCCTTCCTTATGGAGTCGATCTATGGAGGCCCATAAGGAATCCTTGGTCAGGATTCAGCACCAAAACCACTCTTAGAATTGGTAATGGTATAAAGATCTATTTTTGGAACGGCAATTGGTTGGGAAGTGGTGCTTTGGTAAATCTCTTCCTGATATTCACAGGATCAATCAACAACAAGAAGCTACAGTTGGAGAGGATTGGAGTCCTCAAGGCTGGAACCTTACCTTCAGAAGATCCCTTTTTGATTGGGAGATGGGCAGAGTGGTTGAATTCTATAAAATGCTGGAGCAGTTCACTGGAACTGCAGATTACTAGGATCAGTTGATATGGCAAGGACACAAAACAGGGAACTTCTCTGTTATTTCAGCTTAAGGAAATTCAACACGTCTAATTATTGTTTTGGAAAGTTGGTCATGGAAAATGATATGGAAGAATAAAATTCCATATGAAGTTGCATTATTTACTTGGTTACAGGCCAGAGGAGCAGTTCTTACACAGGAAAATCTTGCCAGGAGAGGATAATACCCTTGTACTCTAGATGTTACATATGTGGAGAAGAGGCAAAGCCAAATATTCATCTTTTTTTACATTGTAAGGGAACTTCACAGCTATGGAGGATATTTTTAAACTTAAGGGGTATACAATGGGTAACACCAAGAAGTATCTCGTAATTTCTCAATTGCTGGAACAGTGAAGGCCACCCAACTGGCAACAAAAAGACATGCAGGATTGTACCAGCTAGCATTTGGTGGACAATCTGGGAAAGAAAACAAAGATGTTTTGCAGAGAAGACTAGCAAATCCCAGAAGTTGAAAATGAAGTGTAATCTTTTTTTACTTTTGGTGTAAAGGGATAAGCTGAGAAGATCATGGTCCAATTTTCGATGTTCTAATTCCTTGTAAAGAAGATATAGGATGGCAGAAATATTTTGCATGGCATTTTGTAATCATGGGGGACTCACACAATTGTGAAGTGGGAGGTCCAACTTTATATCTATATACAAATATGTTACCTTCTCAAAAAACAAACAAACAAAAAAACTAGAAATATTTAGAGAGCTACTGATTTGCAATATCCAACATAACTTGCATTAAAAAAAAAAGAAACTAGAAATATTGAGAGAGCTACTGATTTGCAATATCCAACATAGCTTGCATTTATATTTTTAGATAAGAGTGGATGGAAACAGATTTAAGTAGTTTTTTTTGTTTGAATGGAGCCAAAACACGTTTCGACAGTAAGTTCTGAGTAAACCCTTCTAGCTTCCAGCTTTTGCTTAGTACTACAGAATTTTAGGCAAGTGGCAGTAATAAGGATGCAAATACTTTATCAGTTCATTGGCCATAAAATACTATCATATACAAAAGGTATTGAAATACAGACAGAAAAGAACCAGTGGTTACAAACCTTCTGAGAAGGTCCTGAACCAGATCTTGCTGATGTTGGAGTATCCATCTATGAAGAAGTCCAGAAGGAAAGAAAACAGTTACTTACAAGGAGAAACAGACTACATTTGAACTAGATGACATAGGTGACAAACTATAGATCCACCAGTATAGTTTCAGAAGGCTAACATGTGAATCAAGCATATTCTTGCCAATAGGCAATTGAAAAAGTGAGGACTACGAGTTTGAAATCACAAAGCAAAATCCTTGGCACGAATCGTCTTTAAAAGATGCCAGAACTAAAGACCATGCACAATATTGTGTGACTAAGTCTGACTAGAAACAGAGATTAAGGAGAAAGCTTGACTTACCTAATACAAGCGTAGCAGCAAGGATAAAATTTAGATCTTGACTTAAAAGTTAGCTAGTCAAAAAAGCACCCTACTCATGGAGTAATAGAAAGCAACTGCTTTTAGAAAGTGAGACACTGAGATTACAAGGCAGGATACAAATTGCATTGTAAGAAACTCTACCAGTTTCTGTCTTAACTTATTTTGTGAAAAGAGAATGGAAGAGAGAAAACTCTTTTGAAAATGGTCATTAGGGGACATATCACAGATTACAGCCTCTAACAATTTAACTTGAAAAACGAGGTGATTCACACACTTCAACACTGTACAAAAGCAAACACACATCCTAGATTGAGTCTGAATGTTGCCCATCAACAAAACTTTGTACATGCTTGGCCCAAAAAAAAAGAAGCAAGCCTGAAAAAACAGCATTTCATTTCCTTTTTATAGGTTGCTTATCTAAGCGTACAAGTCGAACAGTAGATATGATTGCAAGCTTTTGCAATGTCAGTTTCTTGAAGAGCATTATTTCACTTAAAAATAGGTAAAGGCTCGTGACAGTTATCGTTACACTCAATGCAGTGCGCTCCTGAACTGTGCTCTTCATTTACAGTGGGGGTGAGTGGACAGTACTCAAGGTAGTTGATGAGTTGTGACATTCAAACTACAGAACTGAGGCAATCAGATGAATTTTGATTGAAAAAATGGCCAAAAGAAAGTTAAAAGAACAAAGAGGCGTATATATATATATATATATATGAGAGAGAGTGAGTACCAACTAGTTTTTGAGTAAAGAATAATATGTAGAACGTATATGTGCCTTTTTTTGTTAAATGAAAAAATTACAATAAAGTAGGAGGCGATTGACTCTAAGAATTATTCTTGGTAGCAAAGGACCTTTCTTTCTGACACATTTATTGGAGAATTCTGGAGAACCTTTATCTAGAACCAAGACTAGTTCTTCAGCATCAATCTCTCTTATTGTTTTCCTAACTCCTTCATTTCTGCAGAATATGTGCGCGCGCACACACATACATATACACATACATTTTTTTCTTTTCTAAACCTAAAAATTAGTCAGCGGAACACACACACAATTACCCCCTCTCCAATCTCTTGGCTGTTTCAAAACCTAACTTACTCCATGCTCATAGCAATCGAGTTTGAACTTAAGCAACTCATCGACAACTTCCAAGACCAATATATATATTCAACCCAAAACAAATGCACAATTGAGGAACACATGCTGTTGAATGCGAGAATAACCATCATGGGATTTTTGTTATTTGTTTGAGAAAGAATAGTGCTTTAAGAGGCTGCCATTTTGGAAGGTTGTGTGAATGCCTACTATCTGACTTGTATCTTCTAAAGGGAAACAAACAAACAGTATAAAACTCTTAGATGAGTAGGTCCACGCGCTTCACATGATCTCAGAGGAAGCATAGATCCTTATTCGAGTTCACTATCACCCACCAACAAAATATTTCAACGTACTTGACCCAAAAAGAATCAAACCCACGCGAGAAGGTGTACTGTGGATCTAAAAACAAATAATAGAAATCTACCCTCTACTACTTAACCTTTCGGATGAGGCATTTCTCACAGTTCACCAATATTGTAAACAGACAGTGAAAAGAAGACACATGTCGCAGTCCATTTTGTAAGTAAATAGAGATGGTGGGACAGTAATGTATAAATAAAATAAGGAAAATATTGTAGGTATTACAGATAGACATTAACTGTGCATTAGATGTTTAAAAGTATCAAAAGGGTGTATGTCACTGGCTATAAAAGTCATTAACTTTCTCCAATAAAATATAAGACTCATTCAGTTTCATGGAATACCTCATCATACTTCATGAAATTCTGGGTGTCCAGCTCTCCATTAACTTCTGGTTTGAAGGCTGCTTCCATTTCATACAGCCTATCCCATTCAATATCCTTGAACCAAGGATGAGCCTGATAAACCACTTCAAATAAATTAACAGAAGAAACATGAAGGTTCTAGGGAAAGTGATTGGATGAGTGCTTCAAATATTACCTTTATTTGGTTTGCACCTCCAGTTCCCAGTCTATGCTCAACATCACATAGTAACCTGCAAATAAGATCCTTTGCCTCATGTGAGAGTTTAGTATCTTCAGGAAATCTTAGGTGATTTCTCCAGTGAACTATCTGGCAATCACACACATGGAGTTAGAATCTGATAGATTTGGAAGTAGCAGGAGAACCTGAAAAGAAGGTTTACTTCAACACGAAGGCAATCAGTACATTTTAGTTGGTATAATACAGAGATAGTCACTAATACACCACGTTCACATCGTAAACATTGATTGTAGCACTGGCAAGCATATCACTATGAATGCAATACATCTTAGACTTGTAGTGCAAAAGGTAGAAGACTTAGACCCGGATTGACAAACGACAGAGACTAATCTAAGGGGTTAAGCATCACGTGAAAAGGTCTCAGACATCAGCTGTCCAAGCTATCAATTCTCCGGCATCAGCAAAGAAAGGTGGTTCATACTCAGATGAGATTGCATACAAAGCATTCTTGTTCTTTGTATGTGGACATTTTGCAACAAATTCTTAGCATAAAACTTTTCTACCATTCTCTTGATTTTTACAGTGAAAGGAGAAGGCACTTTCTGTTATCTCAGAAGCAGTAGATATCCTTATCATACAAAAAACGGAAAGCATACAGCATATTTTAAGAAAACAGAAAGTAAAGATGCTACCTTTCTGCAAGTAGTTATCGGATCATCGGCATAGAATGGAGGGTAACCAATGAGCATTTCGTACATAATTGCACCAAGGGACCACCTGCATGTAGTGTATAGTAGATAAAAGATGAGAAATACATAAAGCACAACATGGTTCATTGTACTTCAGAAAATAACTAGAAATTATATAACGGGTTAGAAAACAAAAGAATTTTTCCTGCAGTCCTCATCAAACTAAAGTGAAACATAGGTCTGTGGATATGGTCAAGCTTCCAGTGAAGTTCCACGAAACCCCAAACTACAAATATGCCTCATTCCACTAGAGGTTGTTGTGCAGATGAGGCACTAGATCTTGTAGCATCAGATATATCATATCCCCGGAATGGTGAAGGCTAGAAGGGGGGTGGGGGGAGGTTAAGCACTTAATTTACAGCTCTCCACTTGGTCATAAACGGAGGCAGTGGGAACCCCTCACAGATATATCCTACTTCTTTCTTCCTAACCTTTCCATGGACTAAAATCAAGAAACTCTTACTCCATTCACCTTCAAATTAACATGTTTTGTCCCCCCAGGGCGAAATTCTTCTCTAGCCCCCTCTTCCAACAGCTCCAAAATCTTTCCCTTCTCGCCCATCCCACTACCTCATGCAGCATCCTCCCATGCTAACACTGATGTCCTCACTCCTCCCTAATTCTCCTTTGCCTTCCCAACACAAGCAGGCAGCAGGCAGCCCAACTAAAAAAACCAGATAACCTTAGTCTGCTTTCTCAACCTCCATTGCTATCTAACTTTGCTTTCTTTACCGTTATTAGTGGTTATTTGACCATTCCATTCCTTGTCTGGTACGGTTCTTTTTTGTTTTTTGTTTGCCACTAATAGGTATTGCTAGATTGAATTTACTTGAGATGAACATAGAGGTGCCACAAATTTTGCCTGCCTCTACTTCATTTTAAAAGAAAGGTTTTAAACTCAGGCAGAATATGACGCACCAAAAGTACCCTCAATATCTAATTGCCTTAAACATGACATTGTCAATTAGGATAAAATCAGAATGTTCACACTAAAGAATTTCCAAATATAGAAATATGTCGAACTTTTCAGAGCAGACTGAAAAGAAAGTATATCTTCACCAAAAAGAAAAGAATATCTTATAAAATAAAGGTCAAACCCATCAGTGGACACTTAAAGTTGACACTAATTTTCACTTAGACACCTTAACTAAGCTCCGTTCATTTTATATCCCGCTGTGTTGATTCGACACTTTCTGCTGAGATGGCATAGCAAGTGTGATATACTCACTGGACGCGCGTGAGAGACTCATTTTATCAAATTTTAACTTTTTTTTCTTCTTCTTCTTCCCCATTTTTTGGCTACCATTTTCAGAGCTTAAACTCTTTCCATGGTGAAATAAATTTGACGATGCCACAAACAAAAAGTGAATTCTAGCGCCCATAAATTTTAAGCTTATTGGCGGAAAAGCTTCATCTATCCTATCAATAGTGTGCTTACGGAAATTTTGACCAGAACACTAGGAGGCAAGGTGGGGGAGCTTCCAACTACTTACCTAGGTATGCCTTTGGGAGCTAAAAGCAAGTCCAAAGGCATATGGAATGGGGTACTGGAGAAATGTGAAAAGAGACTCACTAGCTGGAAGAGTTTGTACTTGTCCTTGGGAGGAAGATTGACTTTAATTAACAGTGTGATGGATGCATTACCCTCTTATATGATGTCAATCTTCCCTATGCCTGCCAGTCTATCTAATAGCATTGATGCTCTTAGAAGAAATTTCTTATGGCAAGACAGTGAAGATAAGAAGAAGTTTCATCTTGTTAAATGGAAAGAACTGATGGTGAGTAAAAACACAGGAGGCCTAGGCATAAGAAATCTGAGGAAGCAAAACCAGAGCCTAATGATGAAGTGGTTGTGGAAGTTTGCAAATAAAGATAACATGCTCTGGGAAGAGGTCATCATAGCAAAATATGGCATAGAAGATAAGTGGATGACTAAAATGATAAGTACTCCATATAAATGCACCGTATGGAGGGGAATCAGAAATCTATGGCCAGTGCTATATCACGGAACCAAGGTAGAAGTGGGATATGGGTCAAAGATATCCTTCTGGGAGGATAAGTGGAATGGGTCCTGTCCCTATGAAACAGTTGCATCCTGAATTGTTCACTTTATGCCAACATCAACAGGCCACTGTGGTACAATGTGGACTGGACAAGGATGGAATTTGTTCTTAAGGAGGAACCTTCAGGATAGGGAGATTGACAAAGTGGCAGATTTAGTAGGCTCTTTCAGCAACCTCACTGAAAAGAAGGACTTATTAATTTGGCAGAATGATACCAAAGGTCAATTCTCAGTAAATTCAGTGTATAAGGAACTCAACAAGAATGCTAGACAGGAGATGGAATGGCCATGGAAGATCATCTGGAAATCAAAAGTACCCTACAGAGTAAACTGCTTCATGTGGCTATTAACAAAAGAAGCAGTTTTGACTCATGAAAATCTAAAGAAAAGAGGCTATCAGTTGGCTTCGAGATGTACTTTATGTGGAGAACATGCTGAGATAATTAACCATCTTTTTTTGCATTGTATATGGACAGAACAATTATGGCGAATGTTCATCTGTCTAAAGGGGATAAGATGGGTGAAACCAGGGAGCATTAAAGGAATCCTGAGCAGTTGGAATAGAGATGGCAATGCTTCTGACTAGGAAAAGAGATGGAAACTTGTCCCAGCATGTATTTGGTGGACAATCTGGAAAGAGAGAAACAGCAGGAGTTTTGAAAATTGGCAGAATAGCTTACAGAAGATCAAGATGGACTACTTAGCTCTTTTCTATTTTTGGTGTGAACAAGATATTAACTAGGACAGAAGATATCTTTAATGTGCTAGTTATAGGTAGCAGTTTTGACTAAGACTATTTTATTCTGTATGTTGTAAAACTTTTGAAGGGGAACTAAACTTTAGTTAGACTAAAGTTAATAGTTTCAAAAAAACAACAACTAAGCTTAAATACTTTCACTTATTTTGTTGTCCTTCTTCCTCCTCAAAATAATTTGAGAATAAACAACATAAATTTCAAGAAGAAAAAAACACACTCAGAAATGGAAGGAAATCATATTTTCAATTATTAAATCCTACCTTCACAATAAACAATTTTAGTTCCAATCCATTTGTATGTCTTCTTACATCATAATCACGGAAAAAGTTCAAATCAAATAGATAAGCTATATAATTTTTAGTAGAAAGATTGGGACTCCATATTTATGTACTAAAGCAACAATTTTAGACTTGCATTGACCCAAAAATCCAGTAAAATAGGAAAAAAAAGAAAACCCCCGAAAAAGATCAAGCAAATGCTTTACCACATTCATCAAATCAAGCATTCAAACATCAATTCTATTAGAATAAAGACGTTATCTCACAACATTCACAAAGTAATAAAAACAAAAAAAATAATCTTATTTTGACACATTTGGGTGAGGGAGGGGCCGGGGGGGGGGGATGATCTGGGTGAGAGAGAGGGGTTGGGGTAGTATAGAAGACAACTTGAGGTAGAGGTGCACATATGGGGTGGGGGTGGGGTAGTATAGAAGACAATTCGGGGTGGAGGTGCACATATAATTTTCTTTTTATTAAAAGTGGTTAACATTTTTTAATTGTTTGGTTAAAGACATGTCAATGAGTCATTGGTAGTTTTTTTCCTACTCAAAATTCATCATTTAATAATTAATTTTATGCCACATGTCTTTATTTAATTCGTCATTTTGACATGTTATTAGTCTGTGTGTTACACACACCTAACAAATTTGGCAGATTGTCGAAAAAGTGTCAAAATGACATAGTTGTGCATGCCATGAATTGTTTAAAATGAACAAAACCTAGTTAAAGTGTCTAAGTGAAAATTCATGCCAAGTTTAGGTGGTCATTGATGGGTTCTCCCTAAAATAAAACACAGAGAATACAGTTTTTTAATTATCATTATCAGTAAAAGGTGCCAGCACATATGTTAGCAATCGAACTAATCAAAAGAGAAGTATCCAAGGTAAATATTGGGAGGGATATCCATCAATTAGTTCAACAAATTTATTTACCAACTTGAAGAAGGTCTCGCTATTGACATTTAGACATTTGTCACATTGATTCATGCATGAGAAGAGAATCCAAGAACTCCAGGTGATCTATGCAAAAAAGCTAATTCTAATTTCGGAATGAACACTAACCAATCACATTCCATTCCATTCCTTTCTTCAATAGTACCTCAGGAGCAATATAGTCTGGTGTACCGACTGTTGAAAAGGCCTTTTAGATGAAGAAGACAAAAATTATCTTTAAATACATAGAAAATTCAAGACTTGCTAAATAACACAGATCTAAATTTAGTCTCTACAAAAGTGAATATTAAGATTTTATATTAGAGTAATTGACATATTGCAAAAAAGCATTCTTCATTGACTGAAATAAAAGCCAATACAGTTTTTGATTCCTGCAATAATCTGGTATTACATAAGCGCAAGTGTTTGGAACAAGATAAATCCATTCAACTATAACACATGATTTTGTATCTTATATTTGCCTTCGGCTGTTTTGAGATATCCTTTTCATTTATTTAGGGGGTTCCTATAAAGATGTTTCTTATACTATGCTTCGGGTTGTATTATTGGTTCACCTAGCAGGTAGTGGTTTGTTGGGTTCCATGTTGCAATACGTGAATTTTGTTTCCATGACATCATGTAAATCCTCACACAATGCAAAGAAGAAACAACATATATCAGTAATATTGCATACCAATTTCCTTCTGTTTATCTGCCAATGATGAAGTTTTTCGCGGGGGTTTTTTCACTTATTTCCATCATTGGTATCTGGGAAGATGCTATCTATATCCATAGGATCCTTTATATTCTCATCATTCATAGCTTCATTTTCTTTTAATGTGGATAACGTTCTACAATCAAGAGGCTTACAGAGACCAAAATCAGAGAGCTTCATGTGACCATTTTTGTCCAAAAGAAGGTTGTCAGGTTTGATATCTCTGTAAAAAAAGAAAATAAAAAATATAAACACTAAAACAGTCACAACATGGAAAGAACTATGCCTCAAGAAAGCGATTACATATTCACATTCAAATTATGCACATAAATTATCTTAAGTCTTAATTATTTCATAACAGTAGCTTTCACAAATAAGAAGTTGATGCAAAACATACCTGTGAATGTAATGATGCTTGTGAATAGACTCTATAGCTAGGACACTCTGACCAATATAAAATTTAGCTACACTTTCGGATAATGTATCTTCTCTCATCAGCAGAGTCATCATGTCACCGCCAGGAAGATACTCCATGACAAGGTAGAGATATTCAGCATCTTGAAATGAGTAGTATAATTTTACAATACAATGGCTGACCACTTCTGCCAATAAATTTCTTTCAGCTCTTACATGCTCCACCTGCGAAAATCAATTTTTTCAATAGGGATTACACAGTTGGCGGATATACCCCATGTAAACAGGATACAGACCCCACCCTCTCAACTTCCTATTAAATAGAGAATGCATGAGCAGCTTCACGACTTTCAATCATTCATACAACGGACACTGAAAAATTACTTCAATATGACGCTCAATCATTTTATTTCATGCGGGAACAATCAACCTTGGTGTATTACTTGGATCATTTCTGTTTCTCGAAGGCAATAAAGTTTTCTTTATTTAAGAAATCAATGCCGAACCTACATGAGAAGGGGGCTCGAGAAGAAGATTAAGTTACAAAAGAAAAGCTGTCCAGTAAATGAGGAGAAGGACCACAGGGATCCCTTTGAACGTACAAATAAAATATAGCCCTAGAAAACATGTCATGAAAGTTTCCAGAGAGTACTTTCATACGATAAGATTAAAAAGGAAAAAATATTGAACAGGAGATCCGTAACTATTCTAGTGCTACACTTCATATCAGTTGTCTGGACAGCTAGCAAGCACCTCAATTAATGCAACAACATATCCAGTCCAAAAGCACTAATCCTAACTGTTGGCTTGATATATGGTATTTTCCATATCAAGATTTGATCCTCTAAGATCTTCAAGATAATTGTTGTAATCTAGAATATCTTTTTCTCATTTTTTTTGCAAAATATATGATTTAATAGAATCCCAGATTTCATGGGATCTAGGTCATTCTGTTCCAAAATCTCTCATGAATATAAAGCCATGTATATGAGATAGAAAGATATGAATGAAACTATTCAACTATCTTATTCCATGTGGTATCAGAGTTTTAGGCTTATTCTTTACTGGTTTTATTCATCTTGTCCACAAAATGTGACTGCTGCAACTATTCCAGCCTCTAGAAATGTGTCTGCAACTGTAGCGAATAACTCTACAGTTTCATCGGGTGATTTGCAAATCATTCAAGCCTCTTATCGGTTGAATAGAAAAAAATTACCTAAAATGTGCTCAACTGGTTCATACCCTTTTTAAAGGGTAAAGGGAAAATACGACACCTTCTTGGTACATGACCATCTAAAGAAGACCCCACGTTTGATGTATGGGATGAACATGATGCAATGGTGATGTCTTGGTTATGGAACTCTATGCTTCCAGAAATCAGCGATAGGGTTATGTTTCTGAGCACCGCTAAGGAAATTTGGGATGCAGTGAAGGAGACAAACTCTAAAGTACATGATGCTGCCAGGACCTATGAAATAAAAACAAATTCTGCAGAATCCAATTTAGATCTATGGCTATGGGAGTTTGTGAGTTGTTATGGTTAAAGATAATCCTTGATTATTTGAAGATAAGATGGGAAGGACCTATGAGACTATATTGTGACAATAAATCAGCAATAAGTATAGCTCATGTACAACATGATCGCACAAAGCATATTGAGGTAGATAGACATTTCATTAAGGAGAAATTAGATAGCGGACACATTTGTACATCATTTGTATCTACAAAAGAACAAGTGGCCGATGTTTAAACAAAAGGACTACCAAATAATGAGTTTCAAGATCCAATACGCAAGCTAGGAATGGAAGATATCCATTCACCCGCTAGAGGGGGAGTGTGTTGACTGATAGAGGATATACTCCATATCAAGACTTGATCCTCTAAGATCTTAAAGATAATTGTTGTAATTTAGAATATCTTTTTCTCCTTTTTTTTTTTTTTGTAAAATACATGATTTTATAGAATCCCAGATTTCATGGGATCTAGGTGATTCTGTTCCACAACCTCTCGTGTATATAAATCCATGTATATGACATAAAAAGATATGAATTAAACTATTTCAACTATCTTATTCCATTAACCACCAAAATTGGCACAAATGCGGTGATAGCATCTTGCATCGCAGGTTATATAGAGAAAGTGAACAAATATAAAATCTAAATAAACAAACCTTGTTTCTCATATAAAGAAGAGAGGGTATTAGAAAACAACTATTAATGACCGAAAAATCTTTATCTTTAAATGACAAAGAAACCAATGAGGGAAATTCTAATTCTGAAGTATTCCTATCTTTTTTCCTAAATTCAAAATCTTGGTCCGAGTTGATGGGATGATGTAACAATGAAATGTACTGACTACTATATAATGACAGACATTTTATCTGGCAAACGATCAGTGCAGAAATACTTGAAAGTATGGTTACACAAGAGCCCAAGAGATCACACACGATGCAAAATAGAAACTAGTTGGCACATGCATTTTGGAGATGCTCAAACTGGTCTTTTTGCATGTCCAGAGATGAAACTTGAATCAGACAAGAGTACGGAAACCTGACGCTCCAGGATGTATTAAGAATCCTCTTTACTCGCTTTTACTGTTTTACAAGTATTGGATGTTAAAGGGTTCAAGAGAATACTGCATGGGAGGTCCAATAACTATGTATCAATCCCAAACTAGTTGAGGTCGGGCAGTAATCCATTATATAATCCACTATGTTCTTATTCATATCCCTCCAATATTAGTAACCAATTTGTCTTTTTAGTCAAAAACACAGATTTTCTCAAAACTAGAAGTTCTGAATCTCATACTTAACCCTTTCAAGACCTACTGCAAGTGTAACAACAATAACCTCTTAATCTGAACTAGTTAGTATTGCCTATATGATCCTTGTTCTCTTTCTTTAATCTATTCTTAGTTAAATCCACATACTAATATTCCTAGAGATGTAGCTTAGATGGGAGTTTGTCCGAAGAAGTAGTAGTAGTAGTACTAAAGTCTGCTCATAAGTTTGTTGTTAGCACATCTTAATTCTTTGCATAATATAAACCCCTCATAGAAGACATAAGTGGTGCTTTAGAGATGAAACAGGACAGTAACTGAATTAGCAGATTTCTGCAGGATACCCCAGGTGCAAAAGCTTTTAATCTGTCTGAAAAGTGAATGATAAGATTCAGATGCAAAGGTTGAACTGTGTAAACCTTGGGCTGATTTTGGATATCAAATTCTCCACCCTATGGAATTTTTTTGAGTATGGTAACCGTATTTTAAATCAGCACAAAAACAGTGCTGCAGAAATATTTACAATTAAAAAGGCCACAATTGTATCCTGTATTATCTTACTAAGAGTCTAACATGTCAACTAAGGATTTTGTATCATCTAAACATTTTCTTTACACCAAAAGTCAAACAAAAGAATACAGTTACATTCTTCAAAACATCTAGCATTTCTATCTTTCCCAATTGTCAATCATATACATGCAGACATAGTTCTCCACATAACTTCTGATTTACACAGTCAAAATCATAGTGCGAGCAACAAGATATAGGCTGAATTAGGCTAAACACCTTGGCAGTATATCACCATAACCAGTAGTATGTCAACGTGTACAGGCAGCCAATTTCCATTTCTGAGGTATCTTAGCATCATAATTACATACTCTACGAGAGAGTAGAAGCAACATTGGTAAAAGTAGGCGTATAATGAAAACCAAATAGAAAAATAATGACGGCAATTGCTCTTCTCACCTGTCCTCTGATGAGCATTTCAGATTTCTTTAACTTCTTCATGGCATAAATGTTACCCGATTTCTTCTCCCTGCATAATCTTACCTGCAGAGCACATTCACGTATTAGAATTGGGAGTGTTCTGTAAAAAGATAAGTTCAATAGCAGCACAATCCATGTACATAGAAGAAGAAGATATTGGTGAATATAGTGATTTTGATTTTATTGAGAAGGTAACATTTATTATATATTAATCAAAACAACAGTAAGGTTGTGCTCGAACCATATTTAAAAGTGAAAAAAGAAGAAAACTACTCCGGAGACCTTAACAAAATACTATGGTGTCTATCATTGAAGCGATATCTTCTATGTGTCTCTGGTTAGACCAAAAACATAAAAGTCTAAAACAATTCAACTTAATCCTCTGAACTGAACTGCTAACATCTTCAAAACATCTGGAATTTCTCTCTTTCCAGATTGTCACCCAAACACAAGCAGGGACCATCCTCCATCTATCTCTGTGTGTCAATCCTACACCTGCTTCTTCCCAGCTGAGCAAGACCTCAGTAATCTTCCTTGGCGTTGTCCAAACAAAACCTCTGAGGTTAGTCATTTCGATTTTCTCCCCTAGGGCATTTGATTACTGACTCCAACATCAACCATGAAAGCCAGCAATAAGCATTAATGCTAACATTGATATCGAATCAGATAGAGAATAAGATACTCATGGTCCCAAGAGGTGCAAAGCCATAATAGTCCCCACTCGCCCGCAAATAGAATAGGTAGTTATTTATGGGACATGAGGTGCAACTTCATTCATTAAAAGCCTTGTTCTTGTGTAGTCATGGTCCCAAGCGATGCTAGCAATTATAGTCCCACTTCTCCCTAAAATAGAATGATAGTTTTTTTCTGGGAGAGGAAATGTAACTTTATTCACTGAAAGTTTCATTGTTATGTAGTCTGTTTGGGTAGAACTTGTCATTTAAAAAAGAAGACTAATTTTTGGAAATTTCTTCAATCATTCTTCAGGTTAGACTTTAGACTGAATATGTCTGTGTGTTGTTTTTTGACATCTAACATGGTAGGCGTTCATAAAAATGGACCTTGGGCCTAAATCCCAAAAATTAACTCATGAGACGAGGGTTCTCCAACATAATAACATAAGGAGACAAAAAGAGAAAATGCCCACCAGATCGCGAGCACTTAAATAACATGTACTTTCTACTTCCCCATATATTTTATTGGACGAGATTTGACTGTATACAGAATTTGAAATAATTATTGACTTTTGTGTAATTTCACTTGAGATGGAAAAATAATATTGTACTAGCTGAAAAGTTTATTTTATAGAGAAACCTTTCTAGATTGAATTAAAACATCAAATGAATTTGAAATTTCCTTAACCTGATGTACCTAAAGGAACAATTTATGGAAATTGTAATTTTATGAATAGAAATGTCAACCTTTTGGAATTTACCAAAATATCAGTTGTCATATAGATGTTAGAAGTATATTACTTTTTTATATTATCAGTTTCTTTATATCCAAGCATTTGTATGAATATAATGCAAATACAGTAGAAATGGAAACAGAAAATCATGAAAGGAAACCATTTACTTGCAACGTGAACAAACAAAACTCAGACCTTAAAGGAATAATACTGACCTCACCGTAGGCTCCTCTGCCAATAATTGTTAGAAGTTCAAAATCATCCACACATATTTTGTGCCTCTTCAGTCTCATAAACTCTGTCTCCTTTTGCTCTAGATCTTTGATCAGATGCATTTGCTCTTCTTTAGGCACATCAGAAGATGCTAACTTTCTTTCTAGAATCCAACGCCTATTTTTAAACAATGTTGTAACAGATATAAGACAAGGAAGATATTTAGAGAAGTGTACCTTAGTTATACTCTCAAGCTATTGCAGGTTTAAATAGTGATGTACTCATTCTAAAATAGGAAGGATTATCAAGATTATAGATCCTACAGGAAATTAACATAGTGATAGTTATAGATCCTAAATGCATGCATATATATATATACGCGTGTGTGTGAGAGAGAGCAAGCAATCGTAAATTACAATATATTAACAATCATGCCTGTACACATAGCATGCTAAACTTCTTCTTTTACTTTCTCTTTCCTTTTTTTTTTTTGGGGGGGGGGGGGGGGGGGGGGGGGGGAGGAGGGGGGGTTAGTCTTAGTGAAATATAGTCAAAGAAATGTCAAGATTAACAAGTGAACTCTAGAAAAGATCAACTTTGATGTTTTGCTTAAAAGTTTAAATTGCTATTTCTTTTTTTTATTGATGAAGCAATGTGATGGAGAAAAATCCTTGCATACAAGATGTAACAAAAGCATCGTTGCATACAAGAATGTAACAAAAGCAATTAACATCGTAGGAAACATGCTTTTCTACAATAGCACCCAATCTTTTGTAACATGCATCTCATACGTGCTCCTAATGTATACTACCATATAAGTACAATACCTCAAAATAAAATGTTGATCAACTTTTATATCCTTAAGAAATTACATTAAAGTACACATTCCATTTAGATAAAATTGTAATTACTCTTAACAGGCCCTCAATTTATGATTTATACTGTAATAAATTTCTGGATTCTATTACACAACTTCCATACCCATGAGTTAAGAAAGCATAAAACTGCTCAGCCTGATCTCCCTAATAGAGTCCTAATTTGGCATTTGCAATTTTTTCACTCTGACCTAGTAAAATGTGGACCTTTAAAACTCTGATCATCCATAAACAACCAGCTAAAAGTAGAGATTTCGATATATAACTTTCATTGTGTTCCAAAGACGTCAAAATCGAATGCTCATCCCGGATGTCATAATGTGATCATCATAGAGTAAGCAGCTTAAGAGTTCATGTCAAGTGATACATTTAGGCGTAATACATCAACAACAATACCTCCCCCCCTCCCCCCCCGCCCCCCGGCCTTAGTCCTAGTTGGCTTGGCTGTATGACTCCTCAATATTCATTCCTCTTCAATTGGGCCTGTTTCATTCCACTACTCACAATGTAGACAAATTGAAATAGTATACTCGTAATGCATCATTAGCTCTGAGTCAAGTCACCACCGAAATGGCCCGATTATGTACCACAATATATCTCCTTGTTCAAGTAGTGGATCCAATTTCGGTGTAACTAAATTAAGTCAAATTATTCCAAATAAGAATAGCAGTGTTGCCTAGCCATTTTGCTTTCCAAAAAATAATGTGTTTCACTACCTACTTTGAAAGAGGAGTTCAAGGAAGATTCAACCCAAAGTTTGCTAATGAACTTCCAAATATCAGTACGATGAGGGCATAATGTACCAATGATTTTGGTCTTCATATTTGTGTTTGACAGTTTGACTTCTTGTTCCCACATACTTAATTCCTCTAAGTTGTATTTCCACAACCATTTCATCAACAAACACTTGATGTGGGCTGCTAGATCTTTTATACCCAACGTGCCTTGTAGTTTTGATTGAATAACTTTGGATCACTTTGTTATCATAACCCAGACCGTTCCCTTCCCACACAAAAAAAGATTTTTCGAATATAGCAAGCTGTTTTTATAGCTTGATTAGAATAAGGAAAAAGAGACATAAAATAAATAGGGATGCTGTCTAAAAAGCTACTTATGAGTGTTTATTTTCCACCAATAGAGGGATAATACTTTTGCCAGGAAGCCAACCTTTTCTGTAGCTTCTCTAATCACCCAATTCCAGATCTCAGAGGATTTAAATCTAGCAACCAGAGTAAACCCCAAATAAGTTGTGGTGAATGTACTTATACTGCAACATATAATTTTTGTGAACTCCTATAAATTAGGGGCTTCATTGACTGATAATAATGCTTGTGAGCATGTTGATATGTGCCCCTGACAGCTTCAAATATCAGCAATGTAAGTTTGAGATGGATGCTTTGGACCTTTCTGCACCACCAAAAAATAGTGTATCATCGGCATACAACCAGTGGAATACTGAAACTGAATCCCCAAATTGCTGAATCTACTGTGAATGCTTGGCTTTCTCTAGCATTTTGCTAAGATACTTCATTTCTGGAATAAAAAGAAAAAGGAAAAGGAGGTCTCCCTGCCTGAAACCTTTTTATGGGGAGAAAAGCCATCAGGGACCCTGATTAATCAAAACTGGGTACTTCACTATAGTAATAGTGATTTATCCACCTTTCACTGAATCCCATTTTCTTTAGAATTGGGAGAATTTAAGATCAATTATTGGTCAAAAGGCCTTCTCTATGTCAAGCTTGAAAAAAGGCCAGATCTCATTGCTTTCCAACAATGTCAAAGAACAGTACTTGTCCTAGAGCATGATAAGGTGACTATCATAGATTAAGCAGCTTAACTGAGAATTCATGATGGCAAGTGATACATTCAAACTTAGTACTACTACAACAGCTATATCTCCACCTCAAACTAGTTTGACATTGGCTTTATGAAACTTCCATATCCATTCTGTTGCATTTGGGCCAGTTTAATTGCAATACTGATAATGCAACAAAATCAAAAAAAGGATACTTGTGATTTAATGCACCAATTCCCTGATGCCAAAATGCCCCAAATCTTTATCACAAAGATATTCCCTTAGTTCAACCAGCTGATCCAACTGAGCATAACTAAATCAAGTCAAATTATTCCAAACATGAAAAAGAAAATCATGAATCCCAAAAACCTGCAACCCTTTTTGTCTACTTCCAGCTATTAACACATAAAAAGCTAGTGCTAACAACAGATCTTTGAAGAAGAAAAAACAAGCAGAAATAAACAAAAACCATCAAACTAATTTGACCCCACATAAAATAAACAAGAAATGTTCTTTTTTGTTTGAAGAAATTACCTTTCTTTGCGTTCTTGAATACTCTTCATCTGGGTCTTGTAGTGATTCTCAATAAATTGCTTAGCAGCAGCAACTTTCTCCATTGTCAAGCTTGAACCAAGCACTTCCTCTTTGCACTGTCCTACCTCCATGTTTTCCCCTCTTTTGTGCAAAACCAAAACAATCCTCCTCCTCTTCTTCTTCTCTCTACTCTTTCTCTCTATATGTATGTATGTATGTATAGGTTGGAAAAATAGAGTGAAACCTGAAATGTACAGTTAGGTTGGGAGTACTGTTTGCCTCATCAGCACTGAGAATTCACCAGTATTCGCTGGCAATTCTTTGCGTCTTGTTTGGACGATTCATAAAACTGTGTGTAATTTTGACACTAAAATTTCACTAAATTAATATATATTGAATTATAAAATATTATTAGTTTATAAATATATTAGTTAATAATAAATAAATTTTTATTAATTTAAAGAGTGTTTTTTGAGATTCAATGAAAGTTAATTTTGATTACGTCAAAATTATTGTATCTTACTAATTTATATAGTATCATATTTATTGAATTCACATAAATATAAAATTTATTAACATAAAGTACAATGACTATTTCAAAATCATTGCATCTTACTAAATTGCGTATCATATTTATTGAATTCATATAAAAATAAATTCATTATACATAAAGTACAATGTATGTGTATGAATTGTAATATATACTTTTGTTAAATGATTTATTGTAAAATAAATTCATGAATATAATGTTTCATTACAAGAAAAATTATTAAATATAATGTTCACTGTTTCTTAACCAAATATTATTCATTGTATCTTTACTAAAAAAATTCAATGCACGATAGTGAGGGAATAAATTAGGCTGAACCCATCGGTACCTCCCCCCCCCCCCAAAGTTGCCACCAATTTTTATTTAAATACCTCAATTAAACTTTGTTCATTTTAGACATCTTATGTCGTGTCCTCCTGTGTCATTTTGACATTTTTTAACAATCAATCAAATATATAAGGTCTGTGTCACACACTCGCTGATGACATGGCAAATTAAATAAAAACATGTGGCATGTGTATAAAGATAATTTTTACATAGTGATATTTTAGTAGAAAGAAGAAGTGGTCAATGACTAAATGACACGTGAAATGTTTTTACTAAAAAAATTAAAAAAACAAAACAACTCTACCCCACCCAGATCATCTTCTGTGCCCCCACCCACCCAACGGCTTCTCCACCTCTACCCACCCTAACCCAATCCCTTCCCCACCCACATCGTCTTCTCCGCTTCTCTCCCACCCCACCCATCGTCTTCTTCAAAGTTTGTGATTGAAGAGGAAAAAGTGTTAACAAGTTCTAGACCAGTCATCAAATTCGACTTAGTTTGACGAACTCGAATAGAATAGCAAACACACGCGTACTACTATTCAAAACTAAGTTTAGATTATTTATGAATCTATGACTTTCCGCTGCCTTTCTTCTTTACCGCAACACAAATCGTAAGTCCTTTAATGGGTTGGAATTCATTTTTAATAAAAATATCTTCGCGTTTAAATTCATTATTTTGTCAGTAGCATTATCAAACTTATTTGTCCATGGAAGGATTTCAAGTTATCCGAGATGGTGGCATACCTATTTCTCCATGGTGGTTGAAAAATGAGAAAGAAAATGAAAAAAACAAAATAAAAATGATTAAAGCTGTCTTTCACGCGCTAATATTGAGTGTATTACACTCACTATGCCATGTCAGTAAAAAGTATCAAAATGACACAACGAAACACGACATTAGGTGTCTAAAATGAACAAAGCTTAGTTGAGATATCTAAGTGAAAATTGATGCCAACTTTAAGGGCCATCGATGGGTTCAGCCAATAAATTATATAAGCAACATAGGAAATTTCTTAAATCATATCCAAAAATGGCTTATCAAAAGGCACTACAACAAATATGATATATAGCTACGAAATTATTAGCTACGACATCAAATTCTTCACTAATTATTCGCTTTTAGTGACAAAATTTACTTTTCGTGCTTAAATATATGAGACACATATTTTTTGTGTCGAAACATAAGAATTCGTAGCAAAGTTTTATTCACTAAAGTTTCCCACCAAAAAATTATTTGGCGCCATTTTGTTAAGTAGTGTTAGTCACAAATTTAAAGTTACCAGTGACATATTATTTCGTTACTAATAGTGTATGTAATTCATGACAAATTACGACATCAGATTCGTCACTAATTATTCAATTTTAGTGACAAAATTTACTTTTCGTGCTTAAGTATATGAGACACATACTTTTAGTGACGGAACATAAAAATCCGTAGCAAAGTTTTGTCCACTAAAGTTTCCCACCAAAAAATTAATTGGGGTCATTTGTTAAATAGTATTCGTCACGAATTTAAAGTTACTAATGACACATTATTTCGTCACTAATAATGTAGCTAATTCATGACAAAATATTTTGTCTTATAATTTATTAAATTTGGACACAAAAAATTTCATCTAAAAAATATGTTGTTACAATATCGACAAATTAGAGTTCGTAGTTAAATATTATAAATTTTAGCTATGAAAATTTATAATTAATTATGAAATTTATTTCCTCACTAACAATATAAATAATAGGTGTCAAATATTTTACTGTCTCTAATCAATCTATGATTTAGTGACAACAAAAAAATTATCACAAAATATGTAAGGTGTTAAATAGCGACGACTTAAAATTTGTAGTGAATAATTAAACTTTTTGCTACAAAAAAATTCATAATTAAATACAATTTTTTTTCTACAATTGTTCATAATTACAAGTGACGACTTATAAAAAGAATAATACAAGTGCTTCATAACAAGTAGACAGAGTCCATTCATTAATTGGCAAGTGAAAATATTAAAACCAATGAATTCGGTCGATTTTGTAAAAACGAAAGAGTTCACATCAATTTTCTTAAATTACGCAATTATAAAATGCATCATCTGAAAAATACAATCCGGGTTGTAGGTATTGTGAGTGGGCACGGTTCTACCACTAGATTACTAATATTTGTTTATTTAGCACTTCTATTTTTTATTTGATACACTTTCATTAATAAGCACGATAAAAAAAAATTGTCAAGTCTTTGTGCTAAGTTTTGCGCATATCTATCGATTTGTGATTGGTAAACTACATAGTTTAAGTCGATCTATTTGTTTTTGTCTATAAATATATATTTAATAGTAATTCCACATACGTACGTAGAGTAACTATACAAAGATAACATCGACTTACAAACTTAGACTTTGCAAATGTGCAATATATTTCATGAATTTCTATTAACTTTTTCAATCAGTGTGAAAATTGAAATAAACTAAAAAATGAAAGCACAAATAAAAGAAATGAACTAACGAGAATTTCAAATATATTATGATGAAGTAATATAGTTATTGGTATCGATGTTCAACTTGAACGGATTATTCATTTTTTTAATAAAACCAAAATTTTAATTTTAAATAAATTTATTATTGTACTGAATAATTTTTAAAATTTACAAAAATAAATAAATAAAATGACAAAATCATACTGAATATATTTAAAGATACTTAAAAAATTACATAATTTAATTAAAATATAATCTACATTTGAATAAATTGTGGGTGGTAAATTTCATGCATTTGTGTATAAGTATAAATAATCATATAATATATTATTTCTACAAAAGTTAAATTTGAAAGAAGTGAAGTAAGTATAAATAAAACAAAAATGAACGACAAGAGAGAGTTGGTCTGATGGTAAACTGTCACGACCCGCAAGCACCCCCTATAAGTTAGGGAGAACCCTTGGGTCATGACAGGGCGTACTTGACCCTTGGGGGTCTTGTACAAGCCCTTTAACTATCGTTCATTACATAAGACATGAAAAGTAGTGTGGAATTAAAAATTTTCATGAATAATTTAATAAAGGAAACATTTTTCATAAAATACTAAGGAAGTCTCATCGTCACAAGTCAATCTTAAAGACACTACATAATATCTTAGGGACACGACCCCTTTACATTGAAAGAAAATACATAATAAGTCTTAATAACAAAACTAAAAACATAGAATATGTCCTCGAATATATGAGGAAATACCAAATCTTGAAAGAGCAGATTTTCCAAGATTCGTTTTCTAGACTTCTTCTTGCTTCCAGACCTATACTTATAGAGTATAGAAAAGTATGGGGTTAGTACAAATAATGTACTAAGCATGGCATATGCAAAAACATGCAAAAAGAGACATTTTAGTATAAATACAATTTCATGCCAATTAAATAAAACATTCAAGAATATAGAAGTAAAACAACATAAGAATCATCATTTAACACTTAGAGAAGAACTTTCATAATTTTAACAACAAGAAGCAATTTACAGTAAGCATTCCAAAATATTACAGTGAACTCCTTTTGGACATTACAGTGAACTAATTCAATTTTTGACTTTACAGTGAACTATTCCTATTCCAAAATAGTGAACTTCCAAACAAAGAGGAAGCGTACTCATTTCCGTAGGAGTTTCCCTAAGTAAGGTTATCCTAAGACTCACCAAGGTAAGACATGAAGGAAACTCACATATACCTCCTTCAATACACACCAAAGTGATCCTCAAGACTACCCCTTTTTGGCTTACTCACCTTGGGAGAACAAGCCCCCACTCAATGACAAAACATTAGAAGAACACTCAAGCAATACACCAAAACTTCCCTTTCGTAATGCCTACTTAGTGCAATGAGTAGATGGCGTCCCATTCCACCACCTACCATAAGTAGTACACTCTTTTAGAAGGCTTAGCACCAAGACTCCCCTTTTGGAAGGTCTACTTAGTGCAATGATAGATAGCGTCCCATTCCACCACATACCCTAAGTAGTACGTTCTTTTAAGAGACTTAGTTCATTCAATTCATATAAGGCTCACCAAGACTCCCCTTTCGGAATGTCTATCTAGTGCATTGGATAAATAGCGTTCCATTCCACTACCTACCCTAAGTAGTACACTCTTTTAGAAGACTTAGCATTTCCATTACTTTTGTGGGGGTTAGCTTAACCGACATAGACCATGAGAGCTAGACATAG
Organism: Solanum sitiens; assembly: GCA_016801875.1. Classification (NCBI taxonomy): domain Eukaryota; kingdom Viridiplantae; phylum Streptophyta; class Magnoliopsida; order Solanales; family Solanaceae; genus Solanum; species Solanum sitiens. The sequence continues at coordinate 483,763 of JABWTJ010000387.1, read as the reverse complement.
AATCCCAATATTAACCCCTATCGGATGAGGGATCCTCACTTGCCTAGAGTAAGGTCATTCTCTTAGCTTTTACATGGCTTTCCCAATAGTTACACCTATGCGGGCGCAAAGTTAAGGGATAAGGAGATTGCTACTAAGTAATTCATTCTCTACTAACGAGGAGTACTCATCTCAAGAGGTACATTGGAATACAACATCTCAGCTCACGAAGTGTAACCACCCCTTTTTCATATCCTCTCGGTGCTAGGCATAACTCCCCACGGATTCTAAACATTATATACTATAGGTTAAGGATAACTAGTGAACACCACATCTCAACTCACGAAGGGCATTCATCCTCCGACCTATCTTAGAAAGCTCATAGGATGTAGTGAGGTTGCTACTAAACACTTCATCTCAACTCACGAAAAGTGTTCACCCTAAAACTTCCCTTTTGACTTAACTTAGCTTCATTCATTCATTCAAGTGTGAGTCTGTGTGTACATGTGAGCACACCTTGTACATAAGCATCATTTCATTTACATCTAACTTTTATACATTCTTAGACCTTCATTCATCACATCACACACTTTACATATTTCACATAATCATATAATTCATTTAAGCATACTCTCTAGCCTACTTCACATAATAGCTTCATAAAGAACATTTAACAAGAATAACATCATTATCATATTACTTCACATAACACGCCTTCATGGCCTCATTCACAATAAATAAGTAACTTCACATTCATACAATTCAAGTAAACACCGCCACCAAGAAGGTGGACCATACCACTCAAGAGCATTTCAAAATTAAAGCTAAACAACATAACCAACTTATCCTTTTATCCAATCTTCCATAACCTATAATATTTTAATCAATATTTTATCATAATATAGCCCTTAAGACAGTATCTAAACAACAATATCAGCATAAGAAACAAAAGCTCAAAGACTACCAATTCATGCTCATTTAATCCATTCCTTAAACCAAAATTTGATTAAAAGCTTTAACATATTTTCATTGAAGTTTTAGCATTAAAATCATCAACTAACATTAGAAACATCATTTTTAAATCATTCAAAACGTTTTCATGCAAGACCCATATTTAGAATTGAAGGTAGAGGAAACTAGGGTTGAAAACCCTTTTTAAAAATCCATTAGAAGGGACTCCTTGGATGGAAGAGAGTTCAAGAATGGATATCATACCTTAAATAGGAGAAACCCCAATGATTTTTGAGAAGAAACGTCCACCAACAACCCTCCTAGCTCCTTCTTGACTTCTAGCTTCTATGGAGTTTGAGAGAGAGTTTTAAGAGAGAGGGGTTTTGGGTTTTAGGAAATGAGGTCTAAAATTAGGTCTTAGGGTTTGGAACACTTTAATTTACCTAAATAACCCTGAAAATGACTTTCTAGGTTCATAAAAGACTTAGGGTGAATTTACCAAACACCCCAAGCCAAGGAAGTCTTTTAACAGTTTTTCACAACAGCACCCACGACTCCTTAACGACGGACCGTCTGTCAACAAAAGTTCCGTCGATATGGGTTTGTTGGTTGGGTCTGCAACCCTCCAAACCTGCAGACCTGCAGGTCCAATCGACGGACCAAGTCGACGAGCCGTCGATTGGTCAATTGGTCGTCGACTGGTCCCGTTGGTGGACAATGTTAGGCAGTTTTGGACCTAAGTCTTGGGCCATTCTCTAGGGCCCCTTGTGGGTCCTAGGTGGGGTCGTACCCAGACGTTAAACTCCTAAACATAGTCGTCTAGGTCTTAGGAACATATCACACCAATTTCAAGCAAAACGAACACATAAAACTCACTCAAACACATCAAGACACATTAACACTTTCTAAGACATATCTTCCGAAAGTCATGGATGTTCTTGGACGTCTGACCTCCATACTTAAGTAAACTTCACATAATGCCTAAGGACACTAATATAACTCATTTTATCACAAAATTAACTCAAGAAACAATCACGAAGCTCTAGTTCACCTCAGTTCATTTTAGGGTGTTACATAAACACTCTTCACTTCCAACCTTAAGGTTGTGAGTTCGATTCCCCAAGGCAACATAATGTGCAAGTTCCTAGCCAGGGTTGAAAAATATAGAGGTAGGAGATATTCATTTTATATATATTTAATACCATTTTTATAATGATAAATTTTATCATATATATACATTTAAGAAAAATAATTTTTTGTATATATGATATAGTCATTAGTGACGAAATTAGATTTTATTTAACTACGAAATAAATATAATTTTAGAGACGATTGATTTCGTCACTGATTGAAGTAAAATAATTAGCGACACTATAATTTTATCGGTAGTAATAAGCTTTTTAGTGACAAAACATACTATTAACTACAAAAAATATACTTTTTACAACAAATAAATTTGTCACAAATGTTTAAGCATTTGGGGACGATTTTCCTTTTGTAGTTAATTAATACTTTTAGAGACGAAGCACTAAATCGTCTTTGGATACTTTTAGAGACACACATTTAGTGACGACTGAGTGACAAATTATTTTTTGTCACACAAGTTTTTTAGTGACAAAATATGATTTATTAATGACGAAATTATTTGTCCCTGATAATCGAATTTGTTGTAGTGAGGTGCCACAAAATCAAGAATGATAAATCAGATATGTATAGCATTACGTGAGTACAAAAAAAAAATCATTATAATACACTAAAGAGGATTTGTTGTCATGGCTTAATGAAAAAAAATCATTTAAAAGTTAGTCAAGGTACGATATCAAATACACTCAAACGATCAACTGGATTTTATGGTGGAGTCCGAAAAGACTTTAAAATTTGCAATAAGAAAAATTAGAGATAAAATTCAGCTAAATTTAAATTTTAACAGAAAACAAACACAATAGAATCATATTTCACTAAATTGTATTAGATCAATTTGTATTTTTAAGAAAATATTAATTTATTTATAATATTAATAGACTATATTTTTATATAGGGTCTTCTGAAAATATATCATGTTAGCGGAAACGTGAAATTAAAGAACAAGAAAGAACAACAATATTTAACTTGGTTCGGATCAAAATGATCCTACGTCCACCAAAGAACAACTGCACCAATATTTATTTCACTCTACAAAGAATACAAGTGAAATACTACAAGAGAGAGAACACAAATGCCTTAGAAGGTGAGAAGGCAAGTGAGAGGATGATTTGAAAATGAATTAAGAGCTACCTATTTATAGGAATAAATTCATCCTATTGATGTCATCCATGACATCACTATGTGTCAAAATTGTCAAGGTTAAGATAGCAAACCATTTTATGGTTTGCCTAACTTTCACCTACCAAGATACAATCTTTGACTTGTATTTTGTACTAATTATCGATCTTCCTACCAAATATTCATATTAATTCATCTTTCATTTAGTTTGATTCCACAAGAACCAAAACCAACTCTTTCAATCTCCACCTTGGTTTGTGTTCCAAGCATGCGTATAAACAACTCCGGCCAAAACTTCTAAGCTTACTGGGCAATCCCATTGTAAGAAACAAGAAGAATCAAACCTTTGTTGAACATACCAGCTCCACCTAGCAGTTGTTCTCTTAGAGTTGCATCAATTGATGCATACTCCCGCCAAGTCCTTGCAGTGTGCAAACTTGGCAAGCGGGACTATTTTGGTCAACATGTCTGCAGCGTTATCGTCTGTGATAACCTTCTCAACCTTGATAGCTCCCTTTTCTACGACATCTCGAATAAAATGAAATCTGACATCAATGTGTTTGGTGCGCTCATGAAATCTTTGATTTTTAATCAAATGAATAGAACTTTGACTATCACATTTTAGAATTGCTTTAAGCTGAACTGAACTCAATTCTGCCACCAAACCTTTCAACCAGATAGCTTCTTTCACTGCCTCCGTTGCTGCCATATATTCTGCCTCTGTTGTAGACAAAGCGACAATCGACTGTAAAGTCGATTTCCAACTAACGGCACTGCCAACGAGAGTAAAGATGTATCCAGTTGTGGACCTCCTTCGATCAAGATCCCCTGCATAGTCAGAATCAACATAACCGAGAATTGAAATACCTTCACTTTTTCGGAAGGTTAGGCCAACATCAGGAGCTCCTTTGAGATATCTCAATATCCACTTGACAGCTTCCCAGTGCCTTTTTCCTGGATTTGCCATGTACTTGCTTACCACACTTACAGATTGGGCAATATCTGGACGTGTGCATACCATAGCATACATAATGCTACCAACTGCACTCGCATAAGGAACCTTTGACATATGCTCCACCTCATCCATAGATTGAGGCATTTGTAACTCTGAAAGCTTGAAATGAGAAGCTAAAGGTGTACTTACAGGCTTGCTCATATGCATATTGAATCTTTCAAGAACTTTTCGGATGTACCTCTTCTGAGAAAGATGTACAACACCATTTTCTCTTGAAATTTCCATTCCAAGGATTTTCTTTGCAACTCCTAGATCCTTCATGTCAAATTCCTTGCTCAACAGTTTCTTCAAAATATTTATCTCTGTGATGTTGTTAGCCGCAATAAGCATATCATCAACATACAACAATAGATAAATCATAGAGTTACCAGACATCTTCTTGTGATACACACAACTATCAAATGCACTCCTCAAAAATCCATGTGTAGTCATGAATGCATCAAACCTCTTGTACCACTGTCTAGGGGATTGCTTCAAACCATACAAAGACTTCTTCAGTTGACATACATGGTCTTCTTTTCCTTCAGCTAGAAAACCTTCAGGCTGATCCATATAGATTGTTTCTTCTAGATCACCATGTAAGAAAGCGGTTTTGACATCAAGCTGTTGAAGCTCTAAATCAAATTGTGCAACCAATGCTAGTAGCACGCGAATTGAGCTATGTTTCACGACTGGAGAAAAGATCTCATTGTAGTCAATTCCCTCCTTCTGACTGAAACCCTTTGTAACCAATCTCGCCTTGAACCTAGCATCTTCCACTTCTGGAATACCTTCTTTCTTTCTGTAGACCCATTTGCATCCAACTGTCCTAATCCCCTTTGGCCTTTTAACTAAGACCCATGTCTCATTTTTGTGAAGAGACTCCATCTCTTCCATCATGGCTAACTGCCATTGTGCAGCATCTTTGCAAGAAGTTGCTTCAACATACGAAGAGGGCTCGAGATCCTTAATCTCTTCTTCTGCAGCTACGAACGTATGTGCAATTAGATTTTCTTGCTCTATAAGACATTCCGATTTCCGTATCTGCCTTTTGTCCCTTCCCTTCGCAATTGTGTATGGTTCATTGGAAGCAAGTTCTTTAAGATCTGCATCTTTTGACTCATCAATTTGAGTCTATTGATCCCGTTCCTTGGTAAGCTCCACCGGTAGCTCCACCTGCTCGTTATTCTCGTTTCTAGATAACTCCACAGAAACTTTACGAGGATCAAGTATAGAGGATTCATCAAAGGTAACATCTCTACTAACTACAAATTTGAGTAAAGACAAACACCATAGTTTGTACCCTTTTACTCCATCTACATACCCTACGAATATGGCCTTTTTAGCCCTTGGTTCAAGCTTACCTTCATTAACATGATAATAAGCTGGACACCTAAATATTCGCAAGTATGAATAGTTAGAGGGTTCACCTGACCAGACCTCATTCGGAGTCTTAAATTCAATCGCTGATGCTGGAGACCGATTGACAATATGAGAAGCAGTATGAACTGCTTCAGCCCAAAATACTTTGGACATCTTAGCTTGTAAGAGCATACAATGAGCCTTCTCAAGAAGAGTTCTGTTCATTCTCTCAGCAACTCCATTCTGCTGTGATGTGTGCCTGACCATCTTATGCCTTGCGATCCCATGAACCTTGCAGAAATCATTGAACTCTTCACTGCAAAACTCCAAGCCATTGTCCGTGCGAAGATACTTGATTTTCCTCTCCATTTGATTTTCAATCAAAATCTTCCACTCTTTAAATGCTTCAAAAGCATCACCTTTTGTCTTCAGGAAACGCACCCAAACCTTTCGTGAAAAATCATCAATGAATGTGAGAAGATACATCTTTCCTCCCTTCGATGGAAGCTTAGAGGAACCCCATAAATCTGAATGGATGTAGTCTAGCACCCCTCCCGTCTTGTGCTTGCCAGTGCTGAAGCTGACCTTTTTCTGCTTCCCTAAGACGCAGTGCTCACAAAATTCAAGTGTGCTGATCTTCTCACCATTTAAAAGGTTGCGGTTGCTCAACATCTCCAATCCTCGTGCGCTCATATGGCCTAGTCTTATGTGCCATAATTTTGCCTTGTCATCATTAGATAACTGCACTGTAGATGCATTTACAGAGCCAATAATGGTGCTTCCCGCAAGTGTGTAGAGGCCATCCTCCAGCTTGGCCTTCAACATGACTAAAGACCCTTTAGTCACTTTCATAGTTCCTCCTTCACTCATGTACTTATAGCCTTGTTTATCTAAAGTACCCAGGGAGATCAAATTCTTCTTTAGATCAGGAACATGACGGACTTCTGTAATAGTCCTCACGATTCCATCATGGCAGCGAACATGAACTGAACCAATGCCAACTATTTTACAAGTTGCATTATTGCCCATTAATACAGTTCCTCTACTTGTTTCATAGCTGCTGAACCAATCTTTTCGGAATGTCATATGCAGAGTACAACCAGAGTCTAAGACCCATTTGTTGTCATAGACTCCACTATTGCATGATGTTGTTAGTACATAATCATCATCATTATCATGTACTTGCTCAACAATGGATGCGCTCGCCTTTTCTTTGGACTTCGACATAGGGCAATCTCGTTCAAAGTGCCCCTTCTTGTGACAGCCCCAACATTCCGCATTCTTTTTGTTCACACGAGACTTTGATCTGTACTTTGATTTGCTCCTTCCCTGTTGGCTAGTACGACCTCTTACAAAGAGTCCACTAGCTTCGTCACTTTTGTCTCCTTCAAAATGCATCCGCACATCACAAGAGTTTAGTGCTTGCCGCACTTGCTCAAGTTTAATAGGTTGTTTGCTATACATCATTGAATTCTCAATATCACGATATTTTGAAGTCAATGAAAATAGCAAAGAACATGCAAGCGTCTCCTCGTCCTTTTTAATTCCAGCAGTTTGTAAGTCCATCACAAGTTTATTGAACGCATCTAGATGGTCTTGCAACAAAGTACCTGAATCCATCTTAAATGTATGAAGACGCCGTTGTAACAACATCCTTGTTGTCACTGACTGGTCCTGGTAAAGCCCTTCCAGCTTTTCCCATAACTCTTTGGCCGTCTCTTCGGTACTTGTACTCACTTCACAAAGTACGTTAGGTGCAAGGGACAGTTGGATTGCACTCAATGCATCTCCTTCAATCTTTTCCTTGTCGGAATCCGATATCTTATCGGGGTACTTTCCGTCAATAGCATGGATTGAACCTTCCCTCCGCAGTAACGCTATCATCTGGATTTTCCAGATATTGAAGTTGTTGCGCCCACTAAATCTATCAATTTCAAACTTCATGGAACTCATTCTTTTACTTGTTCTTCCTTTTCTACTATAATGTATTTGGAACTACAGAAAACCAAAGTAATCCTTTTCTGATGTGGAAGTTCAGACTGTGCTGCAACCACAGAGCATACTCAGACAGAACCTTGGCTCTGATACCAATTGTTAGCGGAAACGTGAAACTAAAGAACAAGAAAGAACAACAATATTTAACGTGGTTCGGATCTAAATGATCCTACGTCCACCAAAGAACAACTGCACCAATATTTATTTCACTCTACAAAGAATACAAGTGAAATACTACAAGAGAGAGAACACAAATGCCTTAGAAGGTGAGAAGGCAAGTGAGAGGATGATTTGAAAATGAATTAAGAGCTACCTATTTATAGGAATAAATTCATCCTATTGATGTCATCCATGACATCACTATGTGTCAAAATTGTCAAGGTTAAGATAGCAAACCATTTTATGGTTTGCCTAACTTTCACCTACCAAGATACAATCTTTGACTTGTATTTTGTACTAATTATCGATCTTCCTACCAAATATTCATATTAATTCATCTTCCATTTAGTTTGATTCCACAAGAACCAAAACCAACTCTTTCATATCACCTTAATATCTTATCTAAATGAGTATTTTTTTTGGCCCCAATCGAAATCGAAGAAAATATTATTTTAGTAAGACTATTATTTAATCGGATATTGAATCAAATTTCTATTACTATAACTTTGTGCAATTTCTATATTGAATCAAATGCTACTGTTTTTTTTTAAAAAAAAATAAACATTCAATGTTTTTCTAGTTTTTTAGTATTTTATATAGTATGCTCGGAAATGGTACAATTGAATTTGTGAAAATGATTTAAAAGCACGTGAACTAAAAGATTTTATGAATGAGATAGTAATGAAATAAATTACTAACATCAATAAGATATAGTGGATATGAAGTAAGAAAATAGTTAAGTCGTGTTTGTAATATTGAGAACATAGTCTTGATAATGTAAATATAATGTGTCCAAAATAACTCATGAATTTAAGAACTTTTATGTGCGGAGAGAGAGAGCATAAATAAGTGTGTGAGTCAAAAATCAGGAGCCCTTAACGTAGATGCCTAGATGGTTAATAGGTTCTCACCTCTCACAATCTTTCACTTGAGCACTAATTCTTCGCTTATATACTCGTTGGCGAGAATATCAGACTCTTCTAAAAAGTTTAGTTGACCAACTTATCTTATTTATATCATTGATTATTTTTTTCATGTCCAGATCCTATCTTTTTGAAGCTATGTAGGTTATATTAGTGAGATATCAATTTTGATGGTACAAATATCAAGATTTTTCTAAGTTATTATTTTTAAGTTCGTTCCGTTAAGGGATCAATTGTATTTTACTTTAATTTCATATTCAAAATTTCAAAGTAGAGTGAATTAAAATATATTATGAAACTTTTTTGTTAGGGGATCCAAAAGGAATTCAATATACAAAATAACCTAAATAAGCCCAATACTAATTGAAGTCGAACCACTTCTACCATCAAAAGTCAGATAGACTTTGAAAGAACAAGATTTATCCTTCTATTTTTATCGAATTCTCCAGAACATGAAAAAAATAAGATATGAAGCTTATATCAGTGGCACAAAATTTAATTTATTGTTGAAGTTAAAGACAGATTCTGAGAAGTCATGATGCAAAATGCAATTACAAAAATTTATAATTGAATTTAAGTAAATCAGTGAAGTATGTTTGAAATTTTTAGTCAATTCTTCTTAATAAATTTAATCTTTTTTTAATTTCTTTCATTTTTCAGCTCTCTAATTCAACGTGGAAGTTTGAATCAACGATTTGTTGTCATTAAGAGAAATTGAATGAAATTGAGAAGAAAAAAAATAAAATACAGTATTTTGATATTATCATCTAGATAAGAATTGTGAAAGGCCCCTTTCACTTGGTCATGATCAGTGGTTGACCCATATCATATACTTTGGGTACTGAAGCACCCGTTGTCTTTTGTATCAAATACTATTATTTATGTATAAAATGCATTAAACCATTGAAGAATATTAACTGAGCACCCACTCTATGTACGTATTTTCAAAATAAAAACAATTCAGTACCCATGATATAGAATTTCTAGATACACCACTTGTCATGATATTTAAACTAATTCTTTTCTTCGATGACTTAAACCTTAGAGGTTGATACAATGATTGAGTCAAAATTAAAGGATGAATAAAACAATTAGATAAATACTGAGGAAAGAAAGTGAGTGTTACTAGTGAGTTTGTAGGTAGACAAAGGTTTTAAAAGATATAGTTATTACGAATAGAAAATAAGTGATATTTTTTTAGGCTTAAATCATTGGCATCTCCTTAAGTTGTCGAATAATTCACTTAGACACCTTAACTTGAATTTGTACCTAGTAAACACTTAAATTGTTCAAAATATATACCTATTAAATACAAAATACTTATGTGGCATAGTAAGTGTAGCTCATTGTTATTGGGCGTGTGAGTAGTGTTTTTTGAAGATAAATTTGTAATTGTTTTGACACCTGACAACAGTAACCGAATAACTAAACAAAATCAATAATAATCTTAATTTAAAAAAGAATCACCTCACACTCCTTTACCGGTCATTTTCTGCACTCCATTTTACAAAATCGCTAGTTCTTTCTTTTGGTTTCATTATCGTTTCTTCTTTATTTTTTGTTTAAAGAACAAACCGTGTCTTAAAAAATATATCAGGATAGAGTATGTTGTTAGCGCCAACATCATTGTCGAAAAAATATCAACTAAACAAATGACTGGCCAAAATAAAAAAGAGTTTATTTATAAAGATGGTCATGGAAGTTGTAAAAGAGTATTTTCCGATATCTTAGAGACACACTTATACTATACTAAAGTCTTATTACCCCTCCCCCTCCCGAACTTATTTTATAAATAATTTTCTACCCTTTTTCAGCCTACGTGACACTAACTTGAGGAAAAAGGTCAACACACAATGAGACCAGAAGATAGTGTCACGTAGACCGAAAAGGGGTAGAATTTTTTTTATAAAATAAGTTCAGGGGATAATAGGGCCTTAGTATAGTATAAGTGTATATCTGAGATTATGGACATAGGCTGGGGGAGTACTTTTGCATTTTCCCTCAAAACAATAAAAATTAAATTGCGTCAAAAACAATTCCGATGAAACTCTATTTTTATTATGGCAAAACTAACACGAATTTGTAGATTATTTTCAAAAAAATTGGTAAGAAAATTAAACCTTGAAGAACTCAAATCTGAATTGAGTTTGATGGGTGTGGGGTGATTTCGTGGGTGGGTAGGGTATTCTGTGAAAGAAGAAATTTGGGAAGGAAAGTGTTTTCTTTTCTCTTTTTTTAAGCTGAAAGCATAATTTTTATTTTATTTTATTTTTATTTTATTTTTGAATTGTTATTACGGGCTCAATGCCACATATCTTTTTTTTAATTGTTACTATCTTATATTATTCGCAAATGTATGACACAAATTCTCTATTTTTAGTTGATTGTCAGAAAAATGTTTAAACTATATATTTTCTAACTAATAAAGATGTTCAATTGAACAAGCCTAAGATAAGGTGTGTAAGTGAATTATGCGGACAATTTTAAGGGACAGCAAGACTTGAGCCTCTTATTTTTTTTTATAAAAAAGAAATTGATGCCTTATGGATACCGCAATTTCTCAGCAGATGTGATAATGTTCTTAAATCGTTGAAATTTTTTTGTCAGAATATAAAGCAATAATTTTTTTTTTATAAATACATCTAGATAAATTATGTAATTGAATTATTATCTTGTACTGATGTATACAAAGGATTGAGGTGTGTCAACAGTCAGTGGAAGAGTCAGAATTTTTGCTAAGGAGGTTCAAAGTATAAAAAAAGAAGTTTAGGTGGTAATGCAAGTGCACGGTGAGCGTAGTAGACCCTAGACATGCTTATTGTACAAGAACTATAAATATTTTATTGGTTCATAAAAGTAAAGACTAAGTCAATCAAAGATGCCGAGGACAAAGATACAATCATAAGAATTTTAGTAAATCGATTGTATTACATAAATTAATTCCTAAAACACATGAAAATTAAATGATGAAAAAGGGAGCAAGGCAGGAAAGAAAGATATTTACCTTATCATGCTAAATTTAACTTACTTTATCATACCGTATTAAGCATTTCTTTCCACTTTTATCATGTTCCATCGAGCATTCTTAAAGTTTATTGTGTTTTCTATATTTTTATTTTGTAATTTCTTATTTTATTTTTAAATTTTAAATTTTTTTAAATTAACATCCATTCAATCACATATTACTACGAAAATTGTCAAGATTCTCTAAAAGTGTGTACGAATAGAGTTAATAATATTATAATGCATATTCAAAAGATAAATATAAAGCATCGCAGAATTTTTTTAGTTCATATAGTTTAATTTACCAGGTTAGTTATAATTTGTACAAAAGACAAATAACGAATAAATCAAATATGTTTAATTTTCATCTCTATAAAATAAATTTAAAATATAAAAGAAATTTCATAAATTCTATAAATTAATATTTTAAAAGGATGTTGGCCAAATTTAAGTTTCTTTATTCAATTACATCTAATTTACCTTTTTTCTTAAAATATAAATTATATTTCTATCCCAATTTCAAGTTAAGTATAATTCTTCAATTTTAAAAAGAGTTATTCAAGTTAGTATACGAAAAAAGAGTTACGTTGAAAGAAAATAAATAATGAATATAAAAAAAAATTTAAAAAAGAAGAAAGAAAGTATCTAATAAATTGAAAGAAAAATAAATTAAAAAGAAGAAATGGAACAAAAGGAAAAAATAATGAAAAAGAAGAAGAAAGTCTAAACCCAAAAGTTCCATTTTTCAAAGCATTAAAAAAGGAGGGAAAATGTTGTCCATGGGGATTTGAATCAAAGACCTAGAAGCATTTATTGAACCTCTTATCCATTAGCCAAGCTTATACCTTGTTTTCAAGGGAGTCATTTTAATATATTTACCTATTAAATCAGAATTAGACGTTATATATGCAGTGTAATTTTTAGACGAGCAGGTTCGGGTGTACCCCTTAGGTACTACGCCCCCGTTGACAGTAAAATTTTAATATCAAAACTATTTTTTTGTTTTAATAATATAAATATATTGTGAGAGATGGTTATAAGGACTTTGATATTTTGATATCTTGTGGATAGTATATGTTCTTGAAGCTTAATAAAATTGTCTATAGAGGATTTTATTATGATATTGTCACGACCTAAAAATGGATGTGATGACACTCGTCTTATCCCACCAAGACAAGTCAGCCTAAAACTCAATTATTACAATAATATGCGGAAAATTTACAATCAACTTTAAAATATCCCCAAAACCTGGTTGTCACGTGTACAAGTCTCTAATGTGTTATAACAAAATTGAAAGAAAAATACAAGTCTCCAATAACCTTGTTTCTAGAATAAAACAAAATCATAAATAAGGAGAAAGAAGGTTTGCTGAGATGAATCTCCAAGAAGCCTCGACAAAATAAGAGAATATATCACAAAGTTCCGCACTAGTAACCTACAAAAAATTATAGAAGCAAGGGGTGAGTACCAAAGCACACGGTACTCAGCAAGTAAACCTCTAAACACAAGCTAAGGGGGTGAAATAGGGGTACTCCTACCACACCAACCAAACCTCCACAACTACACAAAAAAATCAGCCTAACCTAACAACTCACAGTTTACATAGCACATAGCTCAACGGCAACACTTAGACAAATTATATATTCTCTACAACAACACTTTGACAAATTAGATATCCTCAACAACAACACTTCAACAAATTATATATCCTCAACAACAAGCTCAGTATTCATCAATCACAAGTTTCGCAGAAAGGCATTCACAAGATCAGTAAAACATAATATCAAGTTCAATAATGATAAGTATGTGCAGTGCAATGCAATGGAATGTGATGTCAAGTATAATGATGCATGTCTGACCTAGTGATACACACTCGTTGTCTCTCAGTCTGGGACCCATGGGGGACATACCTGTCCATGCATCCATCGCGGCGTGCGATACAACCCTCGGTAACCATCGCGGCGCGCAATACGTTCCTCGAAAAATTGTATCAATCGCGGCGCGTGGTACGTCCCTTGAAATGCTACATCCTCTTTAATTTCTTTTTCTTTCTCATATCACATAACATTTGTCACAACCATGTCTCAAAACAATACAAATAACATGTTTACACAAATAATGAGGAGATAACCATTTGCATAACATTGCACAATTCACAACAATATCACACAATGATTCAACAAGCCTTTCAAACCATTATCCATTATCAACACATCACACACAAGCAATTAATCACATTGCCTTTTATTACCCTTTTTTTCATCATTAGAATTAATCAATGTGGACAATTCAATCCATCACCAAGTCCAATTCTCCTAAACATATACCACAAGGAAATACACACTTAACAAGGTTTTAGAAATCGACTTGCCTAAGTTAGTCAAGAACTCACTTCGACACTTGAGCCTTCCTCTTTCGTTGAACTTTGAACTCAAAATAATCTATTCAAATAAATGAGTTGTCACATCCGGGTTTACCCCCTAAACTTAACCGGCGGCGGCGTTCTCTTTGAGGACTAAGACTAGCCTCTTAGTTCACATTATTACATTCATAGGTCAAATTTAGCGGAAAATTTAAAACTTTTCATTTCTTCTACTTGGAGGTTTACACACACACACACACACACACACACACACACACACACACACACACACACACACACACACATATATATATATATATATATATATATATATATATATATCGAGTATACATAGACCCTTCGTATAGGAAGGTTACATATCCTTCAACTCTTATTGCACATAAATATACATATATATAAGATAGAACATAGTTTTCAAAGATTGTCTCATCTCATAACTATCTAACACGATTAGCAATTTGGGCATAGCCCATACATCAATGTAAAGAGAGCCACATATAGGCTTTATACAACCCATACTCAAATGAAAGGAGATAGAATATAAGAGTCTTAAAACTAAACAACATCATAAGCTCGATATTGGCATCACCTTCGAAAAGTGAGGACCTACCCACTTGGATGAATGAGAAACTCCAAGCCTTCTTCAAGGTCGTCTCAAATAGCCCTTAACAACCGGAACCTAAAATGTTTGGAAAAAAGGGAGAATATGGGGTCAGTACGTCACTTGTACTAAGTATGAGACCATATGCACATATAAGATCAAATAATGCTAAAAGGGACGTTTTATCAAAACATGCTACTTTATTCTTTAAAAGCCTTATGCATCATCAAGGAAAACATACAATTCAAGAAGGCATATTCATCAAGTCAAAGCAATTAACATACTTGTCAACATACTTTAACACATAATCTAATATAACCTTGTCATCAAGTAATTACATCACAAGCATGGATAAGAGTTCATCATATCATAATAAAGCAAGACTACTACTCATGAATCCCACAAAGCCAACAAGTACAATAACCAAGCAAAGCCATATAACATTACTCAATCAAGTGACCCAACAAGAATCATGACTAATATTCAACTTCACATAACATAACCTTTTAAGGATATACAACATCATACTTTTAACAACATAGACCAATTACATGTTCATACGAGTATCAATCACCATATAGTATCATTTACATGTAAATTCATTATACTATCATCTTTTGCATTCATTATCATATACATACATAATATTAACCTTCTAAGCTTCCATCAAGGCAAACTAGTGCAAGGCATAGGTAGAGTCCCATACCCCTACCTAGGCTAAGTCAAACCTCTCAAGTCACCTTAGTTAGTTTATCTTTCATTTGTTCATTTTAATTTAGGGAACACTTGTCTTAACTGACATAGATCACAAGAGCTAAGTGTGGAATCCGGTGTTGTAAAATCTTACACCGATGAAAGGTGGTCTACCGGCCAAAATAAACCAAACATAAACGTAGCTTTCTAGGTGGATCCACTAGCTAGTCTTCCTATGGAGGCAACATAATTCAAGAACTAAGAGATAGGTATTCTCCCTCTACATACCACTTGGAAATTGGGGCCTCCTCTCATGGGAATCCATTGGATGAGTTTCCCTCTTTGGGGAGTCAACACCACATGTAGAACTATAGGGTGAATCTTTCTCTATGAGAAGCCATCACCTCCCATTGTCAAGTTCACTCGGTGCTAAGCTAGTCCCTTTATTGAAATGCCATTAATGTCTTTATTAATCATCATAGCGTATTGTAGATGATAGGGTCTAACCCTTGTATAATCATCATCATCATAGCTCAATAATAATTGTATGAGTATAGTCCTTTCATCACAATTCATATAAATGAGGTTAGTACATTTTCATTTTTATTCATAATAAGGCACATTGGTAATCATCACCGTCCCTATAACGTTTACATATTAATAAACCTCACAATCAGAATCAAGACATTTCAATTCAACATTATACCACCCTATCAATCCTAATACAAGGCATACTCCAATACAACATCATGACTTAATCACAATTAACTACAATTTGAAGTAAAAGATAGAGATCATAAGACGTACCAAGTCTCCTTCATAGTTCATCATCAAGGTCTTACCATAAACCCTCAATTAACCCCAATTTCGGTATACATCATCATAATTCAATAATCAACATGATAACTAGGTTAGAATAATCACTACATCACAATTCAATACTAGATCATAGCTTAAGACAAGATACTTAGGTCAATTCACTTCCTAACCTAGATCATCTTCTCAAGAACTAGCATGAAAGACTACCAATCACTCTAATTTGTTCATGATTAATGTAACAACATCATCTAATAGTAATTCAACCAATAACCAAGTCAATTGAACCAATTACAACCTAATTCATATCAAGATCAAACCTAGGGTAGGGTTAAGGGTCATCTTCTACAAACTAGTCCAAACCATCAAGACATATCGTAATTAAGTTAGAATGCATGTTAATCAATTCATATTATCCAATATAAAACTTAAACAAACCAATTTATAACATAATTTTCGAGATTGAGAAAGACCCACATGAAAACTCAACTTTTGAAAATACTTTGAAGAAACCCTTTGAGGAAAGAGGTCTCAAAGGTGAATTAGATCCCATACCTCAATGTTTGATGAAGAATTGATGGTGAAATCGCCCTTTTACAGCCCGAAATCCCTCCCCTAGCTTTTCTTCAATGATGTCTTCCAATAGAGAGAGAAAGAAGAGAGAAGGAATAGAGTTTTGTTTTGAGAGTTCTAATTAGACTAATGGGGTTGGGGTCTTTATATAGGGGGTTAATTAAGTTAATTAGACTTCCCTTAATCCTTAACTAATAACCAAACCACTTAATTAATTAATTAAGACTAACTTAAAAACGTGCAGGAAAATGGACCCTCATAGACGAGAGCCTGTCGACGATCCGTCTATGAGTCGATGACTGGTCCCTCCTCCGTGCTGCACACTCGTCGATTTGGTCAGAGACTTGTGCAGGCGAGGGATTCAACAATTTGTCGAAGTGTTGGTCGATGGTTGGCAACGACGCCCCGTCGATCCACACACGAATCGTCGATTGCCTCTCGTGGATGCACACTGCCCAGGTAGTGTTGACTCTAACGTGCAAGGGTCCTCCTCAAGGGCCCTTGGTTGGTCCTTGGGGAGTCGTACCCAGAATTTTCAACCATGAATCGACTTAAACACATGTTATTCACCCTTACACCAATTTTCGTGGATTTTCTACTCCTAAAAGCTAGTCAAATAGGCTAAGGCACGCTAGTACCTCCATGAGCTAATTTTCCAAACGTCATGGACGTTCTTGGACGTTTTGGTATCTAGACTTCCTAAATGACTTATAAACATTAAAATAGGCCTTAAAACAGTGTCTAGACCTTATGAAACTTATGTTAGGCTTTAAGACACGTCTTAGATTTTCGAAGTTTTACATTATCTCCCCCTTAGGAACATTCGTCCCCGAATGACACTAAAATCTTTTGAAGGAAGGAATAGACTCAAGACTAGCAGCCCAACCAACAACAATACATAACGACATCAACCATATTTCTTGCACATGGCAATTCAAAACTTCAATTACCACACATAAGGCTCAAACATCATATTATGAGGAATTTAATTCTCACAACAACAACATGATCTCAACATGCTTTACATGAGTCAATTATGCCAATGTTCAAATTACCAACCTCCTACATATCATTTCATAAAGACTCAGCATATCAAAATGCACAAGATAACTCAAACAAGCCAAATAGCAAAATTTCGAGTTCAAATGCACAACTTCACTGTAAGTCACTGTAAAGCTATTCAAAAATGCACATTTTGCAAGATTTCACCAAAATCAAAGCAACTTCAATTTTAGTCATTATTTTCATTATTAGTAAGAACTACTAACCTTAGTTATCAAATAGATGAGGGTAACGGGACTTCATGTCGGCCTCAGCCTCCCATGTTGTACCGTCAACTAGGTGATTCTTCCATAACACCTTTACGGAAGCCACCTCTTTATTCCTTAACTTCTTGACTTGCCTATCAAGAATTTGAAGCAGAACTTCCTTATAAGAGAAATTATCCTTCACACCAAGACCCTCAATAGGAAGAATAAACTCAGAATCACCGATACACTTCTTAAACGGAAATATGAAAAACCGGATGAACCGAAGCCAATTCATTAGGAAGTTTCAATTCATAGGCCACCTTACCAACCTTTTACAAGATTTCATAGGGACCCACACAACGAGGACTCAACTTCCCTTTCTTGTCAAATCTAACCACCCATTTCATAGGTGAAATTTTTAAATACACCTTATCACCTTTTTCAAACTCCAAATCCCTTCTCCTATGATCGACATAAGACTTTATCCTATTATAGGCCGTTTGCAAACGGTTCCTTATGATATGAACTTTCTCCAAAGTCTTATAAATCAAATCGGGACCAAGAAGCGAAGGCTCACCCACTTCAAATCATCCAATAGGAGACCTACACCTCCTATCATACAAGGCTTCATAGGGAGCCATGGAGATGGATGAATGAAAGCTATTATTATAAGCAAACTCCACCAAAGAAAAATGCTTATCCCAATTTCCCTTGAAATCAATAATACAAGCCCTAAACATATCCTCAAGGGTTTGAATAGTACGATCCGCTTGACCATCCGTTCGGGGATGAAAAGTGGTACTCAACTTTACCTTAGTACCCAACCCTTCTTGGAATGACCTCAAAAACCTAGATGTGAATTGTGCACCCCGATCCGATATGATGGATAACGGAATACCATGGCGACACACAATCTCATCTATGAAGATCCTAGCATAATCTTCTGCCGAATAAGTATACTTGACGGGAATAAAGTGAGCGGACTTGATCAACCTATTCATAACCACCCATATAGAGTCATATTACCTTTGAGTCCGAGGTAAACCCACTACAAAATCCATATTAATGTTTTCCCGCTTCAAAGTAGGAACTTGGATTTCTTGTAGTAAGCCACCCGACTTTTGATTTTCGGCTTTCACTTGTTGGCAATTTGGACACTTAACAACAAACTCTGCTATGTCTTTCTTCAAACCTTCCCACCAGTATACTTCCCTAAGGTCATGGTACATTTTTGTCGAACCCGGATGAATGGAGTAGCGGGACCTATGGGCTTCCTCAAGGATTCGGTTCCTCAACTCATCTACCTTGGGAACACACAATCTTCCTTGGTACCTCAAAACACCATCCTCCCTAAGGAGAATGCCTCATTAAGATTGCCGAGGACTGATTTCTTCAACTCCATCAATGATTTGTCAAGGTGTTTTTTGGACTTCACCTCAACTACCAATGATGACTCGGAGTTATGATGGACCATAAATCTACCATTCGAAAAATCTTCCAACCTCACACCTAGCCTAGCCAACCTATGAACATACTTCACTAGGTCTTTCTTAGCTTCATCTATGTGAAACACACTACCCGTAGTCATACGACTTAGAGTATTGGAGACTCGTATGGTCGGTATAGACATCAACATGAACACCATACAAGTAATGCCTCCATATTTTCAAGGCAAATACCACGGCTGCTAACTCAAGGTCGTGAGTTGGATAGTTTCTCTCATGCACCTTAAGTTGCCTAGAAGCATAGGCTATCACCTTACCATGTTGCATAAGCACACACCCTAAACCCACTCGGGATGAGTCATAATACACAACAAAACCCTTTGTACCCTCCGGTAAAGTCAACACCGGAGCGAAAATGAGCCTATCTTTCAACATTTGAAAACTTCTCTCACATGCCTCCGACAACTCAAATTTCTTACATTTTTGGGTCAAAGTAGTCAAGGGAGATGCAATAAACGCAAAACCATCCACAAACCTCCGATAGTAACTCGCTAAACCCAAGAAACTCCTAATGTCGGTTGGAGTCAATGGTCTAGGCCAATTTTTCACCGTCTCCGTTTTCCTTGGATCAACCTCAACTCCCTCACTATAGATGATATGACCAAGAAATGTCAACGACCTCAACCAAAACTCACATTTACTATAATTGGCAAACAATTGATGTCCTTTAAGTACTTGCAACACCACCCTCAAATGGTTCATGTGATCACCCTCATTTTTCGAATATACCAAGATGTCGTCAATGAAGACAATGACAAATGAATCTAGGTAACTTCGAAACACCCTATTCATTAGGTCCATAAACGCCGTCGGAGTATTAGTGAGACCAAAGGACATTACTAAGAATTCATAATGACCATATCTAATCCGAAATGCCGTCTTTGGTATATCCTCACCTCTCACCCTAAGTTGGTGTAGCTTGTCCCTTCGAGTTGATCAAACAAGTCATCAATCCGAGGGAGAGGATACTTGTTCTTGATTGTGACTTTATTGAATTGGAGATTTAATCAGTACACATTCCTAAGGACCCATCCTTCTTCTTCACAAACAAAACCGGAGCACCCCATAGAAAAATACTAGGTCTAATGAAGTCTTTGTCTAGTAAATCTTTGAGTTGAGCCTTCAACTCTTTCAATTAGGCCGGAGCCATCCCATAAGGAGGAATTGAAATGGTATTTGTATCCGGTAGCAAATCGATACCAAAATCATCACCACCTCTAATGATTGGCTAATCATTAGCCTTTACTGCCTAATAATTGGTTCCAAACTAAATTGGAACAACTCACTTTGAAAGATTCCATGCATTTACTTCTTAGTTTATATTAAAATAATACATCCTCTAATAAACATTCAATATCATAATTGACATATGTATTCAAAGGTTAAGAAATTTGAGATTTACCTGGATGTGCAGGTTTTCTAGTTGACGTCGTGGGTACCTTTTCGCCCAATCTTTTTATTTTCTTTTTCGTTCTTTCTCAATTTTAATAGGTACTAAAAGTGACAGATTCTTCTAACTTATTTTATTAAATATGGACCAAATAATATAGGGTGTTAATTTAAATTATGGACTGGCCCATTTACCACTGATTAAATAAATTAATTACTTAACAAAAACTGATTAACTAACTATCGAGATGGGTAAAATGATATTTTTATTAAAAATTTCTAAAATGACTTTTCAGTTCATTACATTATCCACCACGAAAAATCATATTCGTCCTCAAACATAAGGAAGAAGGAGGAAGAATAACTGTGTATACTAAAAGCTTAAGCTATGACTCACTAGTCTGCTGTTAATCTCTCGAAGTCAGTTCCTCCTTAAGACCATTCCATCAAAATCTTATCTTTAGACATTGAGTACTCATCAAGGAAGGATCAAACTTATCTAACCCAAAGAAGACCAAGATCAAGTAAACACCCAACAAGTGGTACACCCAAGTATATAAAACCTCTAAAAATACTTATCGAAAATGCTAGATTAGTAGTTGTGATTGTAGACAACTTTTAAGAACAATAAAACTAGATCCAATGATCCATACATAGATGGAACGTGATCTCAATGACTAGATGAATACTAAAACATATACAACTGTAAATACCCATGATAGCTTTTCTAAAAATTCTCATAAATAAGGTGGTACATATAGAACCATTGGTTTACTTTAATTTCCCCAAGACAACACCAGATATGTCATATCTAAGACGATCAAGTCTTTCCAAGCATCATATCCTACCAAGAGGACATCACAGGATCGATACACCCGATCCACCAAGGAATTCACCCATAGATGTAAAAACATGAGTAGCATACGTAGTGAATCATAATGTCCAGTACGATGAAGGTGGTCACATAATAAAGTACGAAACCAAGGTCAAATAACACAAGATACTCTTTCCATAGTGCCTATGTCAAACATTTTTATTCATCGAACTCCATCTCTTTGATTGTTAGTCACCCACAATCAACTAGTGTAGCCCCCATTACAATATTACAATTACTCGATTCATCAAACCCCACATATTCCTCATAGTACTCCGTTGAAGCTAACATTCTTAATACCAACAAACATCATAACTACACAACTCATTTACCTTACTCTCAAACTGTGAATAGTATCAAAGTCTTCTTAGCAAACACATTGTATCCTCAATTTTTATTTTATTTTTTTCAAAATATGGCTCCTTCTCTTTCCATTTAAGCATTACATGACATCTATGAGTCACACTCAAGACTGATAACACTAATTTCAATTCTAATAATACTTTTCCATCGAGGTAAAATAATTGAATCACATCCAATATCAACTTCACGTAACTCTTCAGATACCAAATTTACCATCACATACCACATACCAACACTAAAAACAATTCTTGGTCACTCCAATAATTCGGTACACTATAAGATCATAAGCTCTACCTACTATCAAATGCCTATGTAACACATCATAACAATCTGTATAGTCCCATTAACAAAGTAGTTTTAGTCCCCTCAAATCCTCATTAATTATGTAAGACAGTAGGCTCACATCGTAAAACACCAATAAGTTACATATCATAATTTGAACAATTTAGCTCGACATAACCACATAGAATCTCCCACACCTAGTTGCTTGTCATTCAACCAAAAACTCTATCTTTAGAAAAGTAGATGATAACTTTCTAGTAAGTTTATACCGAAATAGTTCACATCTCACAGTAAAAATCAATAAATTCTTCAACTACAAAACAAAGGCTTATACCAGAGGTCTTATTCCTTCACTTTTCTTAATTCTTCTCATGACACAAAATTCTAAATCTTGAACCCTTTAATACACCAGACTCTTGTTCCCTTTGTTGACTTGCTTACCACTCTTATTCTTTGGCCAACAACCCTTGACATTTTTACCTTATCCTTTATATAAATAAAAACTTTAAATGAAACTCTTTCTTGGGTCCTTTGAAAATCAAAATTATAACACACTTAATGACTCAATACATATACAAGTCCTTCCAAATGCTCATTATTCAATGCGATCGAGCATTTCTTACCTTACAAATCTGCATCTTGACAAAATATACCACCACAAACATAAACTCACCATGAAAAACTTAAATTTTTTTTATCCCAACCATGTAACACAATCTCATTATCTATCAACATTAGCTCATACCTTGAAAATCTTTATAAATTCACGGATTTTAGTTTATCACTGATCCCCTCTCCATCGACCTTGTCATATCTTTCGCTAAAAGTTCAACCGATTATCAAACTCAAAACCACAAAAAAAACTTATCATCACACTAGAGTTGAATGTCTGTACACTCCTTTCTCAAATTTTTTCCAATAATTTTAACCAATTTGATTAACCATGACACTACAAAACATATGAAATCACGTGTCTCTGAATTTAATTTCTTCATTCTTTGGTCCTTACAATATGAATAAATATCCTTGTCCTTGCGTCTTACGGAAGGCTAAACTACATCTCATTAATTCTTTTCATTTGTGACTCTAGTTCATTTCAATTCTATTTGAGCGGTGTCTCAATACTTTCTACAACTTTTCATGCAATCACGCTACTCACCAAATAACATCAAACCACAAACTTAGATACTCGCCAGTCGTCATTACAATATCGAATCCATTTAACCAGGAAAAAAAATCATTAACATATGCCCATATCCTTGTCATAATTCATCATGAACTTTTATTACTATTACTTAGTAGTCATTTGTCATTATCTCGAAGTCAACCTTATAATTGACATGACACCTTAAATCAAGTTATACATTCAAATCCAAAAGACTAACTCAATTTTATATGTACTTTCTTACTAAAATTTTCAATTACCTACACACAGATATACTCTTTAAGACTTCATTTACCCATAAGCTTGTCATTCAGGTATTTATCCGTTCACTTGGACCTGGAGATGAAATCATTGGTCCTCATTTAGAATTCCCGAGATACACTTCACAACCTAAACACATCAATACCGTACCAAATAATCCACCACTAAAAATTTTCATACAATATAATGCCTAACTCATTCTTCTTTATTAGCAAGCTAGTTGGTTTCTCAAATATGAATGTGACATCAAACCTTATTATACGAGCATGTGCTACAACTGATAACTCCTTATGTAGTTAGCATTCACGCTTAACAATCGACATATCTGTTTTCATATACCACTAGTACCACATCGTAAAAATCTGTTATATCCACCATTAGAACACCTCATACCTACCAAGAAGATCATATCCAAATAGGTCACACATTTCTACCCATCAAATAGCTGTAAAATATACCTAATTAGTTATGTATCTAGCCTAAGCTATATGTATTCTTTCGTAGGTCAGGTCAATATAAAAAGAAACACACTCCATAACTCTAATCAACTAAGCATCGATACTATTATAGTAGAAATTCTAACCTTAATTGGTGCATCATTATTTCAATCATTTTTTAAGCAAACCATTCATGTTATGATAACTTTACTAATTGTAGTTCCCAAAGTTACATGTCCATTATCTTGTCATCCCTTTAACCATTTCACTTTCAATTGTTAAACCACTCTAATTATCGTATGTACACACAAGTACTATTCATTTTAGTAGGGTAACTAATCTTACACAACCCCTTCAAACTGTTAAACATTTAAATCTAACCACATATTTTTTCTGTAAGTATATTACTTCCATGTTAATATTACATCTAACATTAAAACAATACACGACATCAATTACTCACATGAGTTACCATGCACAAGCCATCAAATAATACAGAGAGAGAATGGAGTGAAGCGATGATAATCAAAACTGAAACAAGTACGCACGATAGAGATTCAATAAGTGAAGATTTTTCTTAAAAGTCAATATAGCCTCTCGAGGATAAGTACAGACGTCTCTGTACCAATCCTAAAGACTCTACTTAGACTCGACTTGTACACACGTGAGATCTATGAACTGGGCTCTGATACCATTTTGTCACGCTCCAAAAATGAACGTGATGGCACTCGTCTTATCCCACCAAGACAAGTCAGCCTAAAACTCAACTATTACAATAATATGCAGAAAATTTACAATCGACTTAAAAATACCCCCAAAACCTGGTTGTCACGTGTACAAGTCTCTAATGTGTTGTAACAAAATTGAAAGAAAAATACAAGTCTCCCATAACCTTGTTTCTAGAATAGAACAAAATCATAAATAAGGAGAAAGAAGGTCTGCTGAGATGATAAGCAGCTACCTTATAAATCTCCAAGAAGCCTCAAAAAAGAAGAGAATATATCACAAAGTTCCGGGCTAGTAACCTACAAAAAATTGTAAAAGCAATGGGTGAGTACCAAACCACACGGTACTGAGCAAGTAAACCTCTAAACACAAGCTAAGGGGATGAAATACGGGTACTCCTACCACCCTTACCGAACCTCCACGACTACAAACTGCACAAAAAAATTAGCCCAACCTAATAGCTCACAGTTTACATAGAACATAGCTCAACGACACAACAACACTTTGACAAATTACATATCCTCAACAACAACACTTCAACAAATTACATATATTCAACAACAACACTTCAACAAATTACATATCCTCAACAACAAACTCAGTATTCATCAATTACAAGTTCCGCAGAAAGGCATTCACAAGATCAGCAAAACACAATATCAAGTTCACTAATGATAAGTATGTGCAATGCAATGGAATGCAATGTCAAGTATAATGATGCATGTCTGACCTAGTGATACACACATGTTGTCTCTCAGTCCGGGACCCATGAGGGACATATTTGTCCATGCATCCATCGCGGCGTCCGATACGATCCTCGATAATAGTAGCATCTCGGTGCGCGATACGTCCCTCGAAATATAGTATCCATTGCGGCGTGCGATACGTCCCTTGAAATGGTACATCCTCTTTAATTTCTTATTCTTTCTCATATCACATAACACTTGTCACAACCATATCTCAGAACAATGTAAATGACATGTTCATACAAATAATGAGGAGATGACCATTTTCATAACAATGCACAATTCACAACAATATCACACAATGATTCAAAAAGCCTTTCAAACCATTCTTCATTATCAACACATCACACACAAGCAATTAATCACATTGCCTTTTCTTCCCCTTTTTTTTCATCATTAGAATTAATCAATATGAATAATTCAACCCATCACCAAGTTCCATTACTCACAAACATATACCAGAAGGAAATACACACTTAACAAAGTTTTAGAAATCCACTTGCCTAAGTTTGTCAAGAATTAACTTCGACACTTGAGCCTTACTCTTTCGTTGAACTTCGAACTCAAAACAATCTATTCAAATAAATGACCACAATAAGATTTCAAGACTAAAAACATCCACATTACTATGTTTCTAGTCTAGACTCAAAAACTCACCCAAGTTTATAATCAATTTTCTAAACTTCAAGAATAGGGTTAACTCTTAACTTCTCCAAACACTGTAACCCTAATTTCTTTCATGTACTATAATACACCCGATATTTAATTACATACCTCAATATATCAAACTTGGGTCTTAATATGAAAACTATAAGAAAAATTCAAAAAAATCAATTACATAAAAGTTACAAAACCCTAGAATTAAGCCAAACCTATTTTTTCGCATTATCCGCCATGTATTCACTGAACCCATAATCAATCCATAAAAGTTTTTGTGCGAATAACATTAGTTATCATCAAAATCATCACATCCTCGCTAATCATTAGCCTTTACTGCCTAATCATTGGTTGCAAACTAAATTGGAACAACTCACGTTGAAAGATTTCATGCATTTACTTCTTAGTTTATATTAAAATAATACATCTCTAATAAACATTCAATATCATAATTGACATATGTATTCAAAGTTAAGAAATTTGAGATTTACCTGGATGTGCAGGTTTTCTAGTTGACGTCGTGGGTAACTTTTCACCCAATCTTTTTATTTTCTTTTTCGTTCTTTCTCAATTTTAATAGGTACTAAAAGTGATAAATTTTTCTAACTTATTTTATTAAATATGGACCAAATAATATAGGGTGTTAATTAAAATTATGAATCTGGCCCATTAACCACTGATTAAATAAATTAATTATTTAATATTCTGACTGTATGTAAAAAGACAAATTATTATCACACTCATTAGATCAGTCAAATAAATATAATTTTTTATTAATCAACTCAGAACTCATAGAAATTAGTGTGAATTCACTTCATTTTAGACCTTATCACTCAAAGTTAGAATACCAATTTAGATTGTTAGATTTCAATGAAATCAAGTATACGCACGAAGAAAATAAAGAATTGAGTTTTTTCTTAATGTCATATAGCCTTTCAAAGAGTAGTACGTACATCTCTATACTATTTTGCAAGACTCTACATGACACGTCTTTATATGATAAGATCGATCGATAATTCTAAAACTCTAAAATAATCTTTTTCATGACCCAAATTATTGTGATTAATACCCACATTAACCTTTCCGATGGTTGAACTATCTCTTACCTACACTAACATGCTATAACTAATATATGAAAATTCAAATATAAGCATTAATGCATGAAATAAAGTTTCAAGTATAACAGTGAAAGAAATGTAAAACCTAACTATTATATTCTCAAAATCTAGAAATGACTCTAACTACAAAAACTAAGACAAGTGAAAAGTAAACAAATAAAATATCAATGTCTATTACAAAAATTTATAGCAGTGTGGAGAAGAGTACCTCAATCGTAGTAGTATTCCTTACTACGTGTGTGGGGTCATGTGAAAGACTCTAGATTACAATATACACTCAAAGAAAAGTACAGAAGTAGAATCAATACATACACTATGCACTAGTGGGCATCCTATGCCAACTAATTAGACCAGATAAAAGTATATATATAGAGATAAGTCATAATATAGGTAGACAACACATAATTAGACTTAGATAAAAGTATATATATAGAGATAAGTCATAATATAGGTAGACAACACATAATTAGACTTAGATAAAAGTATATATATAGAGATAAGTCATAATATAGGTAGACAACACATAATTAGACTTAGATAAAAGTATATATAGAGAGATAAGTCATAATATAGGTAGACAACACATAATTAGACTTAGATAAAAGTATATATATAGAGATAAGTCATAATATAGGTAGACAACACATAATTGATCAATTTCACGATTCAAGAGTTAACATCAGTCAAATAGATCATCGCATTCCTCATATTTGAATGTTGCACAATTATTAAACTCACCCACAGATATACAATGATCATCAACAAAACTCTGCATTCAATAACAATCGTGGAATTATATATATCCACAATGATCTAAACCTTTTGTATCTTACAAGTATCATCTGTCACTCATATAACACTTATTTGTTTATGCATGCTAAGAATTGTTTAATATTATCCACCTAGCCATAACCTGCAAGGTACCATGGGTGTTTGTGTAGTGTACTTGTGTGACACTTGATCTATTAGATACTATCGCTCATCCATAGGTGTACACTGGACTAGAGGCACTCATTATTAGAATAGTGTATATACTCTTTATCATCTCAACTTATCTTTGCACTTCTATGTTCAATTAACTTCAAACAATAAGTAGTAAAATAAAAATATCACAATTGCACAAATAATCACAGGTCATTTAAAGACACACTTTAATAATTTACATCGTAAACATATAAGCATTGCTAAACCAACAATTAACAGCTGCAGATAATATTTAAAGATCAATCCACATGTTTTATGGATTCACATCTTACACAAGAAACTAATCAAAGTCTAACTCCATACAAATCATAACCTACCTCAAGTAAAGAAGTTGAATTAATCAAACTACTTCATGTGAACCTTCCCTTTCCTAACACAAGCAAAAACTCCTAGGAGTATTCAATTAACAATTCTTCAAACAACTTTGGAAATTCAAATCTCCTTTGGTTAAGTATTATCTATAGATTATGCAAGAATCATTTCACCATACAATAATTTCTCTATGATTACAATAGTTGAACTCATGAAGTTTCTAGTCAATTCATCCCCTTAGAGTACTATGCCTAAGAAATCATTTTCATTAGATTTCTAAAATTTTCAATCATCAGAAACAAGAATTAATTAAAACCATCAATTCCTTCCAAAAAATATATAGATAGATAGATTAATTTCTAGTTTGAGTTATTCAAGTTATGATGATGAAAGACTTAATAATAATAATAATAATAATAATAAGACTAATTAGTCAAAACATGTAGTATTAATTATTCTTTGTGTCGTCCACTGTAGCCATCACCCTCATGACCTGCTATGGTAAAGTAAGTTTCAATTTGGTTCTAGCCTACCCTTGCTACGACGAATCCTACAACAACTCACTTAGGAAGATCCCCTTTTATTATAACTTATTAGGAAACTAAAAAGTAATTCTTATTTCACAATACAAATTTCAACCATAAGACATAGAATGATTGTGAAATTCATTACAAAATACAACACAAATATTTAAAATATCCCCATCTTGAGTATTAGCTCATTTTGACAATAGGGGTTTTAACATTGCTCTAACATTTCATAACGATTACATATATCGTTTACACTAAAATACTGCTGAAATAAATTTAACATATAAAAATTACCATAAGCATATAGTAAAAAGCAATATAGGTCTTGCAGTTTGTTGTTCATCCCTCTTTGTCTAGCGATAACGAAAACAAATGCTTAAAGCAAATTAGGAAATTATGAGACACGGGTAGTAGTAATGAAAGGATATAACAGTTAAATATTATATGGAGGCAAAGTTGAACTAAATGTTTTGAATTGAATGTAGTAGTTCATGTTGTCTCCTATATTCAAATTAGCAAATCAGAAGAAATAAAAGATGAAAAGAAAAACACAAAGAACTATCCGAGTCCATGGAATCAACTGTGTATCCTTAAGAAATTTAATCCCCTCAAGTACCTGAGGTTACAGATTAATTCCTCCCAAGATAAAACGGATTAACCATTAAAGAAGTAGCGGTACCTCAAACTTTAATAATTTCAAGGAACTCAAAATGACAGCAACGAATCACACATACACACACGATCGATCGATTTTGTATTGTAAGAAATGTATGCAAAAAAAGGGAAGAATTCAATACTGAAAAATGAGAGACAATCTCTCTATTTATAGACAACAAAGGGTAAAGGTCACAACTCTTAGGAAAAAAGACAACCTTCCAGAAATGTACAACACTTTGGAAAAGGCATAACCTTTTAAACGGTCACAACCCTTTAGAAAGGACACAACCTTTCATAAAGGTCACAACCCTCCGGCAAAGTGACAACTCTTCAGGAGAGTCACAACCCTCCATTTCCTGTTCACACCTTTAAAACCCAACAATCCCCCACATGAATAGGGAATGACTATTTTTTTTTAAAAAAACATATGCATGAAAAATTGTGTGATTCGTAAGTAAGGGTTAATCGCATCTGGATAAGTAGGTTTTCCTTTAAACTTTACGTAGTGAACATATATCGGAAATACTCGGTCAATAGGTAGATTTGATATCTTTGAACCGTCGAGCTTTGGTGTATACCTAGACAACATAAGTCACACAATCAACCCTTGAACTGTTTTTGGTTCTCATTATTTTATTTGTTTCAGCCATGAACACATCTCGGTTAATAAGTGCTTAGAGAACTGACCTTACCGGATTCTCCTTGAAGCGGCTTACACTTCACACTTAGATAGGTGATTTCTAAATGTGTTATCCCGTAGATATACCATTTTATATACCCAGTATCAAACTTAGAAACCATTAAAAAGTCCTAATGCCTTTATCCTTGTTACGGAACATTGTCTTATCATGAGAATGAGCCATAAAAAATAATATTTTGACAATGTTGAATCGTCATTAATGACTTTGTTTGATCTCCTTGAACCTAGATGTTCGGATCTCCAGTCTTCTAGGTAGAGTTACTGCCACAATTACTTGTTCTCGGCCATAGTCTCATTCCCTTTGATAATCTATCAACTTTCTCTCTAGTTAGGCCTTTTATAAGTGGATCCGACACATGATTCTTTGACTTTACATAGTCAATTATGATAATTCCACTAGAGAGTAGTTCTCTAACGATATTATGTCTACGTCATATATGACGAGACCTTTCGTTATACATTCTGCTCCATGCCCAACCTAGTGTATGCATACAAGAGCTAAAGGTTTGGGCCAAAAATCTTTCAAGAAATTTTGGAGTCATTCAACTTCTTCATCGGTCTTATCCAGAGTGATAAACTCAGAATTTATAGTAGAGCTAGTGATACATTTCTGTTTGGAAGATTTCCAAGAGATTGCTCCTCCACCAAGAGTAAATACATATCCACTCATGAATTTTATTTTATTTGACCTAGTGATTCAATTTGCATCACTATATTCTTCCAATACTGTTGAATACTAGTTATAATGCAAAGCAATAGTTTGTTAAGTATGTTTTTTTTATAAAAAAAATACTCAAAACTCTTTTCATTGTCATCTAATGAGTTTGATTGAGACTACTTGTGAACCGACTCAATTTACTAATAGCACATAATATATCTGATCGCGTACACTTCATGATATATATTATACATCTCAATCTAGTATAATCCAATTGTGAGTCACCTTTTCCTTCATTCTTTTGAAGTACAAAGCTCACATTTATTGGAGTCTAGTCAATATTGAAATCCAACTACTTAAACTTTTCAAGTACCTTTTCAATCACATCAGTAACTTTAATTTATTTCATATCGAAGTTACTTTGTAGCATATGCTTAGTAGCATATTTGTCATATGTGTCCCTTTTGATGATTAACATGTCATCAACATAAAAACAAATAATGACCTTGTGATTTGAAATGTCTTTAATGTAAAACATTTATCACATTCATTATTTTAGAATTCATTTGCCAATGTAGTTTGGTCAAACTTCGCATGTCATTATTTGGGCGCTTGTTTTTTAGTTCATAAAGTGACTTAACAAGTTTACACATTTTTTTACCAGGAACCACTAAACCTTCGGGTTGTTCCATTAAATTTATTCCTCCAAAAAAATATTTTTACATCCATTTTGACAAATTCGCAACTAGCGCAATTAACATCTGAATTGATGTAATCCTAGTTAGAGGCTATTATATGTCAAAATAATCAAGAATTTGTTATTGTCTAAAGCCTATGACAACAAATCTTGCTTTTTATTTGTCAATATTTTCATCAACTTTTTTTGTTAGATCCACTTTGAACCCAAAAGTTTATTTCCTGAAGGAAGATCAACCAACTCCCAAGTCTGGTTACTCAAGATTGAATCTATCTTACTATTAACAGACTTTTTCCAAAAATGATGAGTCCACAAAAGACATATCTTTTTCGACTATATGGACTCATTTTCAAGAAGAAATATTACAAAATAAAACCCGGAGGAAGTAATTTGTCCATTGACATTTACTAATCCTCTGAATCTCCTTATTAAGTACATTCTCCTTTGGTTCTTTCCAAGGTCGTTTAGACCCTTTACATGACTATCTGGTGTTTCGGACTTATTAACCATAAATCAACATGCTTTACTATTTGTAGCATATTCAATGAACATACAATCCACAGTCTTAGGTCCTATTTTTACCAATTTGGAAATAGTTCGCTCATTTCCATTTCTCATAAGGAATAGACTATATTGAAAATTGTTAGATCTCCCTTTCTTAATAAACAAAATTTATTTTTTTTATTTGTTACTCCCTTTACTAACAAACACAACTTTTTGTTTCTCTCTTTCTGAACAGACAAATTTTTGTTGTTCTATTTTTCTATAATGATATCACCCTTCCACAAATTTTGTGGTAAACCTGAACTTATAAACAAGACATTCAAAATTTTCTTCAAAGTTTGGTTTTTCTGTCAACAATTTCATTAGATTGAGGTAAGAATGTGCAGTAATTTATGATTCCATTTTCTGCAAACGAAGATTCATATTCTTCACATCTATCATTCCTAATCATGAAAATATTCAAATTACTTTCAACTTAATTTTATATTGCCTATATGTTTCTATTGCTTCATCCTTACCAGTCAGCAAATAACATAACAATATCTAGTGCAATTGTCAATAAAATTTATGAAACACTGTTTTCCACCACAAGATGGTGTTGACTTCATATCACAAATATCAGTGTAAATCAATTCAAAGGTATTCTAATTCATTTCAACAACACATACTTGACATTGATTTATTGCACTAGAAGTTAGGCAAAACTATTAAGTTGATTTGTTTTTGCAAGGTTTTGTAATTGACATGTCTCAATCATTTATGTCACAAACAATTTGAGTCAAGCAAGTAAGAACAAACAAAAATACCCAAGTTTGAAAAGACCTTCTGTGAGGTAACATTTTCCCACAAATATTTTGTTCTTTACATTTTATAAGTTTCTCGAATACAGACATTGTTTTACAGTCAACACCTTGTCATATGTCCTTTTTCGAAGGACATTTCCATAACATTCAATTTGTTATAGAATTACCCATGACCATAGTCTCATTGGTCCAATAAGGGCAACATGACCCAAATATTTGTTTTACAACACAAACATAACACGTTACTTTTCACCAACGTTCAAGTCTATACCAAAAAAATTGTTTTCATAGACATATCTTTTCATGAAAAATCACAATATTTTAAGTGAAACTTTTTCATCAAAGGAATACAATTCTTTCGAACGAGTAATATAATTTTGTGGTTTTATACTAGTCATATCATATACCAGTAAAGAGAGACTCAACGACCACAATATCAAATATACTCCAAGAATTTTGTTGGTCTAACATAAAACAAGAATGTCATCAAATTTCATATCTTGTACTTTCAAATTTAAAATAGATAGTAAGTTCTAATTTTGTCTTTATCACAAGTAAAGAACCCCCACATTTTAAATATATTCTCAAAAATATTTTTCAAATATTTGAAATTATTTTTCACATATTATTTTTTCATGCTTTCAAATTGTATACCATCAAATGCACCTTAACAACACGAAACCTTATTTTGGAGATTTAATTCATAGAAACACCCATTGCAGGCACAAAAATCACTAATTTTATGTTACTAGTTTTTTTTCCATCTGTTGCAACTAGACAGACCACTTAGTATTTAGAATACTAACAATAACGATTAAATCTTTATACAACTTATTTCTAGTTTAACGATAAAATTTTTATATTCTTCTAATCGTTAACCAAATGAACCTTGAATTCTGATGAAGTTTTATATTCTTCGAATCAGTTTCACATTCAGACAGAGTAGTAAACCAAAAAT
Organism: Solanum sitiens; assembly: GCA_016801875.1. NCBI lineage: Eukaryota > Viridiplantae > Streptophyta > Magnoliopsida > Solanales > Solanaceae > Solanum > Solanum sitiens. The sequence goes on along the minus strand of JABWTJ010000387.1, from coordinate 449,493 downwards.
GTTTTAATCTCCAAAAATCTCAAATACAACACTGTTTCTAGCTAACGATGAAGATTTTATGTTTTTCCAAATCATTTAGCCTTTATATTCGTGACGAAGATTTTGTACTCTTCAAGTCAAAATATTCATTTAAACAGAGTATCTAACAATTGGTGAAGTTTCTATATTCTTCAAACCACTGCACAATCTGATTTGTTCGTAAAGTTCTTATATTCTTCAAACCAAAGGAGTACAAAAAAAAATCAGAAGATTTTAGTCTCGAAAAGTCAAACACAATCAAATTTTTGACGGAGTATAAAACTACAAAAGTTTTTTTTTCCCTCTTAACATAATACATATTAGTAATAATCATCACATTGTAACCATCTATCCTAAAATTTTATGAGATAAATATCATAACTTATAAAGGATAGGCAGAAAAAAAAATCAAGTGAAATAAAAATAGAACTTGATTTTTTACTCTCATTGAATCATATTCTATCTGTAAGCAATGATTTCATGCAAGTCACTTACCTTGCTAATTTTTTTTCTTTTCTTAGTTTCCATCATATTCTTATTTTTCTCAAGAAGACATTTAATTTCAACAAGAAACTAAAATTAGGTTCAAATATTTGAACATTTACTTCTTCTCATAGTTATGTAAAATCAAGAATATAGAATGTTTTTTTAAAAGTGCATATCTTAACTTTTACGCACAAAATAACTTTTCTTATTGAAAATAAAATGAAGGGGTGCAACGCTTGAATGCACTTGGGAAGAATATAAGATTAATCTTGCCCATCAAAGAAAAACTTACTACATATTATATTCTCGAACATATTAAAGTAGTACTAGTTCATCTCAAATCTCTTTTATCATACGATAAAATAATTTTCTTTTTCTTCTTCTTCTTTCCAGCAAAAAGAACATAGAAAATAGAAGTAATTTCTTTACCACAGAAAATACCATCAATATAAATTTGCTTAAGCTTGTTGTCTCCTATATTCAAATTAGCAAACCAGAAGAAATAAAAGATGAAAAGAAAAACACAAAGAACTATCTGAGCCCACAGAATCAACTGTGTGTCCTTAAGAAATTTAATTCCCTCAAGTACCCGAGGTTACAGATTAATTCCTCCCAAAATAAAACGGATTAAACATTAAAGAAGTAGCGGTACCTCAAACTTTAATAATTTCAACGAACTCAAAATGACAGCAACGAATCACACATACAGACACGATCGATTAATTTTGTATTGTAAGAAATGTATGCAAAAGAAGGGAAGAATTCAATACTGAAAAATGAGACATAACCTCTCTATTTATAGCCAACAAAGGGTAAAGGTCACAACTCTTAGGAAAGAAGACAACCTTCCAGAAATGTCACAACACTTTGGAAAAGGCACAACCTTTTAAACGGTCATAATCCTTTAGAAAGGATACAACTTTTCATAAAGGTCACAACCCTCCGGCAAAGTGACAACTCCTCAGGAGAGTCACAACCCCCCATTTCCTGTTCACACCTTTAAAACCCAACAGTTCATTGATCCCAAAAATTCGATCTACTTAAGATGTAAATCAATTGTTTTTGTGTCTTGCTGTTGCTTAGTAATACGTAAAATATTATCACCTATATGAAGGAGATGAATGAGGCTTCGAGTAATATTTAAAAATTTTGTATAACATGAATAATTTTTCTGCTCAATAACTCATTGATAATCTCTTCACCAAAGAAGTAATTTTTTGGTCGACTACTCCTCATGTAATTTGTAGAATAATCCAAGTTGATATGTTCCTAATATTTAACCTCTACACGTTAATTAGGGGTGGGCGTAAATATCCAAAAAATGAAAAATCGAATTGAATCGAATTATTTTGATTCTTCGGTGTTGATTCTTTGGTTCGGAATTCGGTGCAAGGGTCCTAAAACTACGGTACACCAAAGAAATTTTTTTTTATTAAATAATTTAGAAATATTTAATTATATTGCTTAATTAATATACTTATACAGTTTTTACTCAAAAATATTTACATGACCCATTTAAACTTTTTACTTCAGCTAGTCCTTTACGACAAAAATTTGTTTTACTGATATAACATTATAATGATAACTAAGTCTGGAACTATTGATGTAGCAAACACTTGTTAGCTTGTTAGTTTCTGTTCATTGTAGCAACTAGCAAACGCTTGTTAGCTTTTGTTTATGTACCTTCTCATACATTGTGAGTCCTTATATTTGCTCTCTTCTTTATTCATTCAGGTTTAGGAGAAACCAAAAATAATGTCGCATATTTATCTTCTCTTTAGTTTTACTAAGCACATGAAACTCTTAACACTTTATCATATTTCTACTTTATTTTTTCTACACCAAAAAATTGATTTAAAAATATCGAACTAAATCGAACCGAACCGATCTTAGTTTGATATAAATATGGTGTACACTTTTCTAATCGAAAACCGAAGAGCCAAATCGAAGTTTGATTAAATCGAACCGAATACCCACCGTCGGTAAGAGCATGAATTGGGGTGTGTCCTGACTTATTTGTCGATGACCTTGAAAATTATGGGTGCTTATTTCAAGATAGAGCTTCTCTGTGAGCTGTTAAAGTTAAGAGGTATCTTTAATCTTTTGAGGATTTTTATTGCTACCACAACAAGATTTGCTAATGATAACGACGTGGATAGCATGGATCGCGTAAATTTTATTAGGGGAGCTTGATGGGCACAAAGTAAAAACATACAATGTGTGGAAGGTCCATCAAAGTGAAGAGAGAAAAGAAACAGATCATTTGTGTAAATGGTCATCTTATAATTTCAAGTCTTCACAAAAGAAGCGACTAAACAGGGCACTTATCTCATTGAGGTTAAAATTGTAAAGAAAATGTCTTTCTTATTTTATTAGTATAAATAGTAGTCTTTTTCACTTTGAAAGACTTAAACTATATGGATTTTGAATGTTAAATGAACTAACTCTTTTAAGAGTGTAGTTTAAGGGTGAAATCCCTTTTAGGTTAGTTTAACTTAGAGTAACTTAATCTAGATTAGTGATGGGTGAATTTCCATTGTGATTTAGGACTTCTTAGCTTTGTCTTCACTTGAGATTGCTAATTTGAGGATTTTAATTTGAGTTTTTTTTTAATTCAAGTTTCTCTTCTTCTTGGTTGATTGTTTATTCAATTAGTCTTTCTTTCTTTCCTTTTCATCTCTTATTTCTAATCTATCTTACTTTGGTGTTGTTTAATTTCGCATTTGATTTCAATTGGTTTCATCCCAATTGGAATTCTTATCATTAGGTGTCAGTGCCTAGGTTTATCTTTGTTCCTACAAATCTAGTCTTGATTTGCAAAAAGAAAAAAGTACAAAAGTCGTCCAAAAAAATTTGAATTTCTTTTTTATTTTGATTTGTTGTTTTTGACACTAGATCATTGTTTCCTAGTGTTTTTTGAGTCTAAGTTACAAATTTCGTTCAATTACGAGTTGTAAAAGTGAAGTTGTCATTGAAGGGTTTCAAGCTTTTCAAATTTTGAAAGTGGGTCTTTTGATTGAGGAGAAATTGGAGGTTAATAATTATTGAGATTCGTCTCTAAGTTGAAGGGAAGAAAAACTTAAATTTTGAACCAATTTCGAGTTGATTTGAGTGTATTGGGATTTAGTGTGTGTTTTTGGTGTTCTAGGTATTGAAATCAATTAGGAGGTGAGAATTTTAGTCCATTGTTGCCCATAATTTCAATAGCTTGATTAATACATATATCATTTATTTCTTTTTTTTCCTTTCGTTATCTGATCTTTATCATTTGGCATCAGATGGCTAAGTATGGAAAAAAATTGGACCTAAAATTTTTTCTAAGTGTCCAAACTTCGTGACTCTTTTTTTCTTATCAACCTTTTCATCTACAATAACTTATTTGATATAGTTGAAGAATTTCTTCTATTAATATGAAAGAAACCTTGCTTCAACTGCATCGAACAATAAAATAAAGTTAAGTTTATGTTGCGTATTTGCAAACATGTATTTTCAAATTTATAGCAATAATTTTTTTTTTCTCTTCGACTTGAATTACGCTAGTGATGTGCTTTTATAAATGCATATGCAGTGTGTCTTTCGTTTCCTGCCTATATTCAGTCGCCTCAGTATTACAAGTTAAGTTATGTTACAAGTGTACCTTTTTCCATGATCCCTGAAAACTTTTGATGACTACTCACTCCTTTCATATTTGAAGATGTTAAAATTTCAACAAAAGAAATAATCCAAAATTGATTCTACAAGCTTGAAGCTATAATTTCTTTTCTATTTAATATTACTTTACGACCTAATGTATAATAGGCCTCTATCCTTCTAGCTCACCCCATTAATATCTTAAGCGAACAATTTAACGTTAACCTGATGACACACATGGATATAATTTTTGCAAAAATATTACATGGAGTAATATACCCTCTATACGTAATTAAACATAATCGACACCAACTTTACACTTCTTTTTGTATTCTTATCTGTTGCCACCTTTATTTTTATCCCGTTATTCCTTAAATTATAATCTTCATCATATTGGGGCGTGCTAAGCATAAACTTTCCCCATCTTGTGTGTATACATGTGCGTGTGTATTATATATATCCTTTTATATATTGTTTGTATATTTTTTTTCAAAATTGAAATTAGTACGCTACATTAAAAATATTTTAGTTTATTTAATTTCATGAAAAATAAACTTGAAAGTTTAAAATAGATTGATAAGCAAGAACTAAGAAGAAAATATAGATAAAGCGAGAGGTCGATTGTCTAAAATATGAAGAGGAATGTGTAGTGGTAATTATATATTGAGAATGTTAGAAAATTTAAAAATTGACTTTTGGGTTTTAATTTTGAAAATTCAAAGTTAAATTCACAAAGGTTACAAGTAATTCAAACTTAATTTGATAATGTTACACTACATCATTATAATTTAAAGTTCAAATTTACAACGATCATAATTATGTTAAAATTAAAATAAACAATAATATGCTACATGACTAGAACTCAACTTTCAAATTTCATTTGAGTTGGAGAAGTTAACTTTTAAGAAAATATAAAAGTTTTAGGAATTCCATAGTGTAAGGAGCAAATTACATTCTATTACTATTTTTTTTTTAATGTACAAAAATTTCCTTCAAAATAATGTCATTCGGATACATAGCAAAGAAGCTGGATACATTCCTATCATATACATAAATTGAATTTTCTGTTACGCTTACAAAGGAAAAGAACAAAAAGCATGAATCATGGAATCATGTTGTAAGCATAAGAATCAATCTCTGACAAAACATAACAAATTTACACAATTCAAAATTAAATTTCTTCTCCCCATTCTTTCAAGAACTTCTTAATTTTAATCAAAATCTTGAAAAATTAAACAAATACAACATGAATATGTCGATTTTGTCAAAATATTTGAAAAGATACATCGTGAATATCTTTGTTAAGGGTTTAAAGAAGTGAAAATTTTATAATTGATATATATAGGTCTAATCATTATAAGTTATGACATTATTCTTTAACAATAAAAATTTCAAAGTTTAACATTTTAGAAAAATAAAAAAAAAATGATTTAAAATAACGGTAAAAATTAATTAGTGTGAAAAATAAATAAGGTTAAAACGGATATATTAATAGTAAATAATTTGACTTCATTGATGATAATTACTATGTGTCATAAAAATAGGAGATCCATAAAAAATGAATATTTGTTTTCCCTATTTAACTCAAAGCAGTTAAAATTCATTCAAAACATATTTTTTTCTTCTTCTTTTTTTTCTGATTGTTTCACTCTCTTCTTATTTTTTTCTTTAGTTAGTCGTCACTCTCATTTAATTTTATTCGTTTTTATTGAATAATCTCCATTTTCTTGTAACAGACGACTTATCATCAGTATTAATAAAGTATGGTGGTAGATGTGATCTTTCAGGTTATTGTTTTTGCGATATTTTATATATATTGGTATACTAATCAAACGTAAAAAATAATAATAATTAAGAACAGTGATACTGGAAAAAATATTCATATTTATTTGTGTATAATATTTAATTATGACATTTTTGGAATGAATATTTATTTTTGAAATTACATAAAATTTGTTTGAAATGGTATAGATTTTCGTATGAACATTCATTTTTTTTTTGTATGTTTCTGATAAAAAAGTTACATAAAATTTATTTGAAGTAGTATTAATTTGGTATTATATTGGGATGATTCTTCCATGAAAAAGTGACAACTTATGTGATAAAATAGCTATAATTTTAGCATGAAATGTGTATGAAAATTGTGCATAAGAAATACATGAAATTTGTATATTGATTCCATATTTTTTTTTGTATGTACAATAATTTTAATTATGGCGTATTTTTTTAAAATGTATAATGTTATATTTTGATATGAACATTAAATTTATTCATTATTTGTCTGATTTTTTATTTATTTAATGTGTCACAGTAAAAAAATGAACATGAATCAAGGTAAAATCTCTAAAAGTGGATAAGAGATAAGTATGATTGATTCTTTATTCATATCACCTATATAAAAATATAATTAAAATAATTTTAATTATTTAATAAAGTGAAATTAAATTAATTTATAAATAAAAAGTGATTTGTTATAACATGCAATTAAATGTTATAAGTAATAATATTTTAAAAGTTGATTCTAAAAAAATAATATTACCTCTTAAATATATATATGTGGGGTGCTTTTCCTTATTGGTAAACTTACATAAATATACTATAATAAAAAAATATTTATCATTTGTAGCAATAATTGTTTTTTTCATTTGATCACTTTTAGTTTATTTTAAATACAAGTTTAATACATATTACAAAGAAGAATTTATTATTTACATATAATACAAGTTTTAATGTGGTTAATACATTTATCACACGTTTTAATACACTTATAATACAATGTGTCAAACTTTTACCAAACAAACATAATATATTCAAAAAACCAATTATAATTCATATAAATTGCATACATAATTCACTTTTAATATATATTGCAGATTTAGTGTTGCTATAAATGATAATAAATAAAAAATATCACTAAAAATCAATAATTATTTATTAAAATGTACCAATTTATGTAATTTTTCCTTCCTTATTTATACCTCAAACCCCGGCGGCCGATCCAAAACCAATACCCAATCGCATAAATATTTAATGGACTGGGTCAGCTTGGACAAGCCCACTGGACAGGTTTACAATGATTCCATCAATCTTAAATTTTAGGAAAAATTACTAAACTGCACAATTTTACTTTGTCTATTCCCAATATTTTCTACTCTTTTATTAAAATTCAAGAATTCCGATTTTTACACCCAATGATACTTTACTTACTTTTTATGTTGAAACTCAAAAACAAACCTTTCCCATCCCCCAAATTTTGCCCAAATTCCCCCCCCCCCCCTAAAATTTTTAATTAAAAATTTAAAGTAAATTTGAAATTCAAAAGAATCTTATCCCTATTCATCTGGATTAGAGTCCAAAACAGGTATATCATCTTCTCCATTATGATTTTTTTCTGTTTTTGCGTTTTCACTATTTTTCCTTTTCTAAAAAATCTGTAGTTTTTTTTCTAGAATTGAAACCTTCAAAGATTTGAGTTGTAAATCGTTGCATGACCCTATAGTCATGACAAATCCAAGTTCTAGCAAGAGAACTTTTGCAAAGAACAAACATGCATCTACTTTGAAAGACCCAAAAACTCCAAAGAAAAGGGGTAGAAAGGCGGCACCTCCGATTATTCGACTAACACTACCTACGGTATGTACATTTGTATCCCTATCCATCCTGATTTTTGTATCTTTTTCATTAGTTTGATGATTGTTTTTTTTTATTTAAGTATCGTTTATTTCAAATTTTCATTGCACTCATGGAACACAATTTTTTTTTTATACTTTTATGTCTTACATAAATATTAATGTTTCGTAGATAATATTTTAAGTATCAGTTTGATATTTTTTGATACGTTATGTTTTTGTCTATTTATCTAATGACTAACGAAATATTTAGGTATTTGTGAATCTTTTATGTGACGAACATTAACGTATCTAATCTGTTTAAGTTTGATGTTTTGTTGTTATTTAGTATCCTTACTCTTTTACTAATTACCAAAAAATTCTTTTTTTATATTATTTCGGATATATAATATTGTTGACTGATACTTTAATTAAAACAGACATATACTTAAAAATTTAAATTGTTGTTATCAGTTTACTGCATAAAAAAAGGGATCAAAAAAGGAAATTATAATTAACCCCACGAATCACGCTTAACAATTCTACCAATTATTTTTTTTTGGTGTGGGATGTTGTTTTGTCTTCTTGAACCTTTGGTGTCAAGAGAGATTATTATTTTATATTTGGTACAATTGCATCTATGTATTAGTGTGTTATGCAGTTCCAATGAAATCAATGTCGGACAGAAGTGATTGATCAGTTTTGAATTGTGTTTTGAAAGAAGTTGTCTTGCCAACAAGATACAAAAGAATGTCCAGTAGATCAAGAAAAAAAGGAAGAAAAATCCAGATTTAAAACTAACCTCAAACATGAACTGTTATGGGCGATGTGGACAAGAAGACCACAATCGAAGAACTTGTACTTTCTTCCCGAATCTTGATCAATACTTTTTTGGAGTACTTTGTTTTTTTCCAGATCTAATAATTTTCAAATTATAACATTTCTTTCCACTATTACAAATGTTTACATTAAAAAGTACTTTTAGTTTACTAATTTTCGATCCAATAAATTGTAATATTACGTTTTTCAGTTTTGGTTATATTTTTTTATTGTTAATTTTTGATAAAGTAAATCCGGTATACATATTGTGTATTGTTTTGTGTTTGATATAAAGTTACTTTTAAAATATATGTCGTATTGATTAAGTAATTAATGTATGTGTGACTGCTAATAAGTACTGAAAATACTATTACATTGCATTGATTTGTTTAACATAATGAATTTGATACTTAATTCTTTGAATTTTTTTTTATCGGATAATATAGTATCAAGTGTTGTAAATGTACCGGATAAGAGTTGTGATATGTATAGGATAAGAGACATAATGTTAAAAGATACTAAATATATTGTAAATTTAGAGGATTGAAACAATTGTAAATATATAGTATCAGGTTTAATATTGTGAGACACATCAATTTGTGATGTTGAAAGAATGATAAATAATAATTGTGTATCATATACTTAATATACTTTTTTTTTGGCTAATTTGTTCTACACATCAATTTGTGTTATTGAAAGCATGATAAATAATAATTGTGTATCATATACATAATATATTATTTGACAAATTTGTGTCAACTTATAATATAGTATCAACTATAGTCATTTATTTGTACCAAAATTTATAAGAAACATAATGTTAAATTGCACTAAATATATTAAAAATTAACTGATTTGTATCAAGTATAAAAATATAGTATCACGTGTTGTGATACATCCAAATATTGTTATATAAAAAATAAATTGTGTATCATATAAATAACAAAGTTTTGAAAAATCTTGTATCTGCTAATAATATAGTATCAATTATATCTTAATTGTAATATACTCTATATTATAATCAATATAGAGTATAAAATATATGATGTATAAAATATTTATAATAGACAAAACGTAACAAGGTACTAACAATATCAAATATTATATTCAAATTAAACAATTTTGTTACAAAAAATTGTAAAATTTGAAAAAATGTATCTTGAAAAATAACAAATCCTACAAAATATTAGTTAATGTATCTTAAAAACAATAAACATCAAAAGTTATCTGTGAATTGGTACATAATCACTAATTTATGTGAACCACTATCTTGTTGTTGTGGAGTGAAATAGCTCTTCAGCTTTAGTGGATCATCGCTATCGCTAACATAGCCCACCTTGACCTTGTCGAGATCGTACTTCCATAATAGTGTTGCATATCTTGTGCGAAGGTAGTCAACTCAGAAACCATTAGATGAATGTTGACTTTATGGCTAAAGAATTCAGCAAATGCAACTACAAACATTCAATCGTCACTATAAACATTCTGCAGGTACATTATAAAAATGAATTAAATTTTAAATAAAAAGTTAATTACATGATATTTTATAGTAACTACAAAAAATCTTATTGTTTAGTTGATACATGATGATTATAATAGTAACTGATACTCAATACCACTTGATGATATTTGTTTTTGATACTAAATGAAACATCATATATTCATTATATGTTATTTAAGTATCATGGTTAAACTATTTTATAATATGATACACTATTCTGCAAATTACATCTTATCAAAATAATTTCTACTATATAGTTTGATAGATTAGTGACAATATATCGAAAAACAAAAAGAATCAAAATTATGATTTTATATAATTTCGTTAGATTTAAAGCAAGGTACAAAATAATATGATAATTTATCATTGTTGTCAACATATCTAATTTTTTAAAAATAACTCATCAGGGATGAAGTTCTTCCACATTGCTTTAAAAGATGAAAGTTTCATCCTTCTTCGATTTCGTCTTCGTCTTCTAAATATTATGATTCGCCTTGTTAATGAATCCTACAACCTTTTGGATCTATTTTCAGCTCAATAATCATCATCGAAATCATAATGAGTTGATTAGATCTATTTTAATAAAAGCTTTCATCATCAAAATCAAATACACAAGACACCATACTAAAAAGAAGGAGCAGAATTTATATGTATAAGAAAATTGTAAATAAAAACATTAATTTTTTTTAATAAAAAAAAACAAAATCTAAAAAAATTGGAAATAAAAAATTGATGAAAAAATAGTCTCACCTCTTTAGGAACTTGAAATTGATGAACTTGAGAGAGAATAGATTTAAAATTAAAAAATTGAGTGATTGATGTAACTGTTGATATATGGGAGTGATTTTAGGCGTAAAAATAGGAACAAAATCGTTGGATTGGAAGGGATGTGAATCATGGAATAAATGTTATCCCTTTTTTTACGCCGTAACTGATAACAACAAACTAACTATTAAAGTATCCGTCCGCTCTAATTTAAGTATCATTTTGTTATATTAAGTATACGAATTAATATAAAAAAAGGGATTTTTGGTAAATAGTGAAACAGTAGGGATAGAAAGTAATTTGTCCCTTAGACTATGTGAGTTGCCTATTTTTTACTAAATTTTAATTTCTTCCATAAAAACATAGGAACTTTCACATACAGTCACTAAAAAATAGTCTAATTACTTTTCATAACTATAGTTTGATAATTGCAATTCATAACTACATGTGTATAGGAAAGAGAGAGGCGAGTGAGACAGGGAGAGAGGTGAGGGAGAGAGGGTAAAGAGTAGCAAAAAGGTGAATTGTATATGTATATCGATAATTGTATATTATACATATGTATTTGTATATATGGCAAGCGAGGTAAGAAAAGGGAGGAGAGAGGCGAGTGAGAGAGTGGGAGAGAGGTGAATTGTATATGTATATCGGTTAGATAATTGTATATTATACACATGTGTTTGTATATATGGCAAGTGAGATTGGAAGAGAAAGGAGAGTGGTGAGCGAGATTGGGAGAGGGAGGAGATAGGCGAGCGAGAGAGGACAGAGAGTGGGAGAGAGGTCAATTGTTTATGTATATCGATTAAATAATTGTATATTATACATATGTATTTGTATATTGTAGCGAATTATACATATACAAATGTGGCTAATTATACAAACTCGAAGTCAGACTACGTAATTAATATATAATGTTAGTTGCGAGTGGTAATTATAGCAAACTATAGCTATGATAAATAATTAAGTAGTATAAATTTTCTTAACCGCGTAATTTTCCCCAAAAAAAATTATGAATCATGTATTAATGAAGGGGAACTTTCACATATAGCCACTTAAAAATAATTAATTACTCCCCATAGCTATAGTTTTATAATTACAATTTGTAGCTACATGTTATATGGAGGAGAGAGGCGAGCGAGACTGTGAGAGAGAGGAGAGAGGCGAGAGAGAGGGGGAAAAGAGTGGGAGAAAGGTGAATTGTATATGTATATTGGTTAGATAATTGTATATTATACATATTTATTTGTATATATGGCAAGAGAGATTGGGAGGGAGGAGAGAGGCGAGCGAGACTGGGAGAGAGAGGAGAGAGGCGAGCAAGATCGAGAGAAGGAGGAGAGAGGCGAGCGAGAGAGGGCAGAGAGTGAGAGAGAGGTGAATTGTATATGTGTAGAACTATATATAACTGTATATTATACATATACATTTGTATAAATGACAAGCGAGATTGGGAGAGGGAGGAGAGAGGCGAGCGAGATCGAGAGAGGGAGGAGAGGCGAGCGAGAGAGGGCAGAGAGTGGGAGAGAGGTGAATTGTATATGTATATAGGTTAAAACTTGCATATTATACATATGTATTTGTATATTCTAGCGAATTATACATATACAAACATGACTAAGTATACAAACTCGAAATCAGCCCACGTAATTAATGTATAATGTTAGTCGCAAGTGGTAATTATAGCAAACTATAGCTACGATGAGTAATTAAATAATATAAGTTTGCTTAGCCGCGTAATTTTTCCATTAATGAATCACTAAATCTTACTAATTTATTTATACGGATCATGTATTACTTAGCGTATAACTAGATAATTAGAATTTTGAAAATTGACGTGCATAGAGTTAGAGGGTGTGTTCGGTAATGAATAGATGTTGATTTTTATAAAAAAAACAATTGAAAAATACTTTTTAAGAAAATAAATTAATCTAATTTAGATAAATACAATGCGAGGTTGAATGGTGGGAGCACATAATTAGGAATGTCATTAATAGAACTTCTTTTTTCCATATTATAATTAGGAAAGTCATTTTAGTCAATTTTTTTAAAAAAAAATTTAGATTTTTTTAAATTCATATAATAAACAACGGTGCAACTTTAGAGATATCCCAAAACATTATGGTTAAATATTTCCCAAGGATGAACAAAAACATAAGCATCCGAATTAAGGGCCAAGGAATACATCAGTAGGTTCAGTTTAATTTTATGTATTATCAGTTTGATTTATTGATTTTTAAATATGTTAAATCACTAATCAAGCAAATAAGATATTTTTATCGATTTTGGTCCTTAATGAATCAATTTTCAGTTTAACCAATAAATATTTATCAAACAAATATATGACTTCTCTAATAGATTTGATGCGACAAGACAATAATGTAACTTTACAAATGCTCATAAAATATAAACAACAATAGCAAATATGAAAAGATCAATATATGTGAAACACAAAGAGAATTTAAGATGAATAAGGTTCTTACTTTAGGTTTTAACGATTTGTATAATGTGAAGCTTAGTGAACTCAAAGTGACAATGAAGTATGAATGGAAGACTAAATGATAGACACAACTAATACGATATTGAGATCAATATTTAATATTTATGTATGCGTAAGAGTAGTAAATTAATATAGTCTTAATGGTTCGTTTTACCCAATAACTCAATATTAAAAATAAATACTGAACTGATAACTTGATATTTTTTCTTATAAAATCATTAAAAATCATTAACTCAATAACTCAATAACAATATATCAATAACACTTCTTTCAAATCGATTCAATTTTTTGCACACCTTTATTGAAAAGACATTATAAAAAATGGATATACTGTGAAATTAGTATTAAAAACTAGGAGATTTACATCATAATGACGGACCAAATAAATAGCTTATTTATCGAAGAGATCCTCGCAATAATAAGAGTATTATATTTGGCGGTGGTTATTCAAAATAATAAAATAGAATTATTGATGTCATGACATTCCTCTATGCTTGCTAACTGTGTGTTGTATATAATATACTATATTCTTTCAACTTCAATCGTTATAATTTCTATTTTTAGAGTCAAATGATAATGACTTTGATTATTATTTTACGATGAACTTTTGATCATATTAATATATAAAAAAAATTAAAATTTATAGTACTTTTCGTTTGAGACGAAGCCAGAATTAAGAGTTAGAGATTTTAAATTTCATTAATAATCGTCAATTAATTTTGTTAGGGGTTCGCAAACTAATAAACACGAATATTCAATTAATTTTCTAATACAAATATAGGGTCTACAGAAAAGCTACTGGGTTCGTCCGAACTCATGAGCCCCCACCTAGTTCTGCCTCTGCTTTTCATATAATTTATAAATATTTTTATTTAAAATATTAAATTAATATAATTTAATTTAATTTATAAATAAATCAAACTAATTTTTGAAAGCGCAATAACAATTAAAATGAAAAGAAAAAAGTATAATTATTACTGTTAATATAAAATTGACAATTGTTATCAAATGTTACTCTAAACTATAAAACAGCCGTTTTCCATTTCTAAATAATATAAATAAATAAATAAATAATTTTTTAATGCTTGTTCCAATCGTTCATTTTAAATATATTTCAGTCTAGTGTGAATAGAATCTGATTTTGGCCAAGTCTAAGCATGATTCAACGCGTTTTGAATAATTTTATTTCTGTAAAAAAAATAAGATATATATATATATATATATATATATATATATTGTATGACACATTTCCACTAAATTACATCCACGTAATCATATTTTTATTTTTAATTTATATTCACGTAATCAACTACTTTTGTTCGCAACAAAGTTTATATATTCGGTATATAATATTAAACACTTGCTAGCTATAAATAATGTATCAACTTTTTTTTAAATTTAAAAGGTATATATATAATAACGTATGAGAGGTGATTTTTACAATATTATATAAAATTATGTAAAGGTTGAGTTTTGTTTCCTACGAATTTCAAAATTTTCATTTAAAATGAATCAAATTTCATTGAATAATGTTATTTGTCAAAAAATTTAATATATTATAAAATTTGTTTGTTGTTATCAAGGTTTTAAAAACCTTAACAAGTTTTTAGTTTTTTTCACTTTAATTTTCAATTTTTCATCCAACAATGTTTCAATCTGTGGTGATAAACATGAATCCTACTCTCAAATTTAATTTTTTTAAGCATTAAAAAATAACTGAAAATCATAAACATAAGTTTTTTTTTACGTGGATTATCCCTATTTTGGTTTGAAACATAATTTTTGTCATCAAACATATGTTCTATGGTATTTTTTAGAGGAAAAATTAAAGGGCAATCCAAAATAAAGTCATTTATGCCAATGACCCAAATTTCTTCTTTCTTATTTAATTGGTAAAATGACATTTGTCCATGATGTGTAGGTAACAAAATTGATTACAATTTCTGTGAAATAGACAACACAATCTTGACAAGAAACCATATAAAATCCATTATCATTATTATTAAACTAATAAAATCGATTAGCCATCCATTAGTTGAAAATCCCCTCTTCAACTCCAATGTCCAATCTCATCTCATCAAATGATTATGACCGTTAATTAATTATCTACACTTGGGATCATGATTTGTATTCACATAAGTTCAAAGTTTAAATATATTGATAAATAAGTATATTGTATAATGGAAAGGGCTAATTTTTCATTCTACATGGGACATGCCACCAAAATTTGTGAGTTATCTTAATTTAAATTCACTTGTTGCTTAAGGCTAATCTAGTCGTGTCCTAAAAGAAGCATGTTATTTGGTGGTACATTTACTCTACAATGGTATTCAAGCTGATTAGCATCAAACTTAATTTCATATCATAGTTTTAAGGACCCGTTTGGATATGTAATATAAATGAAGTTTTGTTTTGATATGTAATTTATATTTTTAAAGTATTATTTTAGAAGTTGTGAACACTATATAAAAAAAATTCCAATTCTTATACAATCTTAGTAAATGTGCAAAATATAATTCATAAACAAGATATCACAATATCTTTACACACTGATAAGTTGCATATCTCAATATTTCTTTTATAAATAAATATTTGCGATTACAAACGTGAGTATTTGTTTTGTAAAATTTGGAGAGAAGTATTGAAAACACCCCTAAACTCGGCACAAATTATTACTTCCATCCCCGAATTATTGACTGCCTTAAAAACACTCATTTACTTGACTAATTAACATAAATACATCCCGATCTCGCAACATGAGTGAAATACAACCCTAAATTCTCATCAAATTTTGGGGTGTTTTCAATACTTCTATCGATTTTTATTTAAGAGCCCCATGTTCCTACAAGAATTTAAGACCATTTGCTATGCCATGTGGCAGATCGGGGGTGTATGTAAGTTTAGTTAGTCAAGTAGATGCATGTTTTTTAAGAATGTCAATAGCTTAGTGCCAAAATAACAAGTTCAGGGTGTTTTCACTATTTCTCTCTAAAATTGAGTTTGATTTTTTTTTAGATTATGAAATATGAAATCATGATTTCAGATTGCATGTTCAAGCTACCACAAGCTTAATATAGAAATAACAAGTGATTACTTCAAATTGATTTTATCGAACTACTCATTATAACTACTCCTTTCATTTTATATTACTTGGCTCATGTGACTTAGCACATCTCTTAAGAAAACGTTAAGTAAAAGTTATTTTACTTGTTCGACTTTATAAAATTTTAGAAGTCAATGGAGAAGACAACGATTTAACATGGTATTTGGTGCCAACAAGGATTGAAAGTCTTAATACTCTCTCGATTTATATTACTTATTAAAAGAAATAATTAAACATATATTTTACTAAACTAACTTTAACAATGATTCTTTTGAATTCTAAATTTGACAATTACTATTTTATCCAATTATTTAATACAAGGATAGTAATAAAATAAAATATTTATATTTGATGTAAAGATCTAATAAAATGAAACGGAGAGAACAGTAAAGATGTTTGATGAAGCTACCCATATACTTAGTAGGCTTTGAAAATCTAAAAATGTGACTTCATAATTTCAGAGCATGTGAGTACTCAAAATTCGAAGCTAAAAAGGCAAAAAAATTGTCAAAAATTCTAAAAGGGCATATCAATATTTTTTAATTAATAGCGCAAAATCGCTCCTGACGGAGCGATTTTCTTCTGACAAAATTGATATTGTAATTTTTTTTCTTAATATCGCTACACATGTAGCGTTTTAAAAAAATAAATAAATAAATAAATTGAAATCGCTGCTAATAGAGGCTGCCAACTTTGTTTGCCTCTTTGTTAATTTTTTTTTTGACAAAATCGCTGCCATTTCTTTTTTGGACGAAATTGCTCCCGTGACAGTGATTTTTGTGTTTTTTTTTAAAAATTAACACGTCAATTTTGTCAGAAGAAAATCGCTCCGTCGGAAGCAATTTTGCTCTTTTTTTTGATTAAAAAAATTTGATATATCCTTTTAAAATTTTTAACAATTTTTTTTGTCTTTTTAACTTCAGACTCCTCAAAACCCCTACTAAGTAAATTTAGTGATCTGTTTTTAGCAACAACAAAAAAAAAAGACAAATAAATATGAAATGGAGGGAGTTTAAGTTTTTTTTTTCTTCTTCATATGTAGCCTCTAGACAGATTTTCTTCTAGGGAACAAGAATTGACATTTAGGAATTAAAATATGTTAATCTTGCCCCAATAACCAATTAGCCCAGCCAGTATCTGACATCAGTTGAAAGTGATTTCCCACTGCTTGCTGTCCTATTTCTGAAATATACTGTCAGCAAGATTCATATAACAAACCTTGGTTATCCTCACTGTATTATATTTTACAAGGGTACTAAACAATTCATACTTCAAAAGATGTTGAAAACAACCCCTTTAAATTAAACTTTTCCAAGAATGTTTCACTGCTGCTATGAGCATCCTTAACACACATATGGATGCAATGCAAACATACTACTCCCTTTTATGTGATATAGTTTGATTTGATACGTAGTTTAAAACTTGTGATCTAAAATATGTCGTATAGTATGTTTGTACGACTATATAGAGATTTTGTCGTTCTTTTTGGAAGTGAATAAAGAGGGAGATGATTTTGATGTATACCAAACAAGTAGAAAGAGAGCTACATGTAAAAGAAGAGAATTTGTGTTTTGCCAAGTCAATTTTCTTGTATCAATCTCTAATTGAAGTATGAATACAATATTTGTCTGCAATTTTTCAGTGTATGCTATTGTCCTAGAAAGCAACATTTTCATCAGTTTGCACAAAGTTGGACTAACTTTATTTATATAATAAAAACAAATGTGAAAATATAATTAATAAGTTGAAAGAATTACATGAATCAAGAACACCACCACATCAAAGTTTTAACTCCTTTCATTATTTTAAAGGAGAGAAGTACCAGCATGGTTATGGTGGAGAAGATTATGAGCAATAGCATCCCTTGCAAGCCTAGCATTGGTCGATCTCAATTGAATCTCTGGTACCATTTCATCATCAATGAGCTCGAAATTGAGTTCTGGATCCATTTCCTCATTCCTCATCTGGCAAATATTATGCAACACGCAGCACGCCCCTAGCACCACTGGCAAATCTTGTAGTTTCACCTCTGTTCTTTTCTGCAAACAAGACCATCTCCTTTTCAACCTTACAAACGCCTCCTTTGCGACCCGTTGAACCTCACCAATCTTCTCATTGAAAGCATGTTGAGTCCAAGTCAGCTGCTGCTGTGTGTAAGGCACTAAAACCCAATCCATCAAAGGGTATCCAGAACTACCAACAATCCAAACATGGTTCAGTAACCCTGTATTCGCCCTCTGGAAAAGGGCGGATTTCTCCAGTACCTGATCATCAGGCATCGAACCAGGCCAACCGATACACACATCAGTAAACACCCCTCTTGGATCAACAACACCTTGAACTGTAATCGAGTACGATGTCTTCTGATTCCTCTCTGTATGCCTCTTATTGAAATAAGCTGCTACACTAATCTTCGGAGCAATTATAGGTATATGAGTTGTATACATTGATCCCACAACATTAGTGATCCCTGACATATCCTCATATTCATCCTTTATATCCCTCATTTTCTTCTCATCAGGCCATTGAAGATACTTAGGCATCAACACAGTTCTAATCGCAGTACAAACCTCTAGCACAAGCTTATGGCAAGTCGAAATCCCCAATCCAAATCTCTTGGAAACCAATCTCAGAGGCTCTCCAGTAGCCAATCTCCATATACAAACAGCAACACGCTGCTTCACAGGTACAGCATCTCTTAGCATAGTATTCTCTTTTGCAACCACAGAACTCAATTCATTACATATCAATTCAAATGTATCTTTCCCCATCCGAAACGCTTTCTTAAACTCCTCTTCAGGGAAATCAGGACTGTTACATTGATCCCACCAAGCTTTTGACCTATTCTTCACCCACAATCGCCTATGAGGCGCACCTTTATCGCTAGATTTATTACTGGAAACAACTTCTTCCTCTGCTGCTGCAGAAGTAAGAGCACAAGCAGTAGCAGTAACAGCAGCAGAATTCCCTCTCCCTTTCCGCTTTCGAACACCATCTAACTGTTCTAAATCAGAATGATGCTGTTGAACATTAGAATAATATTCCCACATCACTTTAGTTGTTTTCTTATGATTCGCTTCGAATAAGTGTTTGTTCTCTTCTTCTTCCTTTGCAAATTCCTCTTGTTCTGACTTTTCTTGCTCTTCAAGTAACAACAAAGATGTTAATATCTGTTTCAACTCCTTAGTTTTGACAGCCCCTTGATTATCCGACCCAAATTCATCATTTTGAGCATCTCCACCAGTAGTATTAGTTGGGGTTTGTTGTACTATTTCTTTCCTTCTTCTACGGCGTTTGTTGGGTAGATTATTCATGATAAAAGGAAATTGAAGAATTTTCTGGGAAAGAAGGGAGTTGGATGGTGGTTCATATATGGGATAAAAGTTGAGAAAATGTGGTGTGAACGCATAGAGACTTTGGGGATAAATGGGTGTTGAAAATATATGAGTAGAAAAGAATTACTATTAATTAATGAAGAAAAAACGTGTGTGAATGGTGTGAACGCGGTTTTGGATTTGGATTTGAAGGAAGTTCCGAGGGGGCAAGAAAACGGATTTTGGCTTTGAGACCAAAAAAGATAAGAGTTAGGTGATAAAAGACGGTGACTTGGGACTTTCCAAGAGTTGAAAATATCATGCTTGAGATGTCTTTTTTTTTTTTCCTTTTTACAACATACAAATCTTTTGACAAACATGTTTTTTCTTTATATATAAATATATTTAACTTTTCGATTTCATATTAATTGATTATTTTATAATATAATTTTACGAATTTACCTTTTTAATTTTTTTTAATAAATAAATGTCTTAGTTTTAAAAATAATATATGAAAGATTAATAAGATAAATAACTAATTTGAGATAATTCTTTTTAAAAAATGATTAACTAATCATAAGACGGAAAAAGTAGCTCTTACAACTCATAATTTAGAGTTAAAGTTATAGGTGAGTGTTTAGTATCTCAATTTTATAAGTTTCTTGCTTTCACATTGTTTAATGTTTACCCTTCGATCCCTCTCTTGTCTTGTCTTGATGAGTTGTTTTATTTGATTATTTTTTTTTTGGGTTAAATTAATGTAATTCCGTGGATATCTTGACCAGATTGCTCTAGGATCTATACTAATTTAATAGTTTACTAGTTACTTCATTAGTTCATTTTAAGTATTATACTTGGATTTGAAATATTTATTAAGAAAATAATAATTAATATGGTTATTTGAATATGATACTTCTATTAATTGAAATTTTTTTATTTAATATTAGGTCTTGAAAAATAATTAGAGAATAAATAATTAATGTTAAAAAAAATATGGAAAAAATAACCATCTTTTTTTATATTTAAAAAAAGTGATAAGTAAATTTAAATTATTTTTTTTAATAGTAGATAAGTACAAATATCAAGAGAAAAAAAAGTCAAATATTTTGTGTGTTACGCATTTGTTTGGGTAAATTTAAAATATCACTTAATATTAATTTAAATGCTTCTTCATCTTCATTTATAACTTTTTGGGGGTATAATTGTTATGGTATTCCTTTTTAAATAATTTGTAGCAATACAACATTAAGGATTAAAGATTAAATAAAAGGGAAATATATCGAAATTGACATTATCGAATTACTATTGTTAAAAAAAAATAGTTACTATTGTGAATACATCTTTATTTTTTTTCTTTTACATTTTTTCCTAATTGAACTTTAAATGGTTCTCAAAATGTTAACGAGCTTGACAAATTACTTTTCTTTTTCTGATTTTCCTACTTTTAATAAAAATTAATAAATAAATAAAAACATTCTTGCCAAACCATTCACAAGATGAACGTTACATTTCTTTTGTTCAACTTTTGACTTCATGGAGTTGTGTGATTGTGTAAATTATCATTAAATGTGATATACTTTTTTTTCCTTTTTTATTTGCCATGAATTTCTTTTTTATAATCAAATAATAATAGTATAAAATTTGACCAATATTTTAATATGTATTTTTTTATTTTATTAATATGCAATTATAATATTTTTTTATATAATTTTACTAATTAATGTAATCTAATTAATTTAAAAATTAGTCAATGGAAGAGAAGAGTAACATGACCATTAAAAAAAATAATTGAGAGTATTAATTTTGTGAGAGGTCCCTTGGTTCTTTTAATTTCATTGAACATGTATTATGTTCCTTTTTTTTTTTTTTTTTTCTGGTTAGAAAAAGAAGTAAATTATTGAATGAACTTGCTGATTTGTTTCTTTAATTATTGAAGATTATAGTAGGCCCCATTAATAGATTAAGAATCTGATCAGACTCAGTTTCGTTTTTTATACAACTAATACTCAACTAATTTAGGGAACAAGATTTTCTTCCTATGTTTGACATCTAGCACCTAAATATTTGGTGTTTGAGCTTCAATTTAATTCAGATAGCACAGTCATTTCACTTTCAAACATAATTTTTTTCAATAAAAAATTTAAGTAAGATTGAAACAATTAGGGATAATGCACAAGTACCCCCTCAACCTATGCCTGAAATCTCAGAGACACACTTATACTATACTAAGGTCCTATTACTCTCCTGAACAGGATCCAACACTGGTTGACTTTTTTTTCAAGCTAGTGCCACGTAGGCCGAAAATGGATAGAAAATTACATATAAAATAAGTTCAGGGGATAATGAAACCTTAGTATAATATAAATGTGTCTCTGGAATCATTAAATCTTTGTCTAAGAGCTTCATTATATATGTAGTTGCATTTAAGTAGTATATTTGATCATTTTATGTAGAGACATAGATAATTAAAAATCATTTGAGAAAGGCAAGGCCCCGATCTTGATAATTTTGTCAATCGTGTGCGACATCAATCTTCACAAACAAAGTGTAAATCAAAATAAGGAATTACTATACCTTCATAGATGTATCACGAGGGATAAAAAGATGTAGTTTTAGCATAAAAATAGATCAGTTTAATAAACAAAAACAACCTAGATTATTTTGTGAGAGTTATGACCCTTTTTCAACAAATACAAAATATTGAATGCAATATTTCAAAAGCGTCATGATTAATAATTATTTTGATGATCGTGTGATTTTCAGGTTATCTTGATTAATTTTATGAGATATGTGTCGTCTTGCATCAAGGACATGTATTTCTATTTATCAATATGCTAGGACAGATGAGAATAATCATCTACGGTTTTTTGTCTCTTGTGGAATTCAAACCTAAGACCTCATGACTCTCAACCATTTTATTAATTACTAAGTCACGAGACCTTAAAAAAAGATATATTAAATCCGTCAATTTGAATCTTAAATCAGCCCGGACCATACATGTTGGAGAAAGGAAGTCTGAGACGAAAGAGTATTATTTGCAACAAATTTAAAGTGACAGAAAATAAATTGCAATCACAAATAAAATATGAAGAAATATAACTTTATTGATAAATATGTAGGTACAATTATGTTCCTTCCTTGATTCTTTTCTCATAAAATTTACCATAATTAATTCAAGGATTGTTAGTGGCGTATTTATCAAATTAGCTAGGATGATTGATTTTGATCTCTATGAACATTCTATGAATTTACGGAATATTCAAAATGCCTCTTTAATAGAATATAATAACCTTTAGCTAGGTTTATGGTTAGACTAGCCTTCTAGAATTCTAACTGAAATCGAGTACATCTTATAGCGTCCCAACTAGAATTGAACATGTTTTGAAGAGTCACACAAATTTTCAATAGCTACAAGTATTTCTAACATGTGTAGTATATCGATATATTGGTGAATTTATGTATTAACCACGTCAACTCATAATTTCTTTGTTAAACTAAATATTTTATGTATATATTTAACATTGTGTTACAAGAAGGCTCAATAGTGCACAAAATTAACTATATATATATATATATATATATTAAATTATTTACCTAAAGATCAGTAATCACTTAATACATTTTTTTCCTTTCTTATTTTACTGATCTCTTTAGCTTATATTTTAAAAATTCTAGATTTGCCTCGATATCGGGTGGGAGAAGAAGTAAGAAGTTGGCAAGTATGCATGTGCAGTGGGCATGAATGTCAACGAACGACAGTTTTGGGCTTGCCGTTGTTACAGCTAAATTACAGTTTCTTAACGTCAATATTAATTAATTATATTCTAGTCTAGGATTTATACAATGCCAATTTGTCTTCCTAAATTGAGTTTTTTTTTTTTCTTAATAATAAAAGCAGAATATGATTAGTCAAACAAAGATGTAGCATGTGTCACGCAATCTATAATCTAAATATATATGATTTGACTGTTTCAACTCACCCAAAAACTAACATGTGTGTGAAGAGACTAAATTTTGCCAAAGGTGGTTTACGGTCACTTGTCTAATTGCTTTTGGGGTCAAAGTGGGGTTGGCCTAAATCCATAATGTTTTCACACTATCAAAATGGAAACTCAATACAAGATCATTTTGTTTTTCGACCACTCCGCAGAATAGTATTTTTATTAAAGTTTAATTAATTTAGATTTGTATCATAGAGAAGTCTACTGAGGGGTTTGACTGAAATCAATAATGCTCACACTTTAAAATTGGAAAGTGAACAAACACTCGGTTGATTATGATCTTGACATCAAATTCTTTTTTAAAAATATATATTAATTATGCGATTTTAAAAATTAAAAATATATTATACATCGTAAAATATCTTTAATCTTGTGATCTTAGACATGTTATGTAGAAAGTTGAAATTTAAGACTTTCAACAAGAAATGAAAAAACATTTTATTTAAACGAATTAAAAAGAAAAGTAATTTAATATAGAGGATTTGAGTTTTGGAAGTTTTGTAAGAAATGATTTTGTGTGAAACCGACCAATTAAATTTTAGTTAGCTCATAATTGCGCTAAATTTATGTCATGCTACCTACTTTAGGTATATAAGTCATGGGCTGATTAAATTTATTCTAAGACATTTTTGCTAAAGTAATCAATCATATGTGCTACTCTTTTCTACAAATGAAAGTGACACCATTATCTTTTCATTTTTGTACATTTAATAACATCATATTATAGTAATACAAAATAATGTCATGATATATTTTAAATAAACTTTTAAAGTTTCTTTCTTTTTCTTTCATAAGCTTCTTATTGAATCAACAATATGTCATATAAATAAGATGGATGGAGTAGTTTTTTTATATCTCATATTAATAATAAGGATGGAGCAGTTTTTTTTTCTTTTTAGTTTCACATATGAGAGTTTACTTTTGGTGTCAGATTCACGTCGAAAAGTTTCATATTAAAGATAAAATGCTTCTTAACAAAGAAGATTCAGTAATTAGAAAGATTCGAGCCCGAGACAGTTAAGGCTTAAACAATACGTCTTCCGTGCTCATATTATCACTTTCCGTTTTACATGATTTTAAGAAATTATAAATAAAATAATCTATTTTACTATTTTATCTTTTATTGATATTGATGGTTATTTAGATAAACTTACAAAAGAATATGTTTAATATTCATAGGGCATATAAATAGATACATAGAAAGTAATTAATGAACTTTTGGGGGGAAAAAAGAAAAAAAGTAAAACTTCTAAATTTTTTCAAGCTTCCAAAGAGTATTTAATTGTAGGGATAAATTGAGAAAAATAATATTTAATAATAACTTAATTTAATAAATGGACAAGTAATTTGGGTAAGTAAGATGATCAAGTGATGTAGAGTACCTAGCTATAGCAATTAAAAGAATGTTGTACATATCTATTAGCTAGCTAGCAACTACATTAAAGGCTGTTATTACAAAGGGAGATAGAATTGCAATAGGTCTCTCCTCAACACATTATCTTAGTAGTTTTAATTAGAGCATAAACGGCTAACCACCCTTGGTCTGGGTTTACGGTTATAGCATGATTATTTAGTTGACGTTTGAATTGACGAAGTTTATTTTTCAATATTAATTATTCTGATTTTCTTATATTTATTATTTTAAACTCTTTGTGAATTTGAAAGACGAATATTGTATAATCAGAGGTGGATATGCAAGAAGGAAAAGTGGAAGCTACCAACAATCAACTTACCGCTTTTGATGTCTCAGGATTCTGCTAGTTTAGAAAGAAAGGAGAAGGACACACCACTGGAGGCAAGCGCTAGGTCATAAAAGCGAGTTCGGAGCTAAAAGGGCAAAAAAAATGTCAAAAATTCTAAAAGGGCATATTAATTTTTTTTAATCAAAAGGGTTTCTTCTGACAAAATTGACGTCGTTACATTAAAAAAACTTTTTGAAATTGAACAGCAATGATTTTCTAGAAAAAGTAGATTTTTTTTTTTAAGTGGAAGGCAATTGAGCAGAATTAGTAGTTTTCTTCACTTTGGGTGTATATTGGAAGATTTCTTTATTTTCCCAAAAATTTTTACCATTATCGCCGCCAATTATAAGGAAAAATGAGAAAAAAGAATTTGGACGAAATTGCTGCTAGAGCAGCGATTTTTTTGTTTTGTAATTGAGTAACGGCGTTAATATTGTCAGAAGCTTCTGACGGAGCAATTTTTCCCTTTTAGTTACAAAAGACAATTGATCTGCCCTTTTGAAACTTTTGACAATTATTTTGCCCTTTTGAAATTTTTGACAATTATTTTTGCTCTTTTGACTCCGAACTTTGAGAAAAAGCAATAACTAAAAGATCTCCCCAGATAGGATTCGAACACCTACAAAAGTGGCTAACAATGGAGGAAAGGGGAGATGGAAGCATGGTCTAGAGAGAGATGGATATGGTCCAAAAATAGCTTCATCTGCTTACTAGTTGGACACAAAAGGATACTGACTAGATCAAGAATACTGTGTGATCTGCGATGCACAAGAAGAAACAGTTGGTACATTCATTCTCATATGCACGCATGCATGCCTAAGAATCATACTTAACAAGCTGATGATTGGCATACAAAACAGGGAAGAAAATGCAAGTCCTTTGTATTAGCATTATTGACACCTTGATCTACAACATTTGAAAAGCAAGGAATGAACCACTATTGACACTCAAGAACTATTTGTGAGCACATCAAAATTGTTTGTTAGATCAGAAGTTCTTTAATTAGATAGACAAGGAAGAAAATGGAGTATAGCACACCCCATTTTACGACATTAAGTCTGCGGCGGCTGGCTAACTCACAGAACATACTAAAGCCATATTTGTAGTCCATATGAAAAGACTTGGACCTCTTTTAATGGGAACAATAAATATTTACATTGTTAAGTATTCATTTCCACATTCCATTGAAACCATGCCACAACATTTCCTGTCCATCTTAAATAAAAGAAAAATATCATAGGACAGGCAAAGTAACAACACCAGAGAACATTTTGATTTGGCACTTCTGTAACTTCTTTGGGAAGAGGATATTCATAATCAAAATGCCATGGTTTCAGCAAAACTAGTTTGGCCCAGTACAAACCTCTTTGCTTCACAAAGAGAGGAACCAATATCATTGCCTCAATATGAAGACGAATAACTTCACAATAGCGATTCCGTCGTTTCTTCCGATGGAAGATCAGCTCAAGTAAGAGATTTGCCAGCCCATTCTCTTTCTCGTCGCTTTTGCTTTGCCATCATTTTATTGAACTTCTCTTTCCCTTTCTCTAACAAAGGATCGTGTACCACATAATCATTGGGATCCTCACTACGAGACATTTTATCCTGCCGATAGAACCAATAATTTAAAAAGAGGAACAAAGAACATAATAAGCATGAAAGTTTCTGCGATTAACATTTTATATTTTAAGTGAAAAAGTTTGATTCCTATTAAATTCTCACTGACCCTCCCCCCACCCTTCTCGAAAGCAAGAAACGCCAGAAAAGCAAGCATGTAGAGGGCTTAATAACGGGGAATCGCACCATAAGGTGCCAACCGCCTTAAGACCAAGTAACTCTAACCAGAAACAACATATAAACTTTATATACCTTTCCAGGTTCAGGAGTGAATTTTAATGTAACTGCTGCCCAGTCAGATAATTCTTCCTCCTTGACCGCATTAGCAGATTCATTGGCTTTAGCAGACAGTCCAGCCTTAAATTTCTCCAATTTTGCTAGCATCTAGCAGAAATACAAATAATGGTTAACTGCAAAGTTGCTTGGAACAAAGCACATATATCCTTTCCACACAAGTCCAAAGTTAAAGTCAGAATGAATCTAATTAATGTCTTCTAATTATTACCATGAAAACTCAACATTTTCCAACATACTAGAATTTACATAGAAACATGATTTCAAGTATTCCCCCCCCCCCCCCCCCTTCCCCTTGAGATGTTTAAATAAGATCTAAAAAATGCAAGAAAGACCTGTAACAGAGACCATGGATGGACACCAATTGGAAAGAATCCAACGCAAACCCTGTACACTATGCCACTGTCTTAAAAATAAAGCATTACATGTAATAAGTCAAAACATAGAAAACAGAAAATCAAAGAACATTTAGTTTATTTCCATAGTGCCACGGCAACAAAAAAAACCTTTATTGCCAAATGTATCAAGAGGGACAAAAGTGGAAGAAATGGCTATTGGTTCAATGCAAGAGTCAGCTTTCGGGCAAATCACCAAATTCTTTTTTGGTCAGGAAGTAGAATGGGAGAGTATATGAAAACAGATCCCTAATCACACATCTCATTGAGTGAAGCTGGACTTTTTTCCAAAAATTCCTTCTTCCGTTCAGAGGGAAGAATGTTTTTTAGTATGTGTGCTGGTAAGGGTGGGGGTATTTCCCATCCCTGGATATCATTTACCTTAACCAATACTAGTATCTTAACCTCAATAAACGATGCTTCTTTATATGTGTCAGCCTGTATGTGTATTCCAATTGTCTACATCCTACAGATAAAGACCCTCTTTTTTATTTACTCATTATCTCTTTATATTATTTTTCGTTTTGTTCCAATCAATAAATTTAAGAACGCAGCCCAGAAAGGAAATTGTAACAGTATTTTCTGGACAGCCAAAGAACAAGAAATAGATGCGTACGTCTTCTTCGTGTCCTTTTCGTCCTCGTTTCTTTTGCTTAAGCAGCTGTCTTTCTCGTTCAGGGCCAGACAACAACTGTAAGTCTGTATTTGCATTGGCCATACGTTCAGCTCTTGCTTCAGAGCCTATACCTTTTCTCTTTAGAGACAACTTATCCACTTTTGGCTGGTCATCATCATGTTTAGCATCAGACCTGCTAAAATCAAGTTATGAGATCACTGAGGTGCAACTAATGAGCCTCTAAATATGCTAAAGGGATAGAGGCACATAGTTTATGTTAGAAAATATTACACAAAGGATTTTTCCCATGAGTCATTTCTGCACCAAAAGAGAATATAAATCTGCAAATTAAACAGTTCTATGTGGCACGAGAGTGGATACAAACCACAGTTTTATTAGCGTGACATTAATGGCTATCAATATGTCAAGCTCAACCAAAGATCCTTGTACACATAGCAAGCAACAAAATACTCAAGAAAAGCAGTGTATCAGCAAAGGGGATCCCAGTATGCCTTATGGAATGAGCATGTAGTGATTCTTTTTCCCCATGAAGCAATAATTGATCAAATTTCGAGAGAAGAATCCCAGTATACAAGTGGTATACTAATTGGAAGGAACCTATGCCAAAATATAATTCTCCACAAGTTGTCTAAGTAGTCTATACTAATAGGCACCTAAAGGGAGCTTAAAAGTTTACCAAAAAAAAAAAGACATACCCTCATTTTTATTTTGTACAAAAGCAGTTTCCACCCTTTTAGAAGGAAATGCCAGAAAACAAGGCTTTCCCTCAGTATATGATCTGTTTTTTGATAACCGAAAAATCCCTGAGAGCCAATGATGCATGGGTCGAAACCTGGCGGATAATAGGTCTGTCCCTCTACCCTTCTCCATTTAAATACATGTTTTTTGACTATGGAAGGGTTCGAGCACGTGATGTGTGACCTAACCCACCCATCACATCTTGCTCTTACCACTAGGCCAATGCCCTGGGAGCTTCCCTCAGCATACAACATGTAATATAGGAAAGACGTAATCCATCATTTCAATCAAACCTGAGGACCTTCCTCAACCATCCGATCCATTTACTAAAGTTCTCATATTTAAGCTCCAATAGCTTCCTATTTCTCAATGTAACACCATCAATAACCTGCTACCCAAAAAACAGTATTGAAGGTAAATATGAAGAGGAGGGTTCATCGAAGACCAAAAACATTAACAGTTCATATGGAGTCGGTGACTAGAAGACTATCAGGAATTTACAGCTCAAATATTCAGCAACAAAATTAGCATCAGAATTGGAAATAGTGAAAAAAACTCCCTTTTGGGAGGATAACTAACTAGGAAATGGCCCCCTCAAGCTCATGTACCCTGATATATTTATCCTAAACCAGCAACAAAGGGCTAGGCAGTAGTGAAGTTTGGAGCAACTAGGAATGGAATCTAAGTTACAGGAGAGCTTTGAATGACTGGGAGCTGACAGATTTCTTGAGTTCCTTAAAATCATCAATCAGTTCACTGGAACAGTTGAAACTCAAGACAGATTGGAATGGAGAACAGAACTCAGGTATTTTTAGTAACAATCTGAAATTGTTATGGCTTTGGAAGCACATTTGGAAAACTAAGACCCCGTACCCATACAAAGTGACATATTTTGTTTGGTTTGTAGTCAAGCAAACTTATTTGACTTAGGACAGGCAACAGAGAAGGGGAATACATCTTTGCTCTATCTGCCACTCATACGGAAAAATACTACTGAAGATCATTCCTTGAGGAAGAATGAGATTAAAGTCAGGGTTTATCGAAGACCAGAAACGTTACCAGTACGTATGGCGTCAGTGACTAGAAGACTATCAAGAATTTATGGCAAATATTCAGCAACAAAATTAGCATCAGAATTGGAAATGGTGAAAAAACTCCCTTCTGGGATCATAACTAGCTATGTAATGGTCCCCTCAAGCTCACATACCCTGATATCTTTATCCTAAACCAGTAACAGAGGGCTAGCAATCGTGAAGTTTGGAGCAACCCGTGATGGAATCTAAGTTACAGCCTTACAGGAGAGCTTTTGAGTGACTGGCAGCTGACAAATTTGCTGAGTTCCTCATAATCATCAATCAGATCACTGGAACTGTCCAAACTCGAGACAGATTGGGATGGAGAGAACAGAACTCAGGCGTTTTTTCAGTAACAATTTGACCTTGTTATGCCCTTGGAAGCACATTTGGAAAACTAAGACCCATACCCATACAAAGTGACTTGTTTTATATGGCTAGTAGTCAAACAAGATAGTTTGACTTAGGACAGGCTACAGAGAAGGGGAATACACCTTTGCTCTATCTGCCACTTATGTGAGAAGTATGCAGAAACAAACAGTCATCTCATTTTGCACTGCAGAGTGACTAAACAACTTTGGGAGATCGTCCTTGCTATTGTTGGTCTGAGCTGGTCAGTGCCAATGACTACTCTTGACATGCTTCCCAGCTGGAACAGAAGGGGAGGCACTAAGGTACAAAAGAGAAGATGGAGTATGATCCCAGGCTGTATATGGTGGACTATGTGGAGGGAAAGGAATCTAAGATGTTTTGAAGGAAATAGCAACCGAATTCAGAAGATAAAACTTAGTTCTATTGTGATTTTTCATTTTTTGGTGTAAAACAGGAGGGCATAGGTGACACTGAGGCTCTAATTCAAGTTTTAGAGTCTCTATATAGCAACATTTTTTTGTTTAGATTAGTCTTGTTCACTTTTGTAATTATGGCTTCACAACCTTACTGAATTTAATATGAGTTTGTTATCTAAAAAAAAGAAAGTGGCTAGCATATTCATCTTGTTAAATGGAAAGAACTGATTGTGAGTAAAAATACAGGAGGCCTAGGCATAAGAAATCTGAGGAAACAAAACCAGAGCCTAATGATGAAGTGGTTGTGGAAGTTTGCAAATGAAGATAACATGCTCTGGAAAGAGGTCATCATAGCAAAATAGTAAAATATGGCATGGAAGATAAGTGGATGACTAAAATGATAAGTACTCCATATAAATGCACTGTATGGAGGGCAATCAGAAATCTATGGCCAGTGCTATATCACAG
The DNA here is from genome assembly GCA_016801875.1 of Solanum sitiens. Lineage (NCBI taxonomy): Eukaryota > Viridiplantae > Streptophyta > Magnoliopsida > Solanales > Solanaceae > Solanum > Solanum sitiens. The sequence continues at coordinate 417,996 of JABWTJ010000387.1, read as the reverse complement.
AACCAAGGTAGAAGTGGGAGATGGGTCAAAGACATCCTTCTGGGAGGATAAGTGGAATGGGTCTGTCCCTATGAAACAGTTGCATCCTGAATTGTTCACTTTATGCCAACATCAACAGGCCACTGTGGCTACAATGTGGACTGGACAAGGATGGAATTTGTTCTTAAAGAGGAACCTTCAGGATTGGGAGATAGACAAAGTGGCAGAATTTCAAGATTCAGTAGGCTCTTTCAGCAACCTCACTGAAAAGGAGGACTTATTAGTTTCGCAGAATGATACCAAAGGTCAATTCTCAGTAAATTCAGTTTATAAGGAACTCAACAAGAATGCTGGACAGGAGATGGAATGGCCATGGAAGATCATCTGGAAACCAAAAGTACCCTACAGAGTAAACTGCTTCATGTGGATATTGACAAAAGCAGTTTTGACTCATGAAAATCTAAAGAAAAGAGGCCATCAGTTGGCTTCGAGATGTACTTTATGTGGAGAACATGCTGAGACAATTAACCATCTTTTTTTGCATTGTCCATGGACAGAACAATTATGGAGAATGTTCATCTGTCTAAAGGGGAAAAGATGGGTGAAACCAGGGAGCATTAAAGGAGTCCTGAGCAGCTGGAATAGAGATGGCAATGCTTCTGACAAGGAGAAGAGATGAGAACTTGTCCCGGCATGTATTTGGTGGACAATCTGGAAAGAGAGAAACAGCAGGAGTTTTGAAAATTGGCAGAATAGCTTCCAGAAGATCAAGATGGACTATCAAGATGGACTGCTTAGCTCTTTTCTATTTTTGGTGTAAACAAGATGTATTAACTAGGACAGAAGATATCCTTGATGTGCTAGATTGTTTATAGGTAGCAGTTTAGACTAAGACTATCTTATTCTGTAAGTTGTAAAACTTTTGAAGGGGAACTACACTTTTGTTGCTAGCACATTCTTAATGCTGAAAAATACAACATTACCAGTTTCAGAAGAAAAAAAAATATGAAGAAAGTTTAGGGTTTCCGGGGGCTGTTTTGATCTTGAAAACCTAAATTGCATGGGTTGATATGAGTGTCTTTTTAGAGTTTTGGGGCTTACTGTATACTACTCCCTCCATTTCAATTTATATGTCCTACTTTCCTTTTAAGTCCGTTTAAAAAAGAATGTCTCTTTCCTTTTTTGGCAACTCTTTAATTTCAACTTTTCACATAACATGTTTAAGACCACCAGATTAAAGGACAATTTGGTACTTTCTACATATCTTTAAATTAAGACCACAAGATTCAAAAGTATTCTTTACTTTCTTAAACTTTATGCCAAGTCAAAACGGGACAACCAAATTGAAACGGAGGGAGTAGGTTGTACACCTAAGTGTAGAGTTAACCTTTACATATCAGGCAAAAAAATGAAAAACAGCAATGGTGGAAATTTCCACTCCAACTGTTAAGTCAACCTCAAAATTTTCAACCAAATTTAAAAAAGAAAAGAAAGAAAAGATCACATATTTTTAGCATGGCCTGTGTGTCTCTATTGGAAAAGAAGCACATTATAATATATTTTATTCAGTTCCAAGAGTCCTCACCTCATAAACTATTTCCTGTCCATTCAAGTCTTAATGGCCACATATAAACACCAACTTAAACTGATCACTTACAAGAAAGATAGCAAACAGAGTAAAAGCATATTCATGTAGCTTAACAGGTAGCACCTAGAGATAAATACTGGACAAAATCAGTTGCTCACGAAACTAGATGTCAGACACCATTTGTATTGTAATATAGCAATGTGTTAAAAGAAGGTTAAGAAAAACATGGAAAGATATAAGATTAGACCTGCACCTTGAAGGAGATGGTGAACGATTTCTTGCATTCTCTGAATAAACCGAAGATAAATGACAAATGATTAAATTTCTTTTTCACAAAGGCAAAATGAAAGAAAATTGGCAAAGCTTAACTAAATGAATCCACGTGGGAAATGAATTGTATACAACTATACATGTAAAACTATGATGCACAAGGACTAAATAGTTGCAGACCTATAAATGTACAAATTTGCGCAATCTACATGGTGCAAACATTCTGATCTGTGGTAAGTTGTGGATGGGAATGAAATCCCAGTGGATGAAGAGACGAATATTGATAATCTACTACACGTGTTCAATTGCAAGGTTAGAGCTCTTCTACCAATCTGGAGTTGCCCCTAGGTGCATGTAACAAGGACCAAGCAACATAGAAAAGGTGATAGAAAGACTAAAGAAGAGAATCACAAAAAGGCAGAAAAGATATTTGTCAAAAGATGGCAAGGAAGTATATTAAGAGCACAATGTCACGCATCCTCACATATTTCATATCCCTGTTACAAACACTGGTTAGTGTAATGTGTATCTGAAAAAACTTCAAAGGAACTCTTTATGAGATTCCAGACAAGCCAGAGAAGTTTCACTTGGTTAGATGGGAGACTGCTACAATGCCATAGAGGTTGGGAGGCCTCAGGTTGAAAGACCTACATGTCTTCAACGGAGCACTAAGAGTGGTTATGTAAATTCGAGAGAGGAGCACGCTCTATGGAAGAAGATGATAGCAGAAAAATATAGTACTAAAAACATTCCTACCCCTTTTCTGTGCTGGTTGTGGAGAATTATTGTAGGGGGGGTGGAAAGAGTTCACTAGTAACATCACATTTAAATTAGAGGACAGGAGAGAGTCAGCTTTGGGGGTCAAAGTTGGTGTGAGGATAATAGAGTGAGGACCACTTTTCCCAATAAACCAAGGTTCATACCACATGGAGATGATAGTTTAACAGATCCAGAGCCAAAAGTGAGATTTCACTGGGACCGAGGCTTTGGAGGACCCATCAAGATTAGCAGATATCAGAATTTACAGAAGTCTAATCGAATTGCATCACAAACAAGGATTCATGGAGGTTGGGGTGGGAAGAAATGGAAGGTTCTTAGAGAAACCAACATAACAAGCTTTTGATAAGGGAAAAGGCAGGCTACGCACACATTTTGGTTTGAATTCCCAGGACGCCCAGGAAAACATATACTTGGTTTGTACCAACTTAAGTGGTCTTAACAGATAAAATTTAAGAGAACACATATGTAAACTGGTGTTCTATGAGCAAGAACTCAGGTGAAGATGTGGATCATCTCCTTTAACATTGTCAGCTAGCAACTTGATTTTGGTGTGATAACTTTGAGATGGTTTGGAGTTAACATGTCAACACAAGATACTATGAAAGAGGCATTGTTCCGCTAGGCTTTTAGAGGAATGGCAAAAAGAGGCATGACGTGGGATGTAGTTCTACTAACACACACATGGGTCACATGAAAAGAGAAATAAGAGAAGTTATGAAGTGATAGAACATGATTTGTTCCATTCGAAAAACGTCTATTATTTGTAGTTTCATTTTGGTGCAGCCATAAGCTTCTAATTTATATACAAGATCTGGTGCCATTCATAGAACACCGTATTTTGTCTAGGGTCTCTGCCTTTTGGAATACCACTTGTACAGTGAAGCTTTCTCCATCACCAGTAAAATTTACTTTAATTAATAAAGTAAGTTCAGTTAACTGCATTATTTCATACAAGTCAACCAACAGTCCGCACAATGAAAGCATACTTAGCAGCACCGCAAAATGCTTTTGAATTTTCAAGATAATCGAAGAAAATGCTTGGTCAAACGAGTTTTTACAATACAAATAAAACGAGACCACATTGTGCAAAGTGCTTCAGTAGTACTTTTAGTATTCGAATTTAGATAGATGTTTTTACCACTGAGTAACTTCTGTTTGGGTGTCGGATCGCCAAGTTCTTTCCTCCTTTTTAGTATCTGCTGACGCATTCGTGCATCAAAGCCATCCTCATCTTCATCACTGTTGTCAAGGGATTCTTGAAAACCCGCTTCTGATTCTTTACGAGACGCTTCCTTCTTTGATCCCAAAGCTTCTCTGATGGTCAACTGCACATCCCTTGTTGATTTTCCTTCAGATGAGTCCTGCATAAGTAGTTTTTCCTCTGTGTTATTACTCTGAAACATAATAAGTAGTGAAAATAGGTAGGCTGGTGCAGTATACTCCCACTATGCACTGGATCCAGGCAGGCCAAACAAAATTGAGTCTATTGTATGTAGTCTTACCTTGCACAAGAGACTGTTTCCATGACTTGAAACCTTAACCACATATAAATTATAATAATCGGCCAAACCACATTGAGGGGTCGTTTGGTACAAAAATTAATAATGCAGGAATTAGAAATGCTGGGATTAGTAATGCAGAGATTATTTTTACCAAATGTTTGGTTCATTGTTTCCTACCTCATTTGTGTTTGGATTAAAACTTTATAAAAAAATTCTTTCCAATTATACTTTGAATTACTATGCAATTGGGTTAAGGTAAATAATTGCTGGACAATATTATTTTGTTATGGCTGTTATGGCCTCTAACTAGCTATGAAAAGAACAATTTTATTTGTCATCTTAGTAAATTGATCGCTTACAAAATGTCAATTTTCAATTTTAAAAAAGATAAACTATCAACTTTTAAAATTGAGAAGACGGTAAACAATAGTAAAATTGAATAAACCATCTACATTTACACATATGTATTCAATTTTATATGTTGTTCAAAACACAAATAATTAGAAAACCTCACAAACATATATATATATATATATATTAACAAACAACTCTCTCTAAATAATTTATAAGCTAATTTATTTAAATAAATTTACTAGCACAAACATAAAACATAAAATCAAGAATAAACAAAATAATTAAAATGGTTTGAGGCATATTTTTGTCTTTAATAGACTTATCCCATGGTATTATATCCAATGTATTACTAATACCTCCAAATGGAAGGTCTTAGTAATACATCGTATAATACCATGTCAGAGGTATAACTAATCCATGGATACATAGACCCAATTTCCTACCAAACATAGTATTAAATAATACCATAATACATGGACTATTTATTTTAATGCAGCCTACCAAACGACCCCTGAGTCTATTGGAAGTAGTCTTAGCTTGCATTTTTGCAGGACACTGTTTCCATGACTTGAAATTGTAACCTCATCTAAACAATATATTATCTATGAACACATCATCAAAAATAATCTGGTGCTAAGACAGCTTGCTTAACAAAAATTCCAAAAGCAACACTGATTCAGGATACGACAATGACAACAAAATCCAAATGTGCTGACCATGATGCTGAGAGCGACACACATTATCTTACAATTCCAAGGTTTGAGATGTTGAAGGGGAAGTCATTTGGAACAAAATAGGGGACAAAACTGTAATCAGCACAACAGTAACGATGATTGCACCTCCAAGCAATGATTCGAATAGGATATGACAGTGGTTGAATATGGAATGGGAGCCACAATTATTACCAATATTTTTTGTGAACAAAGAGTATCCAGTTTTATTAATAAAATATTACAAGGAACAGACGAGAAAGGATCCAAGCGGAGCTATTTGTGGTAAATCTGGAGGAAATGTTTTTTTTTTGAAATAGATAACTTTGTATTCACACAAAAGAGCTCATCAAGGAATTGATGATGAGGGATTTACAAACCTCCAGGGAGTGCCATCATTCTCGAATCCAAAAAAATTCAAAAAAATTTACAGTCGGCCTATAAGCTCCTCTAAACTATGTACTTCCCCAACTAAATCTTGCTTACACCAAAAAAACAGAAGGCTAAGACATCTCATCTTGATCATCTGGGAACTGCTAGTCCTCCCTTCAAAGCACCTTTCGTTTCTTTCTTTCCATAGTGACCACCAAATGCAAGCGGTACATTTTTCCACCAATCTTCCTTTGATCCTCTTTTCCCAATTCCTTGCCATTGTGTTAGTACCTCAAAAGTGGTTTTGGGCATTGACCAATCGACCCCGAGCATACAAATGAACGTGTTCCACAGATCTGTAGCCATCCTGCGATGCAAAAATAAGTGGCCATTTACTTCAGCCTCTTCTTCACACATATAGCACCTCGAGCAGATCTGTATACCTCTTCTTTGTAGTACTTCGTGGGTTAGACAAGCTCTTCTAATTACCAACCAAGTGAAGCAAGCAACTTTTAAAGGAATCTTAATCTTCCATATTAATTTCCAGGGCCAAACTGTTGTCAAAAAATGGTTGGTGTTCCTTTCCCAGTAACAGGACTACTGTAAAAACTCCCCTGCTATGCAATTTCAAAACCGGTTTGCCGTGCTCTGCATTGATGCCAAGGAACGGGTTCAAGGCCTGAAGTAGTGTTGTTACTCTTTCAACCTCCCAATCATTTAGACCCCTTCTAAACATAAGGTTCCAGCCTTGAGGACTCCACATTTGCGCTATCATGTCGTTCTGTTGTAAGCTAATAATGTACAAGTCAGGAAAAAGTGTCCTCATTTTCACATCTCCTAACCAGATCTCATTCCAGAACCTGATCTTCAAGCCATTCCCCACTCTGAAGGTCACCTGCGCATTGAACTCATTCCACATTCTCCATCGTTTTCCATACTGAGCATCCAAAGGTACCATTCACCTCTTCAGTTATCCAATTGTTCTGTAGGCCATATTTCCCAGCTATGAACCTCCTCCATAAAGCTGTATCTTCGCAGCAGAATCTCCACAACCATTTTTGCAGCAAACTAGTGTTCTGAGTACTCAAATTCTTAATTCCCAGACCTCCTTGTGCTTTGCTCGTTATTACCTCTTTCCATTTGACCAGGTTGTATCCTTGCTTCCCTGTGTTCCCTTGCCGGAGGAACACCTTTCTCAACTTGTTGAGTTTCTTTCCAATACTTTTTGGTAGTGGAAAGAGACTCAGCATATAAGTTGGAAAGGCATCCAGAACTGATTTTATGAGAGTCACTCTACCTCCCAGTGATAAATATTGACTCTTCCACCTTGCCAACTTCCTTTCGCTTCTCTCCAAGACTTCACTCCATACTTCTAAGTCTTTGTTCTTGGCTCCCAAGGGCATCCCCAAGTATTTGGTGGGAAGAAAAGCCACTTGGTAGCCTAGGTTGTCGGAGGCCTTGCATATTATTGACTTGATTAATTGGGAACATGCAACTCTTCTGCCAGTTCACGTGTAAACCTGAAATGGCTTCAAATATGGTTAGTATTGCCCTCAGATGCCTAATCTGTGACACTTCTGCACCACAAAACACAAGAGAATCATCTGCATACAGTAGGTGTGTGATCTCCATGTTATTAGCTCTGTTACCATATGCACCAAACCCTTTTATCCACCCCAATTCATTAGCCTTTCTAACCATGTAGTTGAGTCCCTCCATTGCTAGAAGGAATAAGAATGGGGACATGGGATCTCCTTGTCTTGATCCCCTTTCTGATTGAAAGAAACCTTCTGGACTCCCATTTATAATGATTGAAAACTTCACTGTTGACACACAAAACTTGATCCAATTCACCCATTTTCTCCCAAACCCCATGTCACTCAGAACTTTAAATAAGTAGTTCCAATTTACATGGTCGTATGCCTTCTCTATGTCCAGTTTGCATAGGATACCTGGTATCTTTTGCTTTACCCTTGAGTCCACCAACTCATTAGCCCATAAAGAAGCATCCATTATCTGTCTATCCTTCAAGAAAGCCATTTGATGCTCGTTAATCAGTCTTCCCATAATTGTTTTCATTCTTTCCGTGATCAACTTAGCGATCATTTTGTACATTCTACCAATCAAACTTATTGGCCTTAAATCCTTGAGTTCCTCTGCTCCATACTTCTTTGGGATTAACGCCACAAAAGTGGCATTCAAGGATCTTTCAAACACTTCATTCTGATGGAAATGATGAATTGTTTGCATCACATCATCCTTTATGATCTCCCAGCACTCCTTGAAGAAACACATAGTAAAACCATCTGGGCCGAGGGCTTTGTCCCCATCACACAATTTGAGAATGTGTATCACTTCCTTTTCTCAGAATGGTCTCTGCATCCATTCTTGCTCCTCTTGACTTATTCTGGGCAGTTCATCATCACAAAAGGTGGCCTCCAGCTTTCTAATTCGGTGTATAGCTTTTTGTAGAAATCTGTTATATGCTCTTTGATTTCTTTCGGGTCTTTGCTCTCCTCCCCACTAATAACCAATCTATCGATGGTGTTGTATCTCCTATGTGTTGTTGCCACTCTTTGAAAAAACTTGGTATTATTATCTCCTTGCTTTAGCCATAATACTCTGTATTTCTGTCTCCACTTGGATTCTTCATTCTTTGCTAACTCTTCTAGCTCAGCTAGGATCGTTGCTCTAATAATCATCTCATCCTCTGTCAACATTCTGTCATTGTGAATCAAATCGATCTCAGCTTAGCTCATTTAGTAGCCTATTTTTCTTGTTGATGAGTTCCCCAAATGTTACACCGCTCCATTGAGTTTCTGCTTTAGCATCTTTAATTTCATGCTAAGTTTGAAGTATGGGCATCCTTCCACGATAAAACCATTCCAACAGTCCTGAATTAAATCTTTGAAACCCTCTAAATTAGTCCACCAGTTTTCGAATTTGAAGTACGACTTCCTTTGTTCCCATTCACCACATTGTAGCATAATGGGGCTGTGGTCAGATATAACTCTAGGCATAATTTGTTGTCTAATATTCCTGAATTGTTCTTCCCACTCAGTTGAGTAGAGAAACCTATCCAGCCTAGCAGCACTGTGATGGTTAGGTCCTCTGAACCATGTGAAAATCCCACCCTTTAGACAAGCGTCATGTAATTCCATGTCCTCTATCCACCTCGAGAAATCACTCATGACATTGGTTATTCTCCTGCATCCTCTCCTTTCTTTTCTGTCATTGTTCTAACAGTGTTGAAATCCCCACAGGTGACCCACGGACCTCCACATAACTCCCTTACTGCAGCAATTTCTTCCCAGCATTCTAATTTTTCAGTTCTAGTATGTGGAGCATACACACCCGTGAGAAACCAGCAAAACCCATCTTGGACAGCTTCGAATTTGTATGTAATTGAGAATTTGCCTTCCTCTACACTACTGTCCACCCAAATTCTTGAGTCCCACATAATCAGGATCCCCCCACTGCTGCCATCGGCTTCGATATACCCACACCTCATCCATCTGCTGGCCCACAATTGTTTTGCAATCTTATCTACATCCTTGTTGATTTTTGTCTCTTGAAAGCAATAAACATCAGCTCTCCATTTTAGTAGAGAGCTCTTAACCAGATTCCTTGTTGAAATCCTGTTAATCCCCCTAACATTCCATGATAATATATTTACTTTCATTTGAGAAGTAGTGGCTGGACTCTCCCTCTGTTTCTTACGCCTTGAACTTCCTCATTCAGATCTGACTGCAAATTCTTCAGCTCATACTTGCCAATTCCTCTATGTCGAGAAGCTGTTGCTTCACTATTTTCCCCTTTCTTCTCCATCCCCCTCTTTCTTTCATCAAGCTTCATCAGTAGTGCATGTGTTTCTCCCCTAAAGCCTTCAAACGCCACTCCGTAAGTTCTGCTGAGTTCCAAAATATGTGAACTTATCCAATTGGATGCTTCGACCTCTGCATCTGTCTGGTCACCAGGACTTTGTATGGATACCGGCTCAACATCGTGAATCGGCTGGATTTGCAAGCCTTCTGGCGATTTTTGTACTCCTGAATTCTCCCCACCCTCCTTAATTTGGTCGATCTCCTTTGCTTTGTTTCGACTTGGTTCAGCAACCTCTTTCATATGATTAATCGACTCTCCGTAATTAAGATTTGCAGAGCTAATGATGTTCTCCACCGTATTCGCTTCTTCCATTTGGTTGTACGCATGTAGGAACTGATACGCTAGTTCCTTGATGTTCTTTAACCCTTCGAGGAAACTCCCCTGCGTATCGCATATTATGTCCAGCTTTTATTTAAAAGACCCCATTTTTTAGTTTGCTCTGGCCCAAGCCTTTGAGCTGGGTTTTGTTTTGACTTGGGCTCGCCCCGGCCCATTCCTTCATTTATTTTCAAAATCTGCCGATGCTCTTCTGCCAAAACACGTGATTCCCCTGCTATGTCTGTTGCTTTTTGACTTTGCAGGAGGTTCTCGTCTTTACCCAGTCCCCCTTGTATCCGCTGGGTAATGACTTCAGAATTCCGATCTTCACCGGCAAACACCCTTGCCGGCGATTCGGTCCAGATTTGCATCGTATAACATATTTCACCCCATCAATAGTCACCTCTTTGGGTATTTTGCTCCATCTCCTTTGATTCTGATTCTTGCCCACTTTAGATGATTTCTCAATTGGGTTTCCTCTTCTGTCTCTACCCACCCTCCGCAAAAATCTCCGATAGCCTTGAAAAGTTTCTGGTCCCCGAATTGCAAAGGTAACCCTAAAATTCTTACCCAGGTCGAGCTTTTTGTACCCCCTCTCGCTTCTCGTACCTATCGTCGGATTCCACCATTGGAGGGTAACTGGCTTATTTCTCCACTCCCAGTCTCCTTCGATCACTTGCTCTGTTGTAAACAAACTCAAATAAGAAGAGTCCATTGCCCATTTCATAAATGTTCAGACTGTGTGTCTGTTTCCATAGTCGCTTGGCCCATCCCCTGACTTCTGCAAGAGTCGTTGTTTCTCCGACTCTAGGTTCAAAGGCACCCACCAAACTCCTCTTTAGCACTTCACTGTGCTCCTCTGGATAAGTAGCATTATACATATTAGAGCAACATTGTAGTAATTTTGGAGAGTTGGATTATAGTGAGCCAAAGTCTAATACATAAGACACCAAATGTGACAACAATGACAGGTAGGCTAATATACAATCATCCTTGTTAAGTTCAGGCTATTATACAAAGATCAATGAAGTTTACCCCTCTCCTGTTGGGAAAAGAGAACCATAGGTTATTGAGTAGAGCTTTACAATGGCATGGATCAAATTGTGACAATGGGCTATTTAATGCTTCCTACATGGATTTATACTAAGCATCTGCTTTAGAGCAGATATTTGAGGCACTAGGATGCAATCGTAGTGCTTCTTAATGAACTCTATTTAAGGAAAGCATATGATTTGAACTTAACAATAATAATAATTGTCCAATCTCAAAAAAACAAAAAGAATACTAGTGATGAGCTAGTGAAGGAATGTTGTACATGGAGGCTAAGGGACCCCAGATGCTAGGAAAAACAAGTAATACATCAGGTGCCTCTTTAATCCTACAACAACAACAACAAACCCAGTATGATCCCACAAGTGGGGTCTGGAGAGCGTGGGGTGTACACAGACCATAACCCTACTTTTTTGCCCCTTTTATCCTATGCAGAAAAATTCAATTCTGCTTGGCTAAAGCTTTGATGAAACTAGAATTGAGCTTCCATTGCTTACAATATATCAGCAACAAAATGAGGTACAAAAATAACGTACTGCATGTCTTTATGTACGTAAGTTCCTTACCCAAGACTCTCATAATTTTAATTTACATTGCAGCTACAAGGGTAGAGCCCTTGCCTACTTTTGTAGATAGAGAAGATGCAGAATTGGCATATCACGGCAAACATAGAAAAAATATAAGCATTACCAAAGCTTGAACATGTTTTCCATCCTTCAGCAGACGTGGATCATCCAAGACATCGTGACTGCTTCTTATCCTTGAACTCACAGCTACAAGCTCTTTCTCCTCCTCTTCTGCTTCTTCTCCAAATGAAAGCAAGTTCAACTTTCTGAGCGAAGCAGAAAAGGATTTGGTAAAAACATAAGATATTGATGAAAAGATATGTCACGTTCTAGATAACTGCTTCAGTTAGAACTTAGAAGTCAGGAAAAAGATCTTACTTGGTAGCTTTCTGTTTTGCATCTTTCTTCTCAGTTGCAACTCCAGGAGGCAAAACTTCTGCAGGCTTTGCTCTTGGGACAATATCCTCAAAAGGGTTCCATAATACCTACCAATGATTCAAAGAATAAGCTAAGTAATTCAACAATTATGGTGAAGAGTGGGCTAAGTGCTACACATATTTCATGGTTCAAGTCCAAGGGGAGGAAAATTGGGCCAACATGAAAACCAAGAGAAGGGGCCTACATGCGACCCAAGAAAAGAGTTAAATTTCAGCCAAGGCTGTGAATAGGGGCTGAATTCATGCCCAAAGACAGGCTGAAATGGATGTGCAATTGATACCCAAGAAGGAGCTGCATTAGGCTTGAGTTTTGGTGTTTCCTTTTCTTGTTAGGTAGTTTGGGAAGAAGTGTGACATTATTTTATATTTGTTTTTCTAGTTTGATTTCAATATTTATTATTTCCATGAAAGTAGGATTTGAATCTCATGCTATTTGCGATAGATTTTCCTTATATATATGGGTGGATTTTGTTATTTTTAAAAAGAACATTATCATGAATAAGAAACTCCATAAAATCAGTGTGTTGTACCCATATGTTCTCTGGGATAGCCCCCAATTACCCCCACTATCTACCATTAGAGGACAAATGTCTGAATATAGATTTTGACAATGCCTATTGAATAGAGTCAGGAACTTCTCTTTCCAATTGCTAGAAATCAAAATTCTATTGATGTGTGAAGCCGCTTTCTATTGCTTCATGTACACTTTGCACCCAAAAGAAATCAGTACGTCACAATTAGAAATGAAGCTGGAGAAATCACTTGATATTTCCTCCAAATTTCTATGGTTATTTCTTATTTTTTTCACAAATCTAATGGTAACAACATTAGCTACAATAACCCACAGAAGCTATCACTTTCCCGCATTTCATACAATTCATCCCACAGATCTTGTAAAGAAGTTACAGTCTATGTACATTCCAGAAAGTGTCCCATTCAAAGTTTTTCTGATCATTTTGAGATGACAAAATAATGATCATATTGCTTTGGTTTGCTCAACAACGGACATCACCCTTAAGCTCATAAAATAAAAAATACCATCGATCCTATGTTCATCTAGAGTCTAGAAACGCCCATTCGACCAATCCACCACCTCATGTGCTTCGGGCCTCCTGTTCCATTATTATTGCCATCTTGGCTGCAAACAAATCGCAGAATGCCTCCATTTCATACTTTACTCCTTTAAAGATGTATCCTCTTCTTGGGACATTTCAACACCATCTGAACCATGCCATAATTTCTATAAGCATATCTGTAAAACATTTCAGGCACTTCCCTTCCACACTCCGCTCATCCAGTTCTTTCATCATAATTTACAGTGGAGAAAGATACTTTAATTTTAAATCCCTTTCTCAACCTACATTCTTCTTAATTCTCAGCAATAACCAAGTGTTTCATTCCCAGAACCCAGAAATGGAATTCCTACAAAAATATTCTGAATGTCTAAAAAGATTCTTTTGGCCTAGATTGGTTCCAGGTTATCATCAATGGATAAAGATCCTAGAGTAGTATGTCCAAGTTCACTCAAATTTGGACAAAGAAACTAAGCAAACATCACATTACCAAACTAAATGGAGAAGAAAGTTAAACGTAAAAGCAAGCTATCTATTCTGAGACCCTGAATTGCACAATATCTTCGCAGCAAAAGTTTTTATCCGAAAAATGATGTCAATATTGACCACTAATCCAATGACCTCAGGTTGGCTTTATGAGTTTGGATATTGATGCAAGCACAACACACATGTAATTAGTTAAACCATGAGAAATCAGAAGCGCACTGCCAACCGATGTGGAAAGTGCACAATATAGTCAGGTAAACCACATGAAAAATAAGTAAAATAACTTGTTCCAAATACCATTAAGGCCCTCATTTGTTTTCATTAAGATTAAGACATTTGTGATTCTGAATGATTAAGATGTTGTCTCTAGGTCTGAAAACTAGATGATTAAAAACAGTTGTTTTTCAATATATGAATGTGCATAATTTATTTATATTTTAACATCATATATATATAATTTAAATAAGAAAGTCATTAATCATTTCTGAAAGCAAATTTAAAAAGAAGAGGTTGTTGGATTCTGTAAATACAAGAATCAGAATGAAACGTACTTGCTGATGGTAGAATATCTACTACGAATGTTGTTCTTTCTCTTTATTTTCTCACAAAATATGGGTGTTTTGTTTCCTCTTTGATTGGCTTAAGTTGTGGACATCTTATTGGTCTTCTTAAACCCTAATTTCGCAACAGAAGCCTATACTGATAATACGCTCCATTATGGAGTTATAGCCTGGTCAAATGGGATGTTGTAACAGTGGGTAAGAGACAAGGGGGATTGGGTACTAAGAACTTGAAAAATCAGAGCAAGGCTCTCAGAATGAAATGGTTGTGGAGGTTTTGCAATGAAAAATCAATCCTACTGGAAGGAAGTCATTAGTGCAAAGTATGAAGGGGAAGATTACTGGATGACCAAAATTGTTACTACACCTTATGGAGTAAGTGTATGGAGGTCCATTAGATCCTTGTGGGGTGATTTTAAAAAAAAATTAAGGATCAAAGTGGCAAATGGGGAAAGAACTGACTTCTGGATGGGTGGATGTATGGCATGAGGCTTGCAGGCTAGAAAATTTGTTTCTAGATATTAGTACCATAGTGTCACACCAGCACAAGTCCATAGCTAATCACTGGTCTCCTCAAGGGTGGAACTTCATTTTTAGAAGACACTTAAATGATTGGGAGATTCAGAGTGTTGCTGATTTTTACAACACCATTGGTTCACTCAATGAATTGGAGGGTGGTCAGGATACTTTATGGTGGAGGGGCAACAAAAAAGGTATTATCAAGGTGAATTGTGCTTATAAATGGTTAAACAACTCCTACCAGTTCACAAGTAACTGGACTTGGAAAGGAATCTGGAAATCCAAAATGCCCCTCAAAGTATCATGTTTTGTGTGGTTATTGGCTAAGGAAGCAGTTCTGACCCAAGACAACCTAATAAAGAGAGGGATTCCATTGTGCTCAAGGTGCCTATTTTATGGGGAAACTGCTGAGACAGTTGATCAACTTTTTCTACACTGTAGAGTAACTAGCCAGCTCTGGAGACTATTCCTAAATCTCAAGGGCATGTCATGGTTCATGCCAAGCAAGATCACTGAAGCCATTCAGGGGTTGTTTGGTACAAAGATGCATAATGCGGGGATTACTAATGCATGGATTAGTAATGCGGGGATTAGTAATGCAGGGTTTAGTAACACAGGGATTAGTTTTTATCAAGTGTTTGGTTCGTTGTTTCCATTTAATCTTATGTTGGTTTAAAATTCTAGAAAAAGTTTCTTTCCTATTATACCCTTGAGTTATTATGAGATTTTATATTTTATTTAATTTGTCAAGTTAAATACTAAAATATATTTTACAAAATTATTATTAATTTTAAGGTGTGATGTGCCACCATAGATATCCTTGATAGCACGATATATTTCTAATTTTTTTTTTTGGTCAAATTTACCTTAAACGTAACATAGATTTAAGGGTACTTAAATTGTTCAAATACACAAAGCTTATTTTTTTTTAAAAAATAGTTCAAGTGGTCAATAGACGAACTACATTTAGAAAAAACGAAAAAACCAACCCAATATAAAAAATCAACCATGGAGAAAAAATATTAATTTGTGAAATCATCAAATTACATGGACCAACTTTGGAGGATTTAAAAGAATATTTATAAATATTCTCATATAAATTAAAAAAGAGCATTAAATTACAAAAAAAAAAAATAGGAAAAAAGATTTGGGGATAGTTTAGTCACTTAGGGGATCTTATCCAAGGATTGTTAAGCCTTGGATTAGTTATGCCTCCCTTTTCTAGAGATTAGATAAGACCTTATATGAGGTATAACTAATCCATGTATTAGGTTAAATAAAGTAACCAAACAATGTTTTTGTTGGACAAAATTTTAATCCATGGACTATTTTGATTAATACGTCCTACCAAACGGGTCCCCAGAGTTGGGAAGAAGCTGGAATGCAGTCTAAGAGCATTGTCTCTGCTAGCATTTGGTGGGCAATCTGGAAGGAGGGGAGTTCCTGATGTTTTGATAGTATAGAAAACAATATGCAAAATGTCAGCTTAATTGCTTGTTGCTACTGTGTTTTCGGTGTAATCAATTATACTCCACTGACACAATCTCCCTAATTGATGTACTAGACTCACTTTAGGATCAGATAGCTGGATTTGATGATCTCATTGTAAATATGGCTCAGTACTGCCTATGTACTGTTGTAGTAATATACAAAGTTACCTGTTTAAAAAAAAATACATAATAAAGATGGAGAATTGAATTCGAGAATACCCAAACAGGATTTGATAATTTATTGGTTCAAGAGAAAAATATTAGACTAATTGATTGATAGTTGCAAGAGAAAAGGAAGGAAAAAGTTGCCTTGAGAAAGAAAAAAAGAAAATAGAGCGTGAGTTTGAGAGAGAGAAATAAAAGTATACTTTTAAAATCTGAATGGTATTAAGACTCTTTCACGGATCTAATTCGGTCAGATGTATTTGGACCTATTAAGAGATACTTTTTAAGTAAAACAAAATGCACGTAATGGGCTTAGGTCTGAATCATTAGATGCAGACCCCAACTAAGTGAAAACTAATGAGGCCTAAATAACATAGAGTCTATCTAACTACTACTTTGGTTATACCACAGATGAGCAATAAATTGATGTGCCTCAAGGCACGCATGAGATATGTAATTTAAGAGTAGACACAACCTCAGCGTCAGGCAGTGAAAGAGAGCAAAAACAGAAATCGAGGTACCTCTACAGATAGTATCTTAGGTGGTGGATCAACAGGCCAATCATCCTTGCCGGTTTCAACTTCACCCAATGTAATAAGATTATATATTGAATCCCCAGTTACCTGCAAATAAGGGAATGAAATTTTAAATTTACTGAAATAAGTTAAAAGTTTTGAGAAGATGTAGTATGCTCGTTGTAAGGAGACAAGTTGGTTACTTTTCCAAAGATTGTATGCTTCTTGTCGAGAAAGTCACAACGATCCAAAGTCATAAAGAATTGACTTGCATTTGAATTTGGTGTGCCTGCACCAGCACATGCCACCAAACCCCTATGTTTGAATCTTAAACGGGAGTGAAATTCATCAGGAAACACACCGCCATATATACTTTCACCACCTGCATGAGTTCATTGTAATCACCTTTACCGATGCATGCTAAAAGAAGATATAAGAAACCAAACTAATGATAAACTCAATAAGTGAGAGCTTTCAGTGAAGTTGACATTCTTCATTTCACTCCACAATGAAAGAAGATTTTATCAAGATATAGACAATTACCGCAAGGAACAGAACAGAAATAATGCCATTAGATAAGTGAGGACAGTGTCCATTCTTGGAGCTTAATCGTTTCTCTTTAGATGGGCCAAGTGTCCATTCTTGGAGCTTAACACTTTCTCTTCTATTTATTTTTTGAAACTGATAACTTTGTGTATTTCTATATATGATTAAGATCAAGCAGTACATTGATTGAAAGAGGATTAAGAAAAGTTTATATTATTTTTATAACGGTTGTATCTGGACCACTTTGCGGGCACTCGACTATTTCACCAGGTACCTACTAACTTATACTAGAACATGTACTGAGTAACTCTGATAACAAAGGCTTACGCAGATGAAAAGAAATCGCATAGTATTGCTGGGATTTATACTCTGACCTTCAAGGTTTTTACCCACTTTATTGACTGCTAGACCACACCCTTGGGTACAGAAAAGAGAATTTTATGTCAGGATGCAGTAGCTTGAGTTGGAGTGTTGGAAAGACAAAACAAGGGTTTCGACAAGCCTCAAAGTACAACTATTAAAGAGAAGTTCAACTCAAATGTATTTGGAAGAATCGAGATATACTTTTCCTGAATCCAAAATATTTCTCTATTTTTTCATCTATCTTCTGAAAACAAAAGAATATCATCAGCAAACAAATGAACTTGTGGAGAGCGGAGACTATAAAAGTTTAAAGATAGCGGTCTACGTTTTTTGTACTGGTTTTCCCACTTTTTACAAACGAACAAAATGTAGGAGAAATATATTAACATCAATGATATCCTTCCCATTCAGAAAATAATGGAAACCTCAACCAAAATATGCACCCACATTTTGGTGTTTCGATTAGCTTAGAAGGTTAGTAGGTAGTGTAGTGTAGTCTTGCTTAGGGTGGTTGGTGTTTGACAATGTACTAATTGTATTAGTGTAGTTCTTGTTTGGACCCCATCGGTATTTATTATTATTTTGAATAATCTATTCTAGTGGATTGTTTATTGTGTTCCGATTAATGCACTATTTTATTGTTGTTGTTGCTCCCTTCTGGTAGACTTTACAGTATTTTCTTGTGATGTGCTATATTTTCTTCTATATATTTGGAATAGTTGCATCTGAGCCGAAGGTCTTTCAAAAACAACCTCTCTACCTTAGTGTTTTGGAGATCGAAAAGCGGAAAAAAGCAAAGAGGGCTTGCTTCACCGAAGCGTGAAGCGAAGCGCACACTTTTTTCTACTAAGCGTTATTTAGTACAAAAAAAAAACATTAAATATGCATACATAAATAACCAAGAACTCAATAGAAATAACAGATTAAGAAATGCCAAACCATCAAAGTATATCCCCTATTTGCAAAGGAAACACCAGCTCCAACCGACAACCTTTCGTTTTCTAAGAGCCTTCACCATCAAAATCACCGTTCTAGTAGTTAACCATGTGAAGAAACTCACCTTCCTCGGTACCTTAGGTGACCAAACCAAACCATATGGAAACCTCTCCTGCGCCCTAACCAGGAGTTTCTCATAAAAGGACATAAGGAGAACACTTTGTTATTCCCCCACTCCAAACTCAAAGCACCAGATTTGCCCACTGGCTCACACTGCCCCAAATACTCATCCCATTGTGACCCCCTAAATTGTTGATCAAACTTATCCCTTTGGCAAGATACCTTATACAAAATCGGAAATTCATCCTTAAGCACCAAACTTCCGCACCACTTATGCCCCCACTAACTCCCAACCCCGACCTTAAAACCAATATCGTCATAAAAGACTTTCCTATTCATAATATTCCTCCACACACCACACCCGAAAGGCATGGTGATCCTATTTGATCTCCATCCCTTTCGTATTTATCCACTATCACCAATCTCCATAAAACTTCTCCCTCAACCCCAAATCTACACAACCATTTACCAAAAGTGTTTTGTTAAACACCTTCAAGTCCTTAATCCATAACCCTCCATGCCGTTTACGAGAATTCACGGTCTCCTATCGAACTAAGTGAAACTTCTTTGCTCCATCCGCCACATCCCAAAGAAAATTCCTTTGGAATCTTTTCTAGTTTCCCTATAACAATAGTAGGAGGTAGGAGCGATGAACAGGGACATGCAATATGTAAGAATACTCTATAAAATGCTCATACTAAGCACTTCCTCGCCCCCTTTGGAAAAGTATCTTTTTTGCCATACCTCTTCTCTACCCTCTGAATAACCGGATTCCAAACACCAAGATCCTTATTCACCGCGCCTACAAGTAAACCAAGGTAGGTAGTAAGAAGAACCCCAACCAAACATTTGTAGAGCTTGGGCAAGCAAATCAATGTTATCCACTGCACCGACAGGAATGATTTTGCATTTTCTGAGGTTAATTTTAAGCCCTAAAAGGAGATCTCATCCTTCTACCCCTTCCACCATCCAGTAAGATAGGAAAATGATCAAAGCCAATGCAAAATAGGGGATTAGATCACATTTGGGTCTCACAAGAAGTAGACACAAGGAATTTGTCCAACCGAGATTAGGAAATTGAACCTCCGACTTGACCAAGTGAAATCAGAACCTAACAAAGGTATACCAATAAGAAAATGATCATCAATAAACTCTGGAAATTCCTCAACAGCCATGGATATCTTCCGACAACCCAACCTTTCCTCCGAAAATCTTACAATACTAAAATCCCCCAACATTCAAGGAATCTCCCACCTCTCCAGACAGGCCGTTAACTCCTCCCAAAAGGCAATCTTAGATCCCTCCCCTACTGGTTTGTATACAAGTAATATACCAAAAGGTAATCTACAAAGTCCATCCAATCCTCTATACAACAAGGAATTTTCTCATTACATGAAAAAGAAAATAAGGGAATGAAGACTAGTTTCCAGCAAAAATAATGGAACAGAGACTACACATCACTGCAAGAAACTCGACTCTACCTTCAAAAGCTCTCATACTTCTCTCTCTCCATACCACCCACATTAATCGCACACAAAACCACCTTGTTGTATCACTAATACATAAATTACAATACCATGTCACTAATTTTCGTTTAACTAATCGCTACATTATTAATTCCTAGACTCTGAACCAAACAGCCCTGTACTGTTTATGCGGAATTTTATGCAAGTATTATCACCCATCATACTTGAAACCAAAAGATCACCTACAATTTCAGTTCATGCACTAAATAAATGAAATGCATGAGTAAAGTTTGAAGTTCGTAAGAAGCCTAACCTCCAATTAGCCCTTCTAGTTATTACTAATTATCATCAAATTTTAACTATTTGAGAAATCCAATTACACAACTGAACTCAAGTTAGCCCAAAAATCGAAGTTAAATCAAATATTCACCATTTTAAAAGTCCAATTACACACAAAAATTAGGGAATTCAAAGTAAAACCAACTTTAAACAAAATTAAATCAAATTGACAACTGAAATAGACTGAAAAAGGGTTGTTTTTTTTACCAGTGCCAGTGCCGGTAGGGTCACCACCTTGAGCAAGGAAAGATTTGATAACACGATGAAAAATGGTGTTATCATAGTAACCTTCTAGACACAATTGAACAAAATTCCTTACAGCTTTTGGTGCTTCTTTTGGCCATAGTTCTATATCTATTGGCCCATACGTCGTGTTAAGTACCACTTTCCCCTTCGTCGGCGGTTCCAAAACGTACACTGTCGACATTTATGGAAGTTTTCTTCTTCCTCAACTCTGCTCCCAAAAGGAATACGTTCAATTGTTGTATGCTCAAAATTAAATACGTCTTCGAAACGACGCCATTTCGTCCCAGACCTTTCTTTTGGCTTTTTGGTCCGATTTTATTTATGAAACTCGTATTGTGCAATATTTTAAAATTTAATAATTTTTAAATTTAGAAATAACTAATATAAATTGTTATTGAGTTATAAAAGTGCATGTATATAATTATATATAACTAAGGAACACAGCAGCGCGAAATATGTGTGTTAGAATTAATTTTCTTTCCGGTTAATTATATGTCCACTATATCATATTGTTTGATCTTTATCATTATTTCTTAATTTTATTGTAGGGAGAAAGAAAAAAGTATCGCTCAATTTTGTTTAATAGTTGATTTTACCTTCAGTTATATTATCAGGTCATTCATATCGGTCATCATCAACAAACTTGTGATATGTATTCTTCAATTGGATAGAAAACCTTAAATCAAATAAAATTACTCATTTTAAAAAAGAAATAATTCAGCATTCAATCTTAACTCATGTTCAACCTCTAATTATCTAAACTCAAACAAATAAAACTCATGCTCGATTCATCTACATTTATCTTGCAATGAGTAGTAATTATAATTTATAGCCATGACCGTACTCGAACAAAATACAAGTTCATTATATTTTAACATTTAAATAAAAGAAAATGGTGAATGTAATGGAGTATATAAAGATTCTTTTATTCTCCGTTAAAAAGGAATATGAAAAGACGCGTTATTTCATTAATCTGTAATATTAAAAGGTTAGCAAAGTATTGACAAACTCTCAACTACATATATATTAGGCTAGTTTATTAGATTAGAAGTAATACCAAAATACGTTACTTTTATTTCTTAAAATTGAGGATTAATTATAGAAAAGGTAAAATAAATTTTTTCATATGGTGAGTTGTGACTACTTAACAAATCACACAAATATGAATATTTAGTTTTCTTTACACCTTTTCATTATCTTTTTTTATTGCAATAAAAAAAATTATAATGAAGAAAACAATCAAATAAAGAAGAAAAGAAAATAGATAATATAAGATTGAGAATTAATATTATACCATTTTTTTAGAAAGAAATCAACTTAACAAAACAAAGAAACTTTCTATAGTTCTTTCAAAATCCTAATATTTTTATAGAATGAATGTGATTTATTTTTTCTGTTGGACAACTTTTATTATTAATTTAATTAATTTTACTTTGAAATATAAAAATAACATAAAATAAATAAGTAATGAAAAATATATGATAATTTAAAGATATGAGCTATAACCCATTTTTTTTCTTTTTTAAAATCTCTTTTTCGTATTTATTTGTTAGTATGAATTATGACAAACGTTTAATAAATTTATCACAACTGATATTTGCCTTTTCAATTTCCATTCCTCCATATTCTAAAATTAATCATCATTTTTAATTTTCTTATTCTCTTTTTATTTATGTGAAATGTCATTTTAATTGTTCATTATTAAATTCAATAGTCAAAGATGTAATTAGAATATTTTTTTTAATTGTAAAATTAGATAATCTCAAAAAAAATTAAAAAAATAAATATGAATGGTAGCCATAGAGAGGTGCCACATAACCAATTATATATATATATATATATATATATATATATATATATATATATATATATATATATATATATATATATATATATATATATATATATATATATATATATATATATATAATGTGTATCTAAATTTTGTAGGAAATATTTTTCTTATCAAATTTTAAAAGTGTTTTTACCTTTAATAATGATTAGAATATTTACCTTTAAAATTTAAATAAGACATATAACTATTATCTAAATGTATACTTGATGAAATAAAGAGAAATGATAATAGATTGGGAAATCAGATATCATTCAACATATTTACTCAATAATCAATATTTTTAGAGAAAAAAAGACGTCAAAAGTTGACATATTAAATAGACAAATAAAACAAAAAAACATTAAGAAAAAAGGGAAGAGATAAGACATATTAAGGAGGTCACAAATAATTTTGTATGTTAATGACTACTCAAGGTTGTAAAGGTAATGGAGATGTTTGGATATCATTTTTAAAAATGATGAACATTACATTATCAACAATTTAGTAATCAGCTACCTACAATACTAAAATATTATGTTTTTGTAAAGGGGAAAAACAATCTACGCAACGAATATACATATGTTTCACAATAAAACTAAAATGTTACATTCACACGGTGGCAAAACCTTATAAACAAACATGAAAAAATGAGGTGTACGGAAAGAGACTGTTACTCTCTTAATTAATTGTCTCGTCGAATCTTGAGTACAAAAAGCTCCTTAGTAGGAAGTGCTCCCTCCCGATGGAGCCTTGCTCGATGTGAATTCATATATAATCAGACTCCAATGTGGACACCAAATAGAATATAGAAAACCAAAAATATATAAATTATAAGAACAATATGTAACTTTGCATGACAACCAAAGTTGATGTTGTTCTCTCCTTCATAATATTTCATTGTAGTTGATATAATTTCCATCGGAAGATCTTGTCAAATCATTTTGAACTTCCTGCTAAATTAGACGATATAAAGTTAGACATCTTTTTCCATTAACTATTAAAATATTATTAGCAAATCATCAAATCAAATTCAAAGAAATTTATAAAGAGAATTAAATGATTAATGAAAAATTACAATATAAAGTTAGACATCTTTTCTATTAACTATTAAAATAATATTAGCAAATTATCAAATCAAATCCAAAGAAAATTATTAAAAAAATGAAAAGATTAATGAAAAATTAAATAGTAAAGTGCCAATTTATAGGACCTTAATATTTTGGAGGTTGAAAAGCATTAATTCAT
Organism: Solanum sitiens; assembly: GCA_016801875.1. Classification (NCBI taxonomy): domain Eukaryota; kingdom Viridiplantae; phylum Streptophyta; class Magnoliopsida; order Solanales; family Solanaceae; genus Solanum; species Solanum sitiens. The sequence continues at coordinate 394,282 of JABWTJ010000387.1, read as the reverse complement.
AATTTAAAATTATAAATGTTGTCACCAATTATTATAGCCTTAATTTAAGGAAACGGTTAAGAGTTATTAATCAAAATTAAAAATTAGAATTTTAAACGTTCTCTTTCCAAAATTTAAGTAATTAAAACCCATTATTTAAGGAAATGGTTAAGAGCTACTAATACGTTGTCTTTCTCAAAATTTAATTAATTAAATCCATTAATTATTATAGCCTTAAATTGAGGAAATTAAACAATATCTAATTAAAATCAATTTATGTCTTAAAAAAAGGGAAAAAAATCCTCCAAAATCTAAGAAAATAAATAAATAGGCTTCCTGATCATTGAGGTATATCACATCAGCAGACTGAACATCCAGCTTTATATTAATATATAGATATTTTAATTATATATATATAATTAATGCCAACAAAATTTTACCTTAATTTATGTGTAATGATATATGTTCTTTTTTCCTTTTTCAGTATAATGAAGATTAATAGAGTATGTGGCGTGTGTTCAATTGATATTTATGGAATAAAACTTATCCGCATCGGGTGTTTCCATCAATTCAATAACACCCGGTGCAGGTAAGTTTTTTTTAAATTAAAAATTCATATATCAATCTAAAATCTAGTATTAAACATTTTATCTCTAATTTTAGCTAAAATTTAAATATAATTTATAAAGCATGTCGACATCTTTAGCACACTCATCCCTCATTAAATTCTGCAAAATAAGACAATTTTTATTTAATCTAATAGAAATTCATAAAATAAGAATGTACAGAATATTGAATTCGAGTGATCAATTAAATAAAAAGATTCTATTATCAAATTAATATATACCACTTAATTTTTTTTAAAAATCAAATTAACATTATACCACATAAAAATAAATTATTTTCAATGCAAAGAAAAAAATAAAAAAAGCAAAAAATAGGTCATCTTCCACCTTTGTTTACTATAAATCTCTTCTTTTATTTTATGAGTTTTTAAATTTGTTTAGCCTTTATATATATTGTAGATTTTTTTCTTTAGTAAATACATATAACTTAACTATGGCAAATAATTTTAGAATTTAGTATTAAAAACTTTTAAATTAATTTTATATAAATGATTAATATATTATTTTTAATAATAATTAGATAAAGTTTATAAGTTATAATAACATGATATTATGAATATAACGTGAAAATATACTAGTTCATGTTAAATCAATTCTAATTCAAAATTTTAAAAACTATACTATCAATTATTATCTTAGATTTAAATACATATGGAGAGATTTTATAAGAAGAATGAAAATTTAGAAAAGATAAGAAAAGTTGATAATTTTTTTTAAAAAATTAAGAAAATAGCACTTTGCAAGTGATCATCTATTTTATGAAAATCTTCTCAATATATTAGGTTGCTAGAGAAATAATAACTACACCACAAGCTGAGATCAATATATTTTATTTTCAAAACTAATTATCATATAATTTTTTTTTAAAAAAAAAAACATTTGATGTTAAGATTAATAAGAATAGTTGTAAATCATCTTATCACTAAAAAAGAATGTTGTTGAAATTAATACATATAGTTACAAATCATCTTATCACTAAAAAAGAATGTTGTTGAGATTAATAAAGATAGTTACACTTATCTTTGTATAACAAAAAAGGTAAGTTAAAATTATTATTTTTATTGGTAAGTTTAAAAGGTTTAAGAAATCTACAAATTAATTAAGTTTACATAAAGTGGGATAGAAATGAGAGAGTAGACTACGTGTATTTAATTGATTTGTAATTTCTTAGTATTTTTTAATTAATAAATTATTTTTTTAAGAAAGTCCGCCAATTATTAATAATATATAACTATTAGGTTTTGTGTTTAGCAGTTTATGTGACTATTTTTTACGTAATAATTTATCAAATTAAAATTAAAATTTTTTTGGAAATAATTTTCTTTAAGAAAATATTGAAAATTTGAGAGTAATTTTGATGATTCATGTGACATTCTTTTGTAAATACGTCATCCTAGTATTTTCAATTTATTCTTTTTAAGAAATAATGATTCGAAAACATTTCTGTTGATGACATTTTTTATTTAATAAATACTAATTTATATTTAAATTTAATTTTTAAAAGACTAATTTCATTTTCTTGATGATGTGGATACGTGACACTTTTGCATTTCCTAATATATATATAGAGAGAGTTGAGTTTGAAGAAATTAGGGTAGTTAAGTAAGTCTAGGGATGAAATAGGTTTTTTTTTCTTCTTATCTTAATCTTATTTTTTTAATATTTTACCTAGGTACTTTTAACTATTCCTTCATTAATGTTTTCGTTTTCTTCTTTTTCATAAATTGTTTGATTTTTTATTTATTTTTATCGTGACATGTTTTAAAATTTTTTTCCTAGTCAAATAGTTTATTTTGTTGTTCATAAGTTTTTTATTTGTTTGTTTGTACGTTGTTCTAAAACTATCAAGTGCAATGATAAAATTATTTTAATTTTTTTAAAATCATCATTATTAATTACAAATTATAATAATATTTTTACTTAATATGTGTGCTATCACGATTTCAGTCTACACTTTGGACGATACTGGCGCTCGAGAATCATTGCTAGTCCCTAAGCGAATCCTCATCCTGGCACACTACAAGCGGAAAACTAACTAAACCATACACATCTTAAAACTGGATAAAAAAGATCATAGAATTTAGATACAAACCTTAACTCAAATGATTAACTCTAAATATAATAGAATATTCAACTAGCCAAAATATGCAACTCAAGTCTTTAAAACATTTAACAAAATAATAAACAGACTTCTCAAACTCTACTGTCTATCTATGAAGTCTTTAAATGACAAAAAAGAAAGTCGAAACAAGAAACACAATATCCCGACGAAACTGAAAAGTAAATGAAATCCTCCAGTAAGGAGGCTCACCGTAGCTAACTGGAACTGCAAGTGATATCAACAAGGCGTTGAATATCTTATCTGCATCATGAAACGATGTAGGTCAACTACATGAAATTTACGAGCATGTAAGGGAAATTCTAAAACATAAACATAAGCTTGAACTAATGGAAAAGAAACATACTTACCTCTTCTTAGTTCAACTCAATAATAAGAGACTCAACTCTGAGAAATAGGGCTCAAATCAACAATAAGATACTCAACTCAGGATACTAAACTCAAGAAAAAGCAACAATAAAAATATACAATATAAGGAAAGTTTTTAAAACAGTAATAGCAACTCAATGTATTGAAGAATACAATAGTAACTCAGATTGTCTATAAAAATATAATATAACTCTGTGGGAGATTCTCTAACCAACAACCATCACTATAAGTTATGTGATAATACATCGTTTCTGTCACGACCCAAAGTACACCCTAGAAGTTAGGGCATCCTTCAAGTCGGAACACGGCGTACTTGACCTCTCGGAGGTCTTGTACAAGCCCTTAGACATCATTCATTGCATATATACAAAAAGTAGTGCGGAATTAAAACTTTTCTTTCAAAACATAATGTGGAATCATTTCATAAAACTTCTAACATATGCTTCAAAAATCATCTATGACATCACGAGTACAATAGTCTTGGGTCACAACCCATAAAAGTCTAAACATAGAAAAGAACATAAAAGACATCATAGTGGTGGTGTCCTTAGATGCTATGAGGATTCACCAATCTTCACTTCTTTAAAGCCTTGGAAACTCTACCTTTGAAAGCAACTCAATCTCCTCAAGACCCTAAATTGAATTAGAATGTAGGCAAAATATGTATTAGTACGAAATGTACCAAGTATAAAAACTATCATACCAAACATAAGATATCTCAAAGGGTTAGCCAATAATAGACATAATCATAAGAGATAAAAGCATAAGCATGTCATGAATATCATGAGTATAATAAAGCATAATAAACCATATAAGAGTTCATACTTAACTCATTGTCCTTCTTACTCAAATGAACTACTTCACAAGCCACCTCCAAGTATACTTGTGCAAGGCTAAGGTAGAATCCATATTACTACCAAAGCTAAGTACCTCTGTTTGGTCATTCTTGATCATAATCCATTTTCATAATTAAGACCTTAAGTTAATCATAACATGTCAGCACTATGACCCTAGGTCATCAAAGCACACTTGTGCAATGCATGTGAAGCATCACATTCTACCTCACACACTAAGCATGCCTTGAAGTCACCCTATTACCTTTTATTTTTGTTTAGGAGTATCTAGTAGATCTACTTCTGTCACGACTGGAATCTAGACTCCAGACGAGACCGGCGTCGTTGACCTCTCAGAGGTCGCAGACAAGCCTACTTACGTCATTCTTACTTCATCTAGATTAATTTTAGCGAAAAATTTAAAACTTTTTGTTTCTTAACATGCATAAAGGTCATTCTACTTACATTCATAATGTTCACAATCAACCATCTAACATTAAGATTATCAACTGAAAGAAATAGTTTCATACTGCATTAAATGTATAATTGCCAAAATGGCACCAATACAATATCTGAAATAAAAACGGAAGGAAACACTAGTGGAACATACTCCACTAGCTAAAGACTACATCTAAGCTAGATAGTAACGGTAGACATCCTCGAAAGCATGAGGGCATACCAAGTCCGGATGAAAGCTCCACGTCCAGATAGCTACAACGTCAACTTGTAAGCTCTAGCGTCCACCTGTGCCCGCACCTAAAAATATAGAGTTGTATGGGATTAGTATACACTTGTACTAAGTATGGATATATGCAAGCACACACCAAGGACATGCATGAGTAAGAATAGCTCTTTCCTGACAACATGATTATGCAAAGTCAAGTCAGTGGACTTGCCAAATTTGGATTAGGAAAGTCAGTGAGCTTTCCAAATATGGATTAGGAAAGTCAGTGAGCTTTCCAAATTTGGATTAGGAAAGTCATGCCATGAGAGTAACATGCATCATCATACTTATCATATTGCACACAGCACATAACATCTTACACATAGCACATATCATATTGCATATAGCACATAACATCTTTCATATCATTCATTCATATGCCATGAGACCTTGGAATCATGGACTTAACATTAAGACTTCCCAAAATGAGGGCTCAATATATGGGACTTCAACTAGGGAGTCTTCATTAGCAAACACAGAGTCTACTTCATTCATTCATACGTACTTCATTTCATTTCGTTCATAGGCTAGTGTGAACACCAGCTATACCTAGGATGTAGTTTAAGACTTTCATCGGGTTCGCTGTGCAATGACCAAGAATGAACTAATGTCATTGCTTGAGTCTAACTCACCTCTTGATCATCCTATCCTAACACCTTTGGTATCATTCATTTCATTATGTGCATCATTTGAGGCTGGCCTCATTCATTCATTGGGAACTTTAACTTTAACCGACATAGATCATGTGAGCATAATGAAATCCAGTGTCTCCCCCACACCGAAAAGAGGTGGAATCACCGGCCAAAGTGACCCAAAACATGCTAGCGTACATGGGAATTGAACCCCGCCAGATCCCTATATTGACAGTATAGGTTCGAAGACTAGGAGATATAAGGAGACCCATACCCGGCATGCCGGACAGTCTCATCTCATGAGAGTTATGTGAACCTCTGTCCTTCCTGAAAGAAGGCATCACCGCTCATTGCTAACTATCGGTGCTCAGTATAAAGTTCCATTTCATTCAACTCATACGTCATGGAAGCTGGCTTCTAGTATGAGGACATCATAGCTCAATAGATAATTTCTCATCTCATCATTAGTATTAGGTATACATTATTCTCAATACTTTCATTAGAGTGTTCATAGAGACTGGTTTCTTCATTAACTTTACACTCTCATAGGTGAATACGTTTTGGTAACATTTATTTAGGCTCATTTGAGATTGCTCTCATCTTTCACATTAGCCCTTTATCATGTTGTCACCACATTCATTAACTTTAGCACATTGCTCTTCATAATTACTCACCCCTTATTACGTGAATGTTCATTTCATCATATGCCAATGCACTTGGACATTTGTGTGTTTCACACTCTTACTTAACCCTTCTAGGGTTTCATCATTTCATTACATAATATTCATTTCATCGTATGCCAATACACTTGGCCATTTAATGTGTTTTACACTCGTACTTAACCCTTCTAGGTTTACATCATTTCATTACATACATCTTAGGTTCACTTATTTTTTTTAAACGTATGTTAGACTTATGGGTCTATACACACAAGCCATGAGGCTTCATTCATAGTTCGTTTAAGTGATTCATATCTTCCTGAGATTATGTGGTACAAGACTTATGCATCTTGTATGTATTCCAAGATCTCGATCTAAGTAGGCAGCATTATTCTTGAATATTTAATTCACGTATGACTTATGTATCAATACGGAATTTGGGCAAGAAAACCCGATTTCGAATCCCTTGGACAACACTTACATTTTTCATCTATTTTATTTTTGGTCCACATAATATTGGGACCCTAGATCAAGCCCCAACATCAACTTTTCCTTTTTATTTCTCTTCTTTGAATTTTATCTTCCTTGGCCGAGGGGTTGTGGGATCGAACCCCCACAGACCCTTTTATTTTTTATTTTTTTATTTCTCCTTGTCTATTTCGAGTAGACCATGAGGTTGTGGGATCAAACCCCCACAACCTCTCTTTATTTTTTTCTTTTATTTCACCTACACTGCCTAGAGGTCGTGGGTTCAATTCCCACGCCTCACATCTCTTTTATCTTCATTTTCTCTTAACTCCCTTCACTGCCTTGAGGTTGTGGGTTCGATTCCCACGCCTCACATTTCTTTTCTTTTTATTCTCTCTTACTCTCCTCTATTGCCTTGAGGTCGTGGGTTCGATTCCCACGCCTCACATTTATTTTCTCTGCATTTTTTTCTTTAAGTTCTGACCAAGAGGTTGTGGGTTCGAATCCCACTCCTCTCATTCTTAATTTTGTATTTTATTTTTTTTAGCTAAAGACACCCAAGATCGAATCCCCTTAACCCTCATTTATTTCGGGTGGGGTCGCAGGTTCGAATCCTGGTGACCTCACCTAATTTACACTCAATTAATTTTCCAGATTTATTCATATATGTTTAGCCAAAACCAAAATTATAAGCTGCTGGAAATTTGGTCACATTTCAGCTCACTTTCATCAATATTTTTCACTTGAACTCATAGAGTAATTCATAGACCGTTTAACACGTTTTGGGGTGCATTTTTCATAGATTCGTTTATCCAAAAGATTGTTACTTAAATCAGCCACATTTCATCTTATATGAACATCACGATTTACATAGGTTTATGCACGTAAAATAACAACCATAACGTTACACATTTTGGAGCATCAAGCCGAGACCCTAGTCATAGTCACATTCTTGAACACACATGCACATAGTTTCGAAAACACATAGGTTGTCATTCATACGATTTCAAATACACAAACATAAGCATATTCATCACGAAAACACAACATACACCTAAATCTACCAGCAATCATACCCAACCTACGAATCATTGGGAGCTAGTGACAGGGACATGCAACGGGGAACAACCCTAGTTTTCGGACTGAATAATCTGAACCTTAAGGGGTCTCTTGGGGAAGGGACCAAGAGAGAAGAGAACCCATACCTTTTTGACGTTCAAACCTCGACTTGCTTCCCAAAGAACCCGTCCAAACACACGTCCAAATCCAAGAGCTTCAACACCAACTCGACGGAAAAACCCTATCTTTGCCTAACGTGTTTGATTAGTTGTTTGTTTATAATTTTCGTTGTGAGTTCTTCAAGTGTGAAGAACTTTAGTTTACCTACTGTTTTTGTACATTATTTGGCAGAGTAAAACGTGAGTGAGAGTGATAGAGACGTGAGAGATGAGAGTTTTCTTAGGCTTAGGAGTCTAGTTTAGGACTTAGTCAAATAAGATTTTTATTAAATGATAAAAAATCTGAATTCCCTTTTATTTTAAATCAGCTAATAAATAATAAATATTAATTAATTACATTAATTTACCAACTTAAATAAAAATAATTTAAATCATCGCTTCCACCTGGTTCGAACCCGGGTGGAGCAAGACTTCACTCTAAGAGCCAATTTTCGGCCCTCTCTCCCCAAAATGCCCCTCCACCTTATTAATTAAATAATTAATTATATATTTAGGATAATTACGATACTACCCTTAGCCTATAAAAAGACCATTTTACCCCTAGACCCTCCAAACCTAAGATTTCCCCTTTTTAAGTCGAGTAAAGACTCATTCGAGTAAATTTTCGTATTCGAGAGCCCTACATGGATGAACCCAACCTTTCCTAGCTCAACTAACTCCCCAAGTTAGTTAGCTTGGCTGTAGCAAGGGTTCCAAGTTCTGGTTCTACGCGCATCAATCCGTGTGAACCCGGTCTAATCGTAGGCATTCTAGACCCATTAAGCATTACTTAGCATATCCATTTTTAGGGTTGTTACAACTTCATATTGACTAGGAACTATCATCTTAAGTCAATCATGTCATGGAATGCAACTATAACAACTATCCAAGCTAAACATACATGTCATAGGGGGTCATGTCATAGGTAGTTTCTAGTCATACTTGTGTCATGTATGGATAGCATCCCATACTACCATCCACACTAAGTACTTTTCTAGACTAACCTAATCCAAGCTAACTAAGGAAGGAAACACTCATCCTAACCATCATGCAACCAATCATGTAGATGTAAGTTAATCATAGGGAAACATGAATTCTCAACCTTAAGATATCATGAGAAACTAATCTCAAGCTATTTCATGTAATGCACCTTGCATGCAAGACAAGCTATCATGAAATGCACCTTGCAGGCAAGTCAAGCTATCATTAAGAGAGTATAGGCCTTTACCCTAAAGTTATCATAAAATGGTTTAGGCCTAACCAAGTCAAGCTATCATGAAGTCACTCTAGTCATGCTACTTCAAGCTAATCTTAGGAGAGCTACACTACTCAATCCCAAGCTATCATGAGAACCACCATTCCCAAGCTATCATGATCAAGCATCCTAGCAACACATGACCAAGCTAAATATGAAAGATCTTACTTCCTCCATCCCAAGCTATCATGAGACTCATCACCTCAAGCTATCATGAGTCCTAGCATCTCAAGCTAACACACCTTGGTCTTATCTTACCAAGTCAACCAAACAAGAAGAGGACTATTCAATACAACTTCAAGCTATTCTCATTCATCATGTCCTGATTTATTTAAGGTTATTAGGTCAACCTAGAATTCATCTATGTGAGAGAACTTACTTCTCTAATCATGTTCATTTCTAAGTGTAGAAGAGAAAGAAAACATCATCACAGTCCTTTCATAATGACTTCACCCCAAATCCCTAGAATCAATGGCATAAAAGCCCTACAATCGATCACTTCCCTTAATTCATCATGATCCATGTTCAATTACAAGTTAATTCATTCAATTTAATCATTAGAAGGTAAGTCTAGGCATACATGATCACATAGGTTAAATTCCAACTTTACAAGTCAAGACCATCCTAGATCAATTAAGCCTAGTTCAATTCATATCTAGGTTATTCAATCATGATCAAGTAGCATACTATACAATTGAATTAAGAAGATCAACTTGATACCTTCATCTTGCCTCTAATGGCCTAAAATCACCATGATCACCTTCAACATCAATTACTACAATTCACCATGAAAACATCACATAATCATCATATGAACATAATTGAATGCTACCCACTATATTGGGATCAGAATCAAGCCTTACCCACAATGCAATCACAACCCTCTCTAGATTGGGGTTCTTTGGATTGACAATTGAGGAATAACTAGGGGACTCCATGAATGGAAGAATCCATGTATGAAAAATCTTCACATGCCTTAGATTAGAGCCTTAAACCCAACTTGAAACTTTGGTGAATTCGTCCTAAGAGCAGCTCCCAATTTCTCTTCTTCTTCAATGGAGTTCTTGAGAGAGTTTTGGAGAGGGAGAAGTTTTGATTTGGAGTCTGGAATCTAAATATTTATTATTCTGCTTAAATGCACTTAAAACCCCTAAAATAACCGCTAATAATTAATCCCTAAAGTACCCAAAAGACCACTGCACCTATTGGACCATTTAACCAATTCTAATTTGACTCAAAATCAACGCGACCAAATTTGGGAGTTCACTGCGCATCACGGGGTCACCTCCACATCTTGGTTCTGGAAATTAATTTGAGACAGAATGGTTCACGATTTTCCCGCGTCTCAAAGCAAAAAATTGCCCCTTGAGTGCTGGTTGCGCGACGCGCAGCAGCAACCTCCACATCTAGGCTGCCCGACAACTTTCTTGACCTACGTTTGGGTTCTCATTGGGGACCCTTAGGGTGGTCCCCGGAGTGTAGTACTCAAACTTTTTGACCCTTTATATGTCATTCTACGTGTAGTAACCCTTGGTACTCAATTTTACCCTCATACAATACCCCAAAACTCCACTATAAAACACAACGACACACTAGCTTAACTTAGACTAGCTTCTAAACGGTCTTGGACGTTTGACCTCCAAACTCTTCCAAACTTCGTATACTGCTTCAAAACATTATAATTAGTCATTTTAAGACCCTTTTAATCTCATAACACTCATGTTAGACTCTATATTCACCTAGTTCATTTTTGGGTCCTTACAATTTCGCTCACGCTATCAGAACTATCATATATTTTGTCGGGTATAAAACTCCTCAACTAAGTGGATCCACTAAGTTATGTATAAAAATAAAAAAAGAATCATCTAAAAAGTATGATCCTTTCTACCCACGTTGGCTACATGATTTATGGGGGCTGTGAGTTGTATGAACTCTCTGTCATATCGGTGCTCATTACTACTTCCAAAATATACTAGCTCAAATGTTTAGAAACATAGTTATTTCTGTGTTTTGAGATTATTATTCAAAAATCTTTTTCTTAAAAGTGATGTTACTCAAACTACTCAAAACTCTTTTGGAAATCTCATTTTCCTCTCATCTTAAATGTAAAAGCATGTGAATACTTAGTTCTCATATATCATTTTAAAGAGAATAAACTCATATCTATTCTTCATCAACACAGTGCTCAAGTCTTCAAAAAAATTTGTAGAAAAGACTTCTTAAAATAGAGTTCATGTCGAATTATGGACGTGAACGACTAAATTCAAGGTTTTCAATAACCATGCATAGAACTCAATACTTGAAACTCAACAACTCCAAAACTCAATGAGTCAATGATACTACTCATCTCAAGAATGACTCGAAGGGTTTATGCGAAATTATGAGCATGAACTACTAAACTCAACGTCTTAATGATACCTCTCATCTCAAGACTGCTCGACTCATAGGGTTCATGCGGAATTATGGGCATGAACTACTCAAGTCAAGGACCTCCATGGGTAACATGTAGTAGTCATATGATTAGGAATACAATTTCAAAATGATTAAAACTCAATACTCAGGACTTAGAAGTCTCTCAAAGATACTCAACTGATTGAGTTTATGCAAAATTTATAGGCATGAGCGAGTCGACTTAAGGGTTTAAATAACAATATGGAACTCATGTATACTACTCTTCTCATTCTCATACTTACTTTCTCAAAACTAAGTTTAAAACTCAAGTGTTGGCTTTAAAAGAAACTTCTCAAGATTTATAACTCAAAATAGGGTTTATGCTGAATTATAGACATGAACAACATCTCAATAAAAATATAGAAACTCAATAATTAGGAATAATTGTTTTTTAAAAAAAACATGAACTCAAGAACTCAAATCAACTTATTTAAAAAATACTCAATCTAGGAAAAGAATCTTAGATTACTCTTTTACTGATCTGAAAGTAGATGTATGGTTGTAGGTGGATTAGGTGTGTGCATGCAAATATGAGGTGACGTGGATGCATTTTATAATGTATACTTGTTGGGCAATAGGGAAAGGTCAAAGTGTTCTAGGGGTGACTGATGGATAGCGAGAAGTGTTCGTTGGGATAAGTACCAAAAGAGAGTGGGCTAAGGTTAGAGTTGAGGTAACGAAATTATGTGGTCTTGGTTAAGCAAGGTGATAAGAATTAAGGGTATTACACGATCGACTGGTAGACAAGGAAGGTGGTAGTATCGAAAATACTTGATGGTGTTAGCATGTTTAGGCTATGATCTAACAAAACCGAAAGGAGTTAGTTATTGGTAAAGTGGTTCGTATTTATAGCATTGGTGTAAATAGAAGGTGTTCTAAGAGAGGGCAAAGGTGGAGAAACGAGTGGTTTAATGCATGATATGATTATTTATTTCTTATATTATGAGATGGGCATCAGATTGATCGATGATGCCTATCAATACGTGTGGTTGTACTAATACTACTCTTGCTATGTCTTTTGACATAGTCTAGATGCAGGATTGGTGATGTTTCAATAGGAAAAGACGAAGAAATTCTCTAGCAGGTTTTATCTTTCCTTCTGCGGTGGGAGCTGTCTTTTGTTATTTTGTCCAGTCTTTATCCTTAGTAGCTCTTGTACCTGTTAGACTAGATCCTTAGGTTGTTAATTACTTTATAAGTCTTAACTAGTTCTTTGAAAAAGAATCTGTGTATAAATATTTTTATCTCTATTATATCTGTATTTCCTTAATTTTCCGCATGTTTAAACTCTGGGGTATGAGTGTTCTCCTACTTAGGGGTTAGATTGGGTGTCCGCACGGCCCGGTGGGTTGGGTCGTAACACCCACAATTTTAATCCCCTCCTCTATTTTTCTTTTCTCAATTCACAATTTTATTTTGTATTTTAAAAAAAGGTCATGCCGTTGAAAACTTGAAAAATTCTTCCTAGATGCATAAATAAAAAGAACTGAGAAAATAAGGCATAAAACGCATTCAATGCGATTTATGTACAAATTTCAGTCTCTTCTTATTTATCAATGAAATTACATTATTACCTCTTCCATTTAAGTTTAAATTCAACTTTATCGGTGAATGTTTGATACCCCACAATTTAAATCCCCTCCCTTATTTTTCTTTTCTCGACCCACAATTTTTTTTTGTGTTTTAAAAAAAGATCATGCCTTTAAAATATAAAAAAAAAACTTTTCTTAGATGCTTAAAAAGAAAGAACTGAGAAAATGAGGCATAAAACGAATTCGACGAATGTGTTTTATGTACAAATTTCAGTCTCTTCTTATTTATTAGTGATATTACATTATTATCCCTTCCATTTGAGTTTAAGTTCAACTTTATCTGTGAATGTTCGATTCTCCACAATTTTAATCCCCTCCTCTATTTTTCTTTATATGACCTACTGTTTTATTTAAAAATATGTAACAACTGATTTTAGAGTCGCCACTTAATTTTTAAAGTGAAATTAAGAAAACTGATTTTTCAATAGATTAAAACAGAAAATCAATTGAAAATACTTAAAGGGGTTCGGGGTTTTTATTAATGTTCTAGGAAGGGATTTAAAGCACCTAGAACATCCGCTAACACGCCGTTATCCGATAATTAACTCTTTGGCTAAGGATTTAAAATATAAGTGAAAGTAAAATATTTACTTGACTATAAACGGTTAATTCAAAATGACTATTTTTTCGGGAGCTGAAATTTTGAAACCTTAAAATTAAATAATAGAGAAAATGGCCAAAAGCCCCCTTAAACTATATTCGAATTTTCAACTACACACTTTAACTTTACGGGAATCTTATCACCCCCTTGAAGTGTTTAAAACTGAAATTAATACCTCCCTGAATGCTTAGCTGGCAAAGAGAGTGAATTTCACTCTCTTTGAGAGAGTGAACACAAAAAAACAAGTATTAAAACTTTTATTTTTAGTCTCTTTTAAAAATATATGCATTTTTATTTTTATTTCTTATTTATTGTTCTTTCTTCTCCATAGCAATCAAATTTCATTCACCATTGTTGATTTCATACAAACTTTTAAACTCTAGTATAAAAAACTTTTAAGAAACAATCAATTCAATTCAAGATAAATGACATCTACATATATCATCTAAAAAAACAGATTAGGATCAGATTTGAAAAAAAAATCAAATTGGATTTACATCAAATTCAAGTGAACTCTCAAATGAGAATGCTTTTTTAAAAATTAATTTTCTCTTTGCTGCTCGACCATCGGCCACCATCGTCGCCTCGTTCGACAAAACTGACCATCTCTAAATCATTACTACCATTGTCATCTTCACCAAATTCACCATTCTTGATTCAAGAAAAAAAAAGTTAAACTCTCTATTAAACAAATTTGCAAAATCTATCTAATAAACTATTGATAAATTGATATGAGTACACATTGATATCACCACAAAAAGAGCTTTGAATCTTACTGGAAAAAAAATGATTTGAATTTAAATCAAATCCATTTGAACATAAAAAAATTATTTTCTTATTAATAGCCCCTTTAATTATCAATCTCAAATTTCAATCAATCAACTATATCTCAGATGTATTTTTAATCTTATTAATTGTTCAATCGCCGGTGAATCAATATTTTTCTCTTCCAAATTATCGTCTGCATCGATATGACAATGATGTGGAACACATTGCCGGCTCCTCTTCATCTTTCTAAGAGAATAGTGCCCATATCCAATAATCTCTATAATGGCAACATCACTTTCTCTATTCTCCCATCTCTTTCCTTCTTTCTCACTTTTTTACTTCGTTTTTTCATATCTCACCATCATTATTCACTCCTCTTCCTCACAAGTGCAACACCAAGATATTTGAGGTTTACAATAATGGTGAAAATGAATACGGTGAAGATATAGGAGGAAAGAATAAAGAATTATAAAGAAAGTTGAAAAGAATAAAATTTAATGAAATTTCTAGGTGTCAAGCGTGTGATATTCAGATGTCTAACACATATGTGGTTGTGGCTTTTTAGGGGTGTAATAATTTCAGTTTTAAATACTTCAGGGGGTGATAGGACTCTGTGAAATTGAAGTGTGTAGTTGGAAATTCGAATATAGATTGAGGGGGTTCTTGGCCATTTTCTCTTAAATAAACACATAAAAAATACATAATAAGTAAATGAGATAGGGAAAGAAGATTTGGGCCCAAACCTGAATTTGTCCGCCTGAGCCAATACATGAGCCTATTTTCATTTTGGGTCCAATTCTTGCCATCTTTGTACATGTCCTAAACCAAAATTTGAAATTTATTTCTTTGGGCCTTAGGCCCATCTTCTACCTATCCTAAACTATCAAGACAATAGCCGAATAAATGGGCTTAGGCCAAAAAGTAACAAAATACAACTTTTTTTTTTGAAATTAAAAGTGTGTCTTTGGCCCAATCTTTTTTGATTCTCTGGTCTGCTGCGTATTCCTTCAATTTTGGGACTTGTTCGTTGATTCTTATAGCTGGCCGACTCAGATAAAATAGAGTTTGGCCTTCGTGGCCCAAAGAAAATTTCAAGGATAGGGTCCATAGAATCCGGACATATTTCACATTCCACTGAAGGGAATCATACATAAACACAATGGAAAGTAATAACTTTAAAGAGGTGATTAAAGGAGTCCAATAGTCACTTAGTCACAGACAATTAATGCATTACCATACTAACTAATAATACACATGCGAAATGCAGAATCATGCATTCAAGTGTAAAAAAAAGAAAAAAAGAGAGGAAGTAACATGTATATCACACCGCTCCGCATCTTAAAACAAAATTAGAAAAGAACTGATTATTAATTGTCTTAAAACAAAACGACTATTAAGTCTTGCAAATTTATATCATTAAAGTATTTAGAATACTAAGAGGTTCGGAAATACCAATGCTACACTAGAGAGAACGAATAAAAAAGGAAGCCAACAATCGGAAAATTAAATATTTCGAACAATAACAAATACAAAGACAAGGCATTACAGGGAACAAATAGATCATTTACTAAAGAGGAGCTGGAAACTTTGACGTTAAAGAAGTAAATCACATTAAGGCCTCTAAGTTACGATAAGCAATAATCACATTGTCATGGGTCGAAGCAAAACAAGACCAAAATAACACTCAAGCTACACAAGAACGGATACAAATTCTACAATATTGGGCTAATATAATGAGAGTCTAAGCCAAGAAATCATGAACATAAAGTAAAAACAATCCAAAGCCATGAATGTACAGTAAAGAAAACATAGATGTATAGCCAATGTATTCAAACTTGAAATCAGACGAACATCAAACAACTCGAACGAAACAAGAAAGAGATTCAACTAACTTTCAGAATAAAGTTAAGTCGCATCAATCGAGAAACTGACTTAAGAAATATCATTTCACTATTTCACTTAACAACTTTTAACGTTCGAAATTCCAAAATAAATAGAGAGGAAAAGCTAGAGGTAAAGAAACTATGCCTCTTTTCGGGCAGCGAACTGAACTCGAACTGTTGAGGACGATTCCACCACCACTAAAGGATTTCGATGAATCCCCGCAACCCACGAACAGAAAGAGAAAATGTATACTAAGTGTATCTCTCTTTTGAGACTCACTATAATTTGGTTTCTTTTTCCTATAAAAGACGTGCCTCTCTTATATATAAAATACGGTGTAAAGACGATTCCGCAGCTGGAAAAGGCGCTGGAATAGTACTATCAGAGTGGGACGTTGAGGAAGAAGACAAGAAAAAGTAGCGTACTGCCTGTTGTTGTTGCTTTCCGTCTGTCTCCGTGTTCGCACCGTGTATTGTAGCTACGTTTCTGAAAATTACACGCGTTGAGTTCTTCTTTGGACTGAAAACTGGTCCGAGTTTCTGGTAATTTATGAGTGGGCTGGGAATCAAGAGTGGGGTTGGGTTGAAAGAAATTGACAAAGGCCCAAAATTTGATCTCAAGGTGGTTGAAATAAATTGATAGGTCCTTTGGCCAAAATTTTATATTCTCAACAGTAATCAAGTCGACTTTAATCGACGACTTTGGTCAAAACTTAAACTAGACGAATTAATACAAATTAATTAATGAAATTCTTAACTTCAACAAAATAAAATAATTAATTTAATTATAAACTAATTAATTTGGAATTATATCCATAATTTAAATTAAACCAATTTAATAAAAATATTTAATAAAATTAAAATCTTTTGAGACGATTTTCGAATATACTAATTATATAGAAAATTATATGTTGCATAAAATTTATGAAAATTATAAAATTTAAAAGTAACTTGAAAAATATTTTGAATTTTATAAAAATTAATTATTTCAAATAGTTTGAAATTTAAGAAGCTCGTGAATTAATTTCTATGGAGGGGGGGGGGGTCAAAATTGGGTGTCAACACCTACAATTTCATTTTTTTTATTCGAAAAAAAGGTCATGCTGGTTAAAACTTGAAAAACCCTTCTTAGATGCCTAAATAGAAAGCGATGAGAAAATAAGGTCTATAAAATATTCGACGAATGCGATTTATAGCAAATTTCTGTCTCTTCTTATATTTTGGTGAAAATTACATTATTACCCCTTCCGTTAAGTTTAGATCAAACTGTATTGGTGAATGTTTGTCAATAATTTTAATCCCCTCCCCCATTTTTCTTTCCACGATCCACAATTTTATTTTTTATGTTTTAAAAAAAGGTGATGATGTTGAAAACTTGAAAAAATCTTTCTTAGATGCCTAAAAAGAAAGAATTGATAAAATAAGGCATAAAATGCATTTGGCGAATGCGGTTTATGTACAAATTTCTGTTTCTTCTTATTTATTGGTGAAATTACATTAATACCCCTTTCGTTTAACTTTAAATTCAACTTATAGGTAAATGTTCGATTCTTCACAATTTTTAATCTCTTCCGCTATTTTTCTTTTCACGACCCACAGTAAAATATAAATATATTATTTATGTTTTTACTTAAATATGAACTTACTATTTTAATGTAGTTAAACTAATCTAATTATATTTTATGTTTAATTTGAATTCAATCTTACTACATTACCATTCTTAGCCGTTAGGTATATGAAATATGATATTTTAAATATTTAATATTAAATCTTTCTTTCTCTTCAAAATTTTGTTGATATTATCTAAAAATTATTAGAACTTAAATTTAAATTTTAATATAAACTTGTGAATTGACAATTTTTGTATCCGATATGTCAATGAATTGTTTTTTTTAAATAATAAATTTATGTATCTTTTCATAAGTTGGTAATTGTTAATAACAAAAATTCTATTTGATTAATTAATTTCTCATACACTGAAATTTTGAGAATAATTGGTGCTGATACGTGAAGTTTTTTTATTTCTTCTGCTATATATAGATAGATCTGTGCAATATTTTAATTAACAGTAACTTCAAATTCCTCACAAAGAAGTATTTTGAATTCTAAATTGTCTTCTTAAAAAATTAAAATATAGAACTTGAGCTTTAAATTTATATTTAGAAGAAAAAAATATTCATAGATTTATGAGATCGTGCATACCATGTGGGAAAATTTCATCAATGAATAGTTAGTTATTACTATTATTTTTTATTGAACTAGTAAATAATTGTAAAATTATGTGTATTTGAAAATTTGCAATAACATCTAATTGTAAATATTTATTTATAAAAGAAGCATTAAAAAGTTGATCAATGATGTTCGATAGAATATGAACAATAATAACCAAAAAATTAAAAGTGTAAGCATAAAACATATATAACATGGATACTCATCATTTTATTTTTAGGACCTCCTCTATTCATAAAATATGAAATAATGGACTGAGAGTGTAAGACCCCGAAATAACTTAGGTGAAGCTAGAGCCTAACGTGGTTTTCATGGTGGTCTTAGGTCATAATATAGTCTATAAAGTGTGGTTGAGGCAGTAGCTAAGAGTTTAGGTGCATTGGAAGTCAAACGTCAAGGGTCGATCAAGACGTTCGACGACTAAGTCACCTAAATACCTCGTATGTGATTCTATGTGATTATGTGTAATGCATGAGCTTGTATGGTTCTTAATTAAGTTTATATGGTGTATAAAGTCAGCATGTTAAGTTTCGTGAAGTTTGGAGGTCAAACGTTCAAGAACGTCCATGACGTTCGAAAGTTGTGCCTAGAAATGACCTTGTGTGTCTAAGCATGTTTCGTCGAGTTTTACGTGTTCTTTTTGGATGAAACTTATGTGTATGTCCTAAACTCGTATACATTCCTGTTTGGGTTGGAAACGTCCGGGTACGACTCCATATAGGACCCTCATATGGGCCCTAAGGAGGACCCTAACTTGGAGACCAACACTACCAGGCAGTGGCCAAACGATGGACCTATCGACGTCCCGTCGACCAGGAAACGGTCCGTTGATGGGTCTCGTCGATGGAGCCTACTTGCCTGCAGGTTGAGGGGTCTCTGAACCAACCAACGAGACCAACATCGATGGAACATGGTTGAGACCACGGTCCGTCGATGCCTTCGATGATAGGGAAGGCTGTCCGTAAAATTGGAGGTTCAAGGGTGCAAATGACGGGACCCTATCGACGGGGCGTGGGTGATACCACGGACCATCGATGGTCACGTCGATGGGTAAGTGAGTTTGCTGCCAGCTTCTGTTAATTAAGTTGAAGGGGTGAAGTTGTAAATTCACCCCACGCCCCTATAAGTCTATAGACGGTTGTTTTGAGTGTTTATGGGTATTTTCAGTGTGTATAAGTCATTAACACTCTATTAAACCCTAACACTAAGATCAAAACATATTCCCTCCAAAAGTTCTTCCAAAAACTTCCATGAGAGTTCAAGGTGAAGATGAAGCTTAAAGTTGGATCTTCAATGGAGTTTCTTCTTCAATTGGTATTGGTTTCTTCAAATAAGGTATGAGAGTTCTTCATCTAAGGTTTGCTATTACCTTATAGCAAATTTCAAAGATGTTTTCAAAGGATTTCAAAAAGATGAAAAAGTCCAATTTCTACTCTAAATCATGGGTTCTTGCATGAAAGGTTTTCAAACGTTAAGATATAATGTTATTGATGTTTAATTGATGTTTTCCAATGAAATTCTCCATGAACCCATGATCTTCTCAATTCTCAAATTTTCACTAAAGTATGGGTGAATTGATTATGCTTTGAGATTTATGATTTCATGTGTAGATTGTTATGGGCTTTTGAATGATGTATAGATTATGTATGAATGATGTATAGGCTGTTTCAAATTGATTAATTGAGTAATGAATACTCTTAGATCTATTGACTATTAGGCTTATTGAATTGATATGAACTTAATGCTTGTAGATTCTATTGTAGTTTCTTATGGGCTTTCTAATGATATAAGGATTGTATTCAATTGATATCTAATTGGTTTTGGATTGATAATTCTAGATTGATTTGACTTAGATTCATTGATTATTATGATTTATGTGTTGAATTGATGTTCATGGCCAAGGGTAATGGCCTTATGGTATTGAATTGAATGATTTGGCTTTGGATTGAAGTGATGAGATCAAGTGGGTGGTATGTTGCCCTAACTCTCTTATTATTGTGTATAGTTATTGTAAATTAGATTTTGGTTTATATGTGATTGTATGGTCCACCTTGGGTGTCGGTGTTATGTGAATTGATGTGGCCATGTCGGCGTTATTTGAAGTACATTGATGATCATGGCCTTGTCGGCACTACTTGAAGTTATATGGCTATTTGTGTAGTTGATTATGTGAATTATGATTATATCTACTTATATGTGAAGTAATGTGGAAGTATGTGATCTTGTATTGAAGTTATTAGGTGAACATGTTATACTATGACTATGTGCTTATATGTGTAGTCTTAGAGTTGATACGTGGTTGTTCCTAACTTGGCTATAGGAGTATATAATGATTATATTGATGATGTTAAGGTAATGAATAGGTTGACTAAATAATGTTAAGGGTCATTCCTAATAGTCTAACAGAAAGATAGGCTATATGTGTTAAATGGAAGTACGTTGTGTCTTGTTTAGGTAGACTTGTATCCCTTACTTGATGCTTATATGAATATGTGATGTCTTGACTTAGGAACTTAAAGATGTCTTAGTCTTGAATAAATGAATATAGGTGAGACCTTGAACGATGATAAGAGGGTCCTTTATGTGGAACCTTGAACCAAGTAGTAAGGTTATGAATCGTGAAGTAGTAATCCATAATGGTATCCTTCATGTAATGAATGATGGACTTAAGGTTGATTGGCTGGAACGGCATCATATCAATCCTTAGAAAAGTCATGATGAGCTTCTTGTCGCCATAGTGAGATATCCCTAGTGGACCTTGCTTTGGTAGGGTAAATGTAATTAGGTTATGAACTAGATATGGGACCCATTTATATGAACCTTAATGTGAATTGATCTATGAGAACTAAGGCTAGCACCGAGTGAGTATGGTAAGGGGAAGTAGTTCTAGTTAAGTATGATACTAGAATACAAAGCATGCCCTTCATATTCCTTAACCATGTGCTACATGGGATGTGTCTATATTCTACCATTGGCAAGTAGAATACCTCATCGGAGTAGGATAGAACTCTGGATTCCATGCTTTGCTATCATGGTCTATGTCGGTTATTGTCTATTCTCATCATATGGGATACCCACTAGAATTAGAGAAGTCTATGAAGTTTAGGTGGTGGTATGAGACGCTATATAGACATTGCACAATGGGCTTTGAAGATGTTAGTGAGAGTCCCTAGGTCTTCTTCAAGACCATTATTTGAATGTCCTTATGTGATGAATGTCTCTTAAATGAACTAAGCAATATAATGACTTAAGTTAAGGAAAGAATATTAAATGAAGTAGTACTTATCTAGAGTAGTTAAGGGTTGTCTAGTTAAGGTGCGAAGGGGGCATAAGAATGGTCACTTCTTATCTTACCTAGATAAGTCTTAAGAATGACTCTAGTTAGGGAAGATGTTTGGTGTTGTAGACATGATCTAAGCCTTAGGTAGTCTTAAGGACTATTTAGGTAATCTTGAAGAGTTCAATCATGGACGTTATCTTTTTGATTTACTTGAGTAAGTCTTTTTATAGTCTTTGGAAGGAGAATGTCATATCATCTATGTGTTGGTGTGTTTAGTGAGAATGATTCTATCCTTAGGAGTCTATTGGATCTCTTGAGTGTGTGCAAGGGATTGTATGGGCGATCGTTTCACAACTCACTCAAGTGAGACTTAGAATCACCTTTGGTGGAGGAATCTTACCTTGATGTTATGATACTTTGAAAGTGTGTATGTAACTCATTATAAGCAATTTTGAGGGTCGTTTAGGCACATCTAGAGAGGGTGTATGGGCGGTCTCTCTTTGTGTGACTTAAGTGAATCTTAGGATAGCTTTGAGTGAGAAGATTACATGCTATAAGGTGTCTAAATTGATGGAAGGCGAATTCAATGTAATGGCTTCCATACTTAGTACATCTAATGTTCTAACCCATTCTTTTCCCTTTTTGACTAAAGTGTAGGGAATTGGAAGTCTTGATGTACCATGGATGACGGATAGGTTTATAAGGGTTAAAGATGAAGTATTGGTGAGTCCTCATCGATTCGAGGACAATATCTACACGTTCGGTTAAGTCTTAATGTTTAAGTCTTTATGTTATTGTCTTGTATGGGATTAGTCCCAAGTCTTGTATACTCTAAGTTTAGATGGTTCAAGGGTTGTAAAGGTTTAATGTTTTAAATGAAAGTCTTCCTCTTATATATTATTTATGAAAATAAAGTTTTTAATTCTTACACATTTTTATTATGTTATTATGTAATGAACGATACGAGAGGCTTAGATGAGACTTCTTGAAGTCTCATTTGCCTTGTGACGATCTCAAGGATGCTCTAACTTCTAGGGTGTACTTGAGGATCGTGACAGAGAGGTCATGTCATCATGTTTATTTGAATTAATGACCATATTAGAAATCTTATAAGGAAGAATTATGAAGTCGATAAGGAACAAGGCGAACACATAATAATATGCCATTTAATAAATAATCATGAAAGTGCTTCAGATATGATCGTAATGATACATGAGCAATGGAGTTTATAAACTTGTGGAGAAAAACTTCAATTAGAAAGTAATGCTATAAAGAAACAACGAGGGGATGTAACTTTACCTATTCAATCTCTTTTCAGGCTAAAAATAGCCTCACGAATTATGAACTATAATCTATAATCTATACCATATAAATAAATTACGTCACACACAAATCGGTAATTAAAGAGTTAAATCACTACAACATTTTGTCAAACATATAGTGAGCCATAAAACTTCACAACATTAACATTGTGGTGTTATAACACCTAACAAGACCTTTTCAATCCAACAAAAGATACTTATAATATATTTAGACACATAACAACTGTTGGGTTTTAAAAGGTGTGAATGGAAAATGAAGAGTTGCGACTTTTATGAAGAGTTGTGACTTTTATGAAAGGTTATGACTTTATGAAAAGTTGCGACTTTTATGAAAGGTGACGACCTTTTCGAAAGATTGTGACTTTTCCAACGGTTTTGTGAAAGGTTATGACTTTATGAAAAGTTGCGACTTTTATGAAAGGTGACGACCTTTCCGATAGATTGTGACTTTTCCAACGGTCTTGTGACCTTTCCGGTAAGGCACAATAAGAACCTTTTCGCACTACCCTTTGTTTTCTATAAATTGAGGGATTTCCTCTCATTTTAAAAATAGAATTTATGGACTTCTTTTCCTACTACTAAATCTAGTATTCTAAGTGTAGTCTACTGTCGTTGAGCGGCTCGCTGACACCAGTGTTTTGGGTATCAATACACTGGTGATTGAGATCATTCTATTCTGAGAGGACATATTCCAAATCAAACCTCGGATACTAGAGGGGAATAATTTCCTTAAGGGGACACTGTGCATTCAGTGGGCTTGATCTTCTTTCTATTTTTCCAGATTCTGGTATGTGTTACAAATTTTAGATTTGTGAATTAATTTTTGTTAACAAATTTTAGATTTGTGAATTAATTTTTGTTCTTCTATTCTTTTGTTCTTCACTGGTTCATTAAACTTTGGTAACTTCGTATTTCTGCAAAGTTTGTTGGAATCAGTAAGATTCTTTAGACACAGATTAACAACAATTCTTCTTTAAGAAAAATATTTCGCATATTTTTTCTAATCTGTTTCTGGTTCTATTTTCGCTACTAGTTTTAATTTTCTAGTTGTGAAAATGTTCTTAAACTTTGTTGTCTTACAAAGTTCTTCAAAATTTTGTTCTAAGTATGTTAGGAATACAAGATGAACAACAATCTTAAGGAAATTATTATAATGTTAGTATTTTTTGTATTCTAGTGATTCTGATAATCTGATCATGGAAGTTAGAGAAGATAAATGCATTACTTCTCCATAATGCGTTGCTTTGTTTAGTAAGGTTGAAGTGAGAATGTAACAGAAAAAAATATTTGTGGTATTCCGGTTAAAGATCACACCAAGTAACCTTCTTCTTATTTATCTAAGGAGAAATAGTAAGAGTTAACAATTTTGATTTTTTATCACGTGTATCTTCGGAAAAAGATCTGCAAACTATATGTTGTGGAATGAATTTTACTTGGCAAATAGTGTTGCCTTTAAAATTCTTTAGCTTGCAAAATGAGATATGCACATATTTGTTTGATAAAATAGTATGTCAAAATGTTATAGTTGGAAGACTATTTGAAAAGAAAAATATTTTTATGTGATAATCTAAGAATATATTTTATTCTGTTTGGAGATTTTTTTTTTAGTTCTGTACTCCTTGTGAATTTGATTATGTCTGATTGTTGTGGACTAAAAAACTTTTGTAGTTTTCTACTGTGAATAGATCAGACTATACAATTTATTTGAAGAATATGAAAACTTCAAATAATAAGTCAGTGTTGTACTTTTGATTTTATATAAACTTCAATGTTATATAGAAATAAATTGTACAAATTTTTTGTTTGTGTAAAGATTGTCAAAGAGAATTGAAGCGATATAATTCTTTTGTAGAATAATATTTTCAAAAGAAGATTCATACTGCCAATGACATTTTGATAGTCTGGAAAAATGTGGAAAAACTATTTTCAAATACTTGAAAAATATTTTTGAGATCACATTTAAAATGTGGGGGTTCTTTGCTCATGATAAAGATAAAATTAGACTTGGTGTCAAATTTAATTTTGGCGCAAAAAAGATATGAAATTCAGTGATATTTTGTATTATGTTAGACCTACAAAATTCTTGGAGTATATTCCGTAGTGATTGTTGAATTTCTCTATTATTAGTATATGGTGTGACTAGTATGAAACAACCAAATTATATATATACTTGTTCAAAATAATTGTGTTTCTTTATGAAAAAAGTGTCACTTAAAATATTGTGATTTTTCATAAAAAGATATGTCTATTATAATATAAGTATTTGCATAGACATGTATATTGGTGAATAGTCATTTGTTATGTTTTTGTAAAAGTAACATTTGGACTATATTCCCTTTATTGAACCCGATGAAACTTTGTTCATGGATAGTTTTATAACAATCAAATTGAAAGTTATAGAAAGGTCCTTCTAAAAAGGACATTTGACAAGGTGATGACTCTAAACAATGTTTGTATCACACAAAATTGTAAGAAATAAGAACAAAATATTAGTGAGGAAAAAACTACCTCGCGAAGAGCTTTTTGAACTCAATACTTTATTTGTTCTTACTTGCTTGAGTAAATGTTTGTGACATGAACACTTGGGGCATGTCAATTACAAAACCTTGTAAGGAAACTAATTAACTTAGAAATTTTGTCTAACTTTGAGTGCAATAAATAAAAATGTCAAGTTTTTATGGAATCTAAGTATGTTGAGCATTCTTATAAATCCGTTGAAAGAAATTCTAACCCTTAGAATTGATTTACACTGACATTTGTGATATGAAGTCAACACCATCTCATGGTGGGAAAAGTATCTCGTTACTTTATTGACAATTGCATTAGAAATGACTATGTCTATTCGCTGAATGATAAGGATGACGCAATATAAATTTCTAGACAAAATACTATCAAAGTTGAAAATCAGTTGGGAAAAAGATAAGAAGTGATAAGAATGGAGAGTATAAATTTCCTTGTGCAGAAATATGTTTGAAAAGTGAAATAGTCCAAGTATTATGTGTAGTATTATTTAATATTATGTTTGGTATGAATTTTGGGTCAATCCATGGATTAGTTATACACCCTATATGGTATTAGAAGGTTTATAACTAATACCTTCCATTTGGTGGTATTAGTTCTAATACCATGGGACTAATCTAGGTAAAGACAAAAATACCCCCTCAAATCCTTTTAATCATTTTGCTTATTTTCTTGATTTTATATTTTACATTTAGATATAATTTTTTGTTTCTAAAATATGAGTTATTTAATCTACTTATTATTAATATAAAATATTGTGATCCGACTAATATACTAATGTTGATGTATGAATTTAAGAACAATTCATAAGTCAAATATTGTCTCTTAAGGGAATCCCATTAAACATTACACAAGTAGTCTAAACCAAGAGCATATATATATATATATATATATATATATATATATAAAACATCTCGAGTATAAAAATAGTTTAATTAGTTTTGTTATATCTATTGTTTATTTTTATTTTATTTTATGATAAAGAGTTTTTTTAAAAAAAATTTATTGATACAAAACAAAGTTAAATAAATTTTCTCTATAAATTAGGAATATGCACAAGTATCTCCTCAACCTATGTCCGAAATCTCAGAGACACACTTATACTATACTAAGGTCCTATTACCCCCCTGAACTTATTCTATTAATAATTTTCTACCCCTTTTCGACCTACGTGGCACTATCTTGTGGGTCCAACGCTAGTTGACTTTTTTTTTTCAAACTAGTGCCACGTAGGTCGAAAATGGGTAGAAAATTACTTATAGAATAAGTTCAGGGGGGTAATAGGACCTTAGTATAGTATAAGTGTGTCTCTGAGATTTCGAGCATAGATTGAGGGGGGATACTTGTGCATTTTTCCCTATAAATTATTATAGTTTGTGACCTTTTGAGTTATTAATTCCAATTTATTAAGATGACAATTATTTACAGGGCCGGCTGGTAAGGTTTAAAAAAAAAACTTTGGCCTTAGGCCCCCAATTTTAGGGGCCCCCTTTTTTTTAGCTTAGGTAGGATTAAATTAAAAAAAAAAAAAGAACAAAGACTCAAAATGACCAAATCCAAACGGTATTAATGAGATATCTCACTTATTTTTACCTTCTCAACGTGTATTTTTTTTTTATTTGTACAGTTTTTTTTTTCATCTTATACTTTTTCTAATTTGATTTTTATGTATTTTTATCATTCTCTCTTCCTCTCGTCTATTTCTTCTCTCTTTCACTTTTCTAATCTTACATCTCTCTTATTCAAAACTTAATAATTTACTTGTTTTATTGATGATTTTAATTTTTTTAAAAATATAATTGATATTTTAAATTTGAAGAAAATATATCACAACAATCCAATTCAATTTTGGAAATCAAGTGTTCATAATTTTAAATTCGGTAATATTATTCTAATTTCTAATATTATTTTTATTTTGTATCTTATGTTTATTATATATTTTATTTGATATAGTACATAGTGTTTAAAATATTTGTTAGATTTTAATATGTAAACTAGAAAATATGAATTGGCTCATTCAAAACTTAAAAGAAAAAAAAAGTTGATAACTTTATAAAATCATACAAGTTAAAGACAATAGTCTAATTGAGACAATCAAATAAAAAGACTTGATTCTTTTTTCCAAATGCTTACATTGCTTATAGAATAATGTTAGCAATTCCTGTAATAGTCCCCTCAGCAAAAAGAAGTTTTTCAAAATTAAAAATAATAAAATCGTATTTAAGATCAACAATGTCTCAGAAAGATTAAGATTAAAACCAAATGCTTACATTGCTTTTAATCATTTTGCTTATTTTCTTGATTTTATATTTTACATTTAGATATAATTTTTTGTTTCTAAAATATTAGTTATTTAATCTACTTATTATTAATATAAAATATTGTGATCCGACTAATATGCTAATGTTGATGTATGAATTTAAGAACAATTCATAAGTCAAATATTGTCTGTTAAGGGAATCCCATTAAACATTACACAAGTAGTCTAAACCAAGAGCATATATATATATATATATATATATATATATATATATATATATATATATAAAACATCTCGAGTATAAAAATAGTTTAATTAGTTTTGTTATATCTATTGTTTATTTTTATTTTATTTTATGATAAAGAGTTTTTTTTTTTAAAATTTATTGATACAAAACAAAGTTAAATAAATTTTCTCTATAAATTAGGGATATGCACAAGTATCCCCTCAACCTATGTCCGAAATCTCAGAGACACACTTATACTATACTAAGGTCCTATTACCCCCCTGAACTTATTCTATTAATAATTTTCTACCCCCTTTCGACCTACGTGGCACTATCTTGTGGGTCCAATGCTAGTTGACTTTTGTTTTTCAAACTAGTGCCACGTAGGTCGAAAATGGGTAGAAAATTACTTATAGAACAAGTTCAGGGGGGTAATAGGACCTTAGTATAGTATAAGTGTGTCTCTGAGATTTCGAGCATAGATTGAGGGGGGATACTTGTGCATTTTCCCCTATAAATTATTATAGTTTGTGACCTTTTGAGATATTAATTCCAATTTATTAAGATGACAATTATTTACAGGGCCGGCTGGTAAGGTTTAAAAAAAAAACTTTGGCCTTAGGCCCCCAATTTTAGGGGGCCCCTTTTTTTTAGCTTAGGTAGGATTAAATTAAAAAAAAAAAAAAGAACAAAGACTCAAAATGACCAAATCCAAACGGTATTAATGAGATATCTCACTTATTTTTACCTTCTCAACGTGTATTTTTTTTTTATTTGTACAGTTTTTTTTTTCATCTTATACTTTTTCTAATTTGATTTTTATGTATTTTTATCATTCTCTCTTCCTCTCGTCTATTTCTTCTCTCTTTCACTTTTCTAATCTTACATCTCTCTTATTCAAAACTTAATAATTTACTTGTTTTATTGATGATTTTAATTTTTTTTAAAATATAATTGATATTTTAAATTTGAAGAAAATATATCACAACAATCCAATTCAATTTTGGTAATCAAGTGTTCATAATTTTAAATTCGGTAATATTATTCTAATTTCTAATATTATTTTTATTTTGTATCTTATGTTTATTATATATTTTATTTGATATAGTACATAGTGTTTAAAATATTTGTTAGATTTTAATATGTAAACTAGAAAAAATGAATTGGCTCATTCAAAACTTAAAAGAAAAAGAAAGTTGATAACTTTATAAAATCATACAAGTTAAAGACAATAGTCTAATTGAGACAATCAAATAAAAAGACTTGATTCTTTTTTCCAAATGCTTACATTGCTTATAGAATAATGTTAGCAATTCCTGTAATAGTCCCCTCAGCAAAAAGAAGTTTTTCAAAATTAAAAATAATAAAATCGTATTTAAGATCAACAATGTCTCAGAAAGATTAAGATTAAAACCAAATGCTTACATTGCTTTTAATCATTTTGCTTATTTTCTTGATTTTATATTTTACATTTAGATATAATTTTTTGTTTCTAAAATATGAGTTATTTAATCTACTTATTATTAATATAAAATATTGTGATCCGACTAATATGCTAATGTTGATGTATGAATTTAAGAACAATTCATAAGTCAAATATTGTCTCTTAAGGGAATCCCATTAAACATTACACAAGTAGTCTAAACCAAGAGCATATATATATATATATATATATAAAACATCTCGAGTATAAAAATAGTTTAATTAGTTTTGTTATATCTATTGTTTATTTTTATTTTATTTTATGATAAAGAGTTTTTTTTTAAAAATTTATTGATACAAAACAAAGTTAAATAAATTTTCTCTATAAATTAGGGATATGCACAAGTATCCCCTCAACCTATGTCCGAAATCTCAGAGGCACACTTATACTATACTAAGGTCCTATTACCCCCCTGAACTTATTCTATTAATAATTTTCTACCCCCTTTCGACCTACGTGGCACTATCTTGTGCGCCCAACGCTAGTTGACTTTTTTTTTCAAACTAGTGCCACGTAGGTCGAAAATGGGTAGAAAATTACTTATAGAATAAGTTCAGGGGGGTAATAAGTCCTTAGTATAGTATAAGTGTGTCTCTGAGATTTCGAGCATAGATTGAGGGGGGGGACTTGTGCATTTTCCCCTATAAATTATTATAGTTTGTGACCTTTTGAGATATTAATTCCAATTTATTAAGATGACAATTATTTACAGGGCCGGCTGGTAAGGTTTAAAAAAAAAAAACTTTGGCCTTAGGCCCCCAATTTTAGGGCCCCCCTTTTTTTTAGCTTAGGTAGGATTAAATTAAAAAAAAAAAAGAACAAAGACTCAAAATGACCAAATCCAAACGGTATTAATGAGATATCTCACTTATTTTTACCTTCTCAACGTGTATTTTTTTTTATTTGTACAGTTTTTTTTTTCATCTTATACTTTTTCTAATTTGATTTTTATGTATTTTTATCATTCTCTCTTCCTCTCGTCTATTTCTTCTCTCTTTCACTTTTCTAATCTTACATCTCTCTTATTTAAAACTTAATAATTTACTTGTTTTATTGATGATTTTAATTTTTTTAAAAATATAATTGATATTTTAAATTTGAAGAAAATATATCACAACAATCCAATTCAATTTTGGTAATCAAGTGTTCATAATTTTAAATTCGGTAATATTATTCTAATTTCTAATATTATTTTTATTTTGTATCTTATGTTTATTATATATTTTATTTGATATAGTACATAGTGTTTAAAATATTTGTTAGATTTTAATATGTAAACTAGAAAATATGAATTGGCTCATTCAAAACTTAAAAGAAAAAAAAAGTTGATAACTTTATAAAATCATACAAGTTAAAGACAATAGTCTAATTGAGACAATCAAATAAAAAGACTTGATTCTTTTTTCCAAATGCTTACATTGCTTATAGAATAATGTTAGCAATTCCTGTAATAGTCCCCTCAGCAAAAAGAAGTTTTTCAAAATTAAAAATAATAAAATCGTATTTAAGATCAACAATGTCTCAGAAAGATTGAGATTAAGTTGTCTGGCTTTATTATCGATTAAAAAAGAATTATTAGAAGAGATTGACTACACAAAAATTATTAACAACTTTGCATCTCAAAAAGCTAGAAAAAATATATTTGAAATAAAAAATATTTATAATTTTTTATTTTTTTTTAAGGCCTATAGTTTGATTTTGGCCTTAGGCCACTAACGGGTTTGAGCCGCCCCTGATTATTTACTCTCAAATAATTTAAGTTAGAAAATAGTGAACATGACAATGAAGTTTTTATTCTCCTAACTAGTTAAAAATGTTATAAAAAAATAAGATTGTCCGTTAATTATCTACCTTGATCCAATTACATGAAATAGAAAAATCTCATAATAACTCAAGGATATAATTGGAAAGAATTTATTTTGTAGAGTTTAAGCACACACAATACTAGTTACGAAACAATGACACTTGATAATAATAATTTCTGCCTTACTAATCCATATATTACCAATTCATGTATTACTAATCTCTGCATTATTGATCTTTGTACTAAACGACCCTTTACTGTACTTGAATGGAAACTAGCTTTCATTTTCATAGTTGAACACTTGCAGATTTGATTTTAATATCTTGAAATTGAAGCTTTGATGAAAGATTGAATGAAGATTCAATCACTTTTTTTTAATGTGCTTTACACGAAATTGTTAGATGACTGTCTAACTGTATAAAATTGGAAATAGTTCAATCAAGAAATTAAAGTTTTTTAAGAATAGCTAGATGCTTAAAAGGACATAGATAGTGTTATTTCATCATAGTTACATTTATTTTACTGCCAACTTCAATGATTAGGTCCGTGATCAACACAGGCTATGATCCTCTGGTATATATATGGAGAATTGTTGAAGATTTGGATAGGGGAAGTTAGAGTTAGTTCGTTAGGTGTACAAAATGTTATAACCTTAAAAACTACTCGAAATATACTGGGAATTTTGGAAGATCCTATTGGAAATAAATAGTTATCGTTGTTTCAAGTTTTTCACATAAATTTTCTTGTATTGATTTATTATTCACTTTCTTCCTCCACCCTGGTGAAAATCACTCATCAATTTGGCAATTCAACTTTAACCACGTGGGTATTCCACTTTTGAGTTTTGGACTATATTCTATTGGTTTCTTTTTAGTTGTCATGTTGTATTTTTTGAGAATCAATTTGTCAGTTTAATTAATTTTTAAAGTCAAAATTAAATTATATTAATTTGATATTTTAAAATAAAATTTTATATATTCAGAACTATACGAAAAAAATACTATTTATGATAATTTTTTCATAACAATATGACCAAAAAAAAATATATCTTAAAATATTAATCAAAATTAGTGTTTTAAAAGGCGGGGGCGTGAGACGGGGCGTTTTATACAGCATTGGACGAGACGTAAGTCTCATGGATCTACGGGGCGTAGTCTCATGTATATTCAATTTTATAGTTTTATAGTAATAAAATAAACAAAAATAAACCTTTCGATGATTTATGATTTTTATTTGAGATAAGTATTAATAATCAATAATGAAGAAAAAAAATATTATAATTACTATTTGAGAAATATCATTATACAATAGTAAAATAATATGATTTAAAGCAAAAAAATATTTAAAAATAAAAAAACGCCCCCGCGTAAGTTTTATGCCCAGGACTTACGTTTTAATGTTCTGAACTTAGGCTTCAAATTTTAGGACGTGCACCTTTTGGATATACGTCTTTCATTTACGCTCCGGAGCGTTTTTGGTACGCCCCATCTCGAGATTCGCCCTGAAACTTGCTCCAAAAACATTTTTTAAAATACTGATTAAAATTATCTTTTTAACTCTAAAAAAGAAACTATGACAACTAAAAAAATGAACGAAAGTATCCGAAAGCTCAAGAAGAAGGGAAGTGAGTTACAATGTATCATCAAATCTAAAGGCACTCATGCATTGTCTAGTGTCCAACTAGGATGACAACTTAGCTTTATTAGTAATTCAAGAAATGTAGAAATCCTTGGGTGGAATTTGCAATGACAGATAGGAAAATTCTTTACTTGGGATAAAGATAAAAAGGGGCTGATCCCAAAGTTTATCTCCTCAAGAAAAGGATATGCAAAGAGGAGAGAGCATAAAGTGTGTATTGGGCATAAATTGTGTATAGAGAAAGGCATAATGAAAAGATAATAGGGTCGCCAATCACTTTTTCCCTTTCATCTACTACCAATGTTAGTGTACAAGTTAACATTGAAAAACAAATACTACTAAACATGCATTTATAATAAGAGTACGATAAAAATAACTTCTAGTGATAATAAATATTCACATTCATAAAAAATATTAAAAACTTTACCTACGTTAGTTAATTGTTATTAGACTCAATATTGTTATAAACTTTAGGGATATTTATATATATAAAAAAAAGATATTAATTGCCTTTGAAAATATATTTAGCGACAATTAAAACACTAAAACTGTTAATTATTTGCTGCTGAAAAATTATTTTTAATATAGAGTAATTCAATAAGATTTTATCAGTCACTCTATATATAAGAAGCTACAAAAATAAATAAATAAATTAAAACTTGTTTTACTCCTAAAATGATTATGTAAAACACGATAGTGAGACTGCTTCACCCTCAACTAAATGTTTTGGATTTAAATATGGGTATGAAGAAAATCTGGTTGAGAACGTCACCTCCTGAATAGGCCCTGCATTTCGCAATCCAAATTTAATAGAGACTCCAATATGGACTCTTGACACCGAGCAAAAAACACAAAAATAAAGTAAAACATGACTATGTAGTCACCACTTTCTGCAGTGCGTAGGAGGGAGGTAAATTCCAAAGCTTTAAAGCAAACATCATATCTTTTCTATCCAAAAGGAAGCATATATTAATGTTCAACTTTCAGAAAGAGCCTCAAACAAGAATGAATAAGATTCTTGTAAGGGCTAAAAAGTCTATAAAAGCAAATACCACTTAGCATCACAAGTTTCTTCAATCACAATTTGGCCTAAAAATGAAACATTCCATGACAACAAAATGCTTATTTTTTGTACTTTGTGTTGCAACATTTTGTCTAGCAAATTCCCAAGATACTAACACAATGCCACCAGCAAGTTTACTCTGCATAAGTGAATGTAATACATGTCCTGTTATTTGTTCTACTCCACCACCTTCCCCTATCAAACTCAACCCACCACCCTCACCATCAACATCAATACTTCTACAAACACCACCACCACCACCACCACTTTTCGCCCCACTACGCCCCTCACCACCATCCTCTCATTCACCATCACCACCGTCCTCGTCGCAGAAAGAACCTAAATCTCCTCCACCATCTTACATGATATACACTGGTGCTCCTCCTCCTCCTCATACTTCTAATTGTCCTCCTAATATTATCAATATACCATCAACTCAGGTGCCACCAGTACAGAAGAACTATACTTATCCTTACTACTATTATTTTGCTTCAGAGGCAACTTCTATTCCACTTTTTCATGGCTCCATTGTTTTGGGATATTGGGTGGTTTACCATTTAATTTGTTGGTGAAAAGAAAAGCAGGGGATTCTTGAAATATCAAAATGGTATATGTATATTTTGCATTCTAGGATATATATTTGACTTAATTGATACTCCTGTTATAATTGTATTTAGTAATTCATCTATTGAAATTGGGTACACAACATCAATAGAAGCAATGTTCATCTAAAGATTAGATTGTTTCTCTACTGTCAAATACAAGATTGGATCAGAATTTTCACCAAATGAGTTTAAAATACAAAAAAATAAATATATGAAGAAGCTAAAGAAATTCAAATAAATTTTAACTAAATATAATTAATTTATCGAAGAGAAGATAAACCCCCTTTGATCTGGCCCCGGTGCGAATGCACGTTGCTATAAGGGTGTCATTGCTAAAAAAATAAATAAAAAAATACATATATTTGTAGATAATAATAAATAAAAAAATGATGTAAACTAGGTATAGTAAATAATGTTAGATGAAACTAATATCAATTATTTATTCGATGATGGTCGTTATCCAAAAGGGAAAGTACTATGAAGCATTGTGATTTGTGAACAAAGTAATATCTTAGGCCACATTTGTATATGAGATATGAAGTTATAATATAAAATTAAATGATGTTAAATTGAAATTTTGTTTGCACATGCATTTTAGATTACATAAGATTTTTTTCCCCATAATCATGAAAGCTTCAGAAGTTATGAAAACTATCAAAATTTCTCAATTTTACCTCAATCTTATAAAATGAAGAAATTATAATTCATAATCAAGATATATTGGGATATCGTAAGGCTTGGATTGTCACATATTTTCATGTTCTTTTGTAAAAAGATGTTTGTGATTATAAACTTTCAAATACGCATGGTTTTATAAAAATCAACTAAGCAGTAATCAACAACAATAGACTCTAGTAATAACTAATTATTCTTTAATATAGTCCTTTTTACATGGTACACACATTCTCTTTACATTGAGTATTAATCTTCTTTTTATGCAAAATTTAAAATGACGTGTCTTTTTTATACAAAATATATACGTAGGTTCAATTTTGCATTTAATAAAGTTGAAGTCATAATTTAGAATCCTAAATCATGTTTTTTATGTGCGCATAACTAGTGAAATTTCACAAATAATATATCATATGATAAAGTGTAAGCAAACCTTATCACTACCTCGTAGAGATAGGGTGATTATTTGTTAAATTTCTCAACTCAAGTGCAACAATTTCACGTATAAAAAAGAAGAAAAAAGAAAACTACAAAAACAATAAATCCTCCATCGACTTCTCTCTCTCTCTCTCTCACTATATATATCTATCTATCTATCTATCTATCTATATATATATATATATATATATATATATATATATATATATATATATATATATATATAGATAGATAGATAGATAGATAGATAGATAGATAGAGATCTCAATTTTTCATAATTTTTTTGTTTTCAACTTAAATAGGACAACTTAGGTTGAAAACAAAAAAATTATGAAAAATTGATCTATATAAGTAAACATAGCTACTATATTAATAATACATTGCTATAGTTTAAAATATAACCTAACATAGTTATACTTAGGATTTTGTTTTATATAAATTTTGTTTATAGAATCTAACTCTAGATTTTATTTTAAAAAATATGGATGTGGGATCGGAAGCGGGATAGAACAACTTAGGTTGAAAATAAAAATTTAAGGAAACTTTTTCTATCTAAGCAAACATAGCTACTATATTTATAATACATACATATAATTTTAAAAGGGCAACTTTCACGTATAGCAAACATAAAATTCATATTTGTATGCTATAGCAAAGTTTGCATAATTGCACTCCATAGCAAACATATAAATGTATAATTCGCTATACATATACAATTGAAGCGAATTGTATAAAATGAGAAAGAGAAAGAGACTTGGGCAGAGAATTGTATAAAACGAATTGCATAATTAAAAGTGTATAGAACGATTATATACATTTTGAATTTGTATAAAATGAGAAAGAGAGAAAGGCAAAAGAGACTTGGGCAGGGAATATACAATTGAATCGAATTGTATAAAATGAGAAAGAGAGAAATTATATACAATTTCAATCTGTATAAAACGAGAAGAGAGAAAGGCAAAAGAAATTGGGCAGGAGAGTATTTTTATTGTATAATTATAAGTGTATATGACAAAAATATATGTATTTTCATGTGTATATACAATTTTCTCTCGCTTTATACAAACAGAAACACAATTTATACATTTCGCTTCTGTTTGTACAAGCGAGATAGGCGAGGGTGATGAGCGAGATTAGAGAGAGTGGCGAGCGAGATCCGGAAGAGGGGAGAGAGGGGAACAAAAATATATGTATTTATACAATTTCCTCTGCTTTATACAAATAAAAACATATTTTATACATTTGTGTTTGTATAAAAGGGAGAGAAAGCGAGCGAGGGATGGAGCGAGAGGAGAGTGGCGAGCGAGAGTTTGAGGGAGAGAGGTGACTGACAAATAATTTGCTACGGGACACAATTATATCAAAGGGTGGTTATATCAATTAATTTGATTTATTACTTTGCCATTATATACAATTTTCCCTTTTAAAATATCATCTAACGTGACCATACTTATGGTTTTTATATCTCATACGAAAAAGGGTTAAAAATACCCTTAAACTATCTGAAATAGCTCATATTTATCCTTAAACTATATTTTGGCTCAAAACTACCTTTCCCGTCAAACTATTGGGTCAAACTTGCCCTTCTTACTAATTAATGGAAGTTGTTAAATTTCATGTGGATGTCACATGGATGCCACATTGCACACCAATAGGGTTCCACTTCCACATAGACTAAAAGGAAAAGAGTAAAAAATGCCCTTAAACTATCTGAAATAGCTCATATTTACCCTTTAACTATATTTCGGTACAAAACTATCCTTTCCGTCAAACTATTGGGTCAAAAGTGCCCTTCTTATTAACAATAGTTGTTAAATTTCATGTGGATGCAACATTGCATGACAGTAGGATTCCACTTCCACATAGACTAAGTCCCTAAATCTTAATTAATTTTCCCCCTCATTTTATTATTTTCCAGAAACGATTTCACCTCTTCTCCCTCGTTTTGCGGCTAGGGTTCACCGTTTTCTTCGTCGATAAATTTTAAAGTGGATATTCGTGGTTGTAGGTTAGTAAATATTTTTTCTTATTTTATTATGTTTACAACCACGAATATCTACTTTGAAACTCAACCCAGAAGAAAGTTATGAAACCCTAGTTGTGAAATGAGGGGAAAGTTGTAAAATCCTAACTATCATGTTTTGAAATCGTAAACATGATAAAATAAGAAAAAATATTTACTAACCTACAATCACGAATATCCACTTTGAAATCCAGTCGCGAAGAAAGCTATGAAACCCTAACTGCAAAATGAGAGAAAAGTTGTGAAATCCTAACTATCATGCTTTGAAATCGTAAACATAATACAATTAGAAAAAATATTTACTAACCTACGACCACAAATATCCACTTTGAAACTCATCCACGAAGAAAATTGTGAAACCCTAACCGCGAAATGAGGGAGAAGGGGTTAAATTATTTTTAAAATAATGAAATGAGGGGGGGGGGGGGGAGAGAGAGAGAGAGAGAGAGAGAGAGTAATTAGGATTTAGGGATTTAGTCTATGTGGCAGTGGAACCCTATTGACATGAAATGTGGCATTCACATGGCATTTACAACTTTCGTTAATAAGAAGGATATTTTTGACCCAATAGTTTGACGGGAAGAGTAATTTTAAGTCGAAATATAATTTAAGGGTAAATATGAGATATTTGAGATACTTTAAGGGTATTTTGACCATTTTCCGTTCAGTCTATGTGGCAGTGGAACCCTATTGTCGTGCAATGTGGTATCAATGTGGCATCCACATGACATTTAACAACTTTCGCCAATAAGAGTGGCACTTTTGACCCAATAATTTGACGGAAAGGATAGTTTTGAGATATAGTTTAAGGGTCAATGATCTATTTCGAATAATTTAAAGTTATTTTTGATCATTTTCTGTATCTAATATATCATCTATTGCTCTCCTCTTTTCCTCTTCATGTCTCTGTCTCGCTTCATAGGTTGTATAGTTTTGCTATTTATCCTTCAAGATTGTATTTAATTTTTAAATATAATTAGTTAATCGTGTATAAATTAAATTGATAGAGACAAATGGATCACCAAATTTCTTTATTGTTTCCCAATCTAAAGACATCTCAACTACTAAAGTTATAAAGGATAAAGAAATTGTGATTTTTGCATTATTGAAACAAAGAACATGTAATTTTTGTTGTATCTTTATTAATTCGTATTAAAGTAATTAAAATCCAAAATATTGGTTTTATTTCTTTTCCTATTGACAATATAATAAAGTAATTATATTATATATAGTCACATATAATTGTGTAATGACCAAATTGATATATAATGGATAAATATGTATCACTTTGAAAGTATTATCTACATTCTTCTGACTAAATATGATAAAAATTATAAAATATTTCTTCATTATAAATCGAGATCTTCTTTGAACTTGATACATATATAAATAGATAAAATAGCAGGAAATAACATCTTTCTAGCATGCATATTTGTGAAACTCAATATCATTTAGAAGTAACAACTAATAAACGTTGTCTTCAATTCACTATTGATATGCAAAGATAAAATTTTGAAAAGACATTGACACAATAGGATACAAATATCGATTTATTCGAATTATATATGATATGTGTATATATATATGTCTATATGTGCTTTATAGTTTCAAATCTAAGTATTGTACTCATAATTCACATTTTCAATTTTTATGCATCATACATATCTATAATACATATATATATTTGTGTTTTGTACTCTTTTTATATCAATGTGTATCGGTTTCATAGAATACATATATCAATTTTTTGTATCATACATATATGAGATATACATGTACATGTGTGTTGTTGTGTTTTGTTGATAATTCATGATACATATGTGTATCTATATATCTATGTTTCAGTTTCAAAGCTAATATTATGTGTTTGCATGCAAGATTGAGAAAAAAGTGTCGAGCAATATTGAGATATATATAAAAGAGATCTACAAATATAAATTGTATCAATGTAAATACTATATTAGGTTGTATCTCAGATACAACATATATCTTGCATTTCTCATTTGTCTCTCAATCTCAATCTCATTCACTCCCAAACTATTGCTATGAATTGTAATTAGGTAAATTTCAATTTGATATTTTATAATTACGATACAAATGATAACTAACTATAAAAAATCTCAACTATTTTTTTTATGTGAAATGGGTTTGCGAAATCTTAGCAAGTTTATGCAGATCCGATCAGTACCCACACTGCCCTCACGATTGCTATCCTTGTTTGTGTTGATGTTTTATATTATTGGGCCCTAATTAAAAGTGTCATGTTTTAAGTAACTTTTAGGATGTGTTTGGTACGAAGGAAAATATTTTCTTGAAAAATAAGTAAATTTCTTATTTAATTTTTAGAGTTTGGTAAGCAAATAAAAAGATATTATTTCAATTTTTTTTTAGTATCTAGCTAAATATTATAAAAATGGAATGCAATGGAATATAAGTGAAGGTTCAAGGTTGACATGAGGTGGGATGGTCACGAGTGGTGATTTGGGGGGAGGGGTGATACGCTCAAATTATACTTCCCTAAAGAAGTATAAGCGGTCGTATCAAGTAAATAACCCAATTGTTAGGTTGGGGTCGATCCCACGAGGAAAATGGTTTAGACTTAACTTTAATCTACGATTACGTCTATTTAGTCAAGTCCTTTCCGAAAACAGTTAAATAAAAAGGAGGTTTTGTGTAACAAAAAAATGTTCAATTATTTCTAAGTAAACAAGTAGCAAGATCAAAACTTTGGTCTTTATCAAGTGATGAGAGAAACTAGGGCGTAAGTGTTCCCCATAGGTTCATAACACGATAATCCTAGCTATAACAACTCTTTCCTAGTGTCTTGCATGCAAAGTGGTAAGTTATGTATCTCTAATTCCTTGGTCCAGCAACTAGAGAATTTTACCCCGTACCTTGGTCCGGCTACGTGTGTTGAATTACTAACCCTTACCTTTACCTCATTTTAAGCATCATATTCAATGTATGGCTAAGTTACTACTTCGCACCAATCGAGACTAGCCTATTAGATAGTGTACACTAAATCTATATTGATAAATTCTTTTCCTATTAACTACCTCCTTGGTCCGGCAAATAGAAATAGGACAAGTTCTAACGCATGCACTCGTTATAAAGAATTCTAAACGAAAGAATTATCAATACATGCAAGAACCTATTCTCGAATTGTTATTTAGCTAGTTTTATCTTTGTTAATTATCCATGGTTCCCACAACCCTAGTTGTGGATTTAGTTACCCATGCTTAGAATTACACAATTCATGGTCATTAAATAAGAATTCATGTACTTACTTTGACAAGTTTGAAGAAAATCCAGAAATATCACTTGAATTAACGAAAATATTGTAAGAATCGATTCCGTAAACTTGAAGTAATTCCCAAAATCCAAAGTTCAACTTCCAATAACAAGAGTATGAAAAAAATAGTAAAAAGTCTAACCCCAAAAACGAGGTTTTTAACCCTATTTATAATAATAAAGTCCTAAATTGAAAGGAGTTTTAATAAGGAAAATCTGTCCCAAAATGCGTCTTCAGTCAATGACCCAACTGACGGTCTGTCGATGGAACGACGGACCATCAACTGCCTCCGTCAGTCCACACTTCACTTTTTCTTCGGCCTTCACTTTTGCATCCTTTATGTTACAATCGACGGACCACCAGCACGGTCCGTCGTCTCACTTACGGTCCGTCGATGCCTCCGTCCTTCCATACTTAGTGATTTCTTTAAGTCGGATACTGGGACTACTCTCTGTTAGAAACGATGGTTTGCCAGGATGGTTCGTCGATCAGTCGACGGACCGTCGATCCTTCCGTAGCCCTACACTTGGTCAGATTTCCCTGAGTTGCTTCCTAATGCTTGAACCTCCAGTCGACGATCACCACCCACGGACCGTCGATGGGTCAACGGACCGTCGATGACTCCGTGGGTCATCACTTCTGCACTGATTTCAGCACAGTCTTCTGCATTTCCGTTTTGGACAACTTTCTTGCAAACACAGATAAAAATATATCAAAATTACTACAAAAAGGCCTTAGACACACACTAAACTTAAGGAAAAAACATTGAAAGTACCGTGAAACCACGGTACATCAACACCCTCAACTTAAATTGGTTGTTTGTCCTCAAGCGACGCACTATGACTCACCACAACACCTTTATACAAACGTATACTCTTTTAAGCTTTTGCAATCATATGTCTATCAATCCCAACTATTTTCATTGCTTTGATGCATGATTTCACTCTTAGGCTCACTAGGCTCATTCATGTGGATCAGACCATGACACAGACTCACCACGCCGACACCTCTATTGTTTTATCTCTCACAAAGGCACCAACTTTCCAATATTGCAACTAGTGTTCTCACTTCAAAAGATATCCTCCTTTTTCTCAGAATGATTTCAAATTTGGGTATAAGGATCATTAGTCAACACTCACGCTCAAAACAACGTCATACCTAGTTGGTACTTGTCGCCATAGGCTTGCCCTTATTTTCACTGCTTAAGTTCATCATATTAGACTCTTAGGCTCACGGTAGGACTTTCTTGGCTTGTAACGTAGGCTCAGGGTCAGGTTTGGTACATATGGATACATTTTAGTGACTTGTTGCCCTCCTTGACATTACGGCTAAACATCCTACCTCTTTCATTGTGTATTATGACCTACTCTTCCTTTTCTTGTATTCCTTGCCTTGTTTTCTCTTATTCTTTCTCCTTTTGTGCAGATGACTCTTCTTTTAGACACTTTTTTTATTTTTAATTTCATTTATATATATTTTTTTTCACTTGCTTTCTACTTTGATTGAGTCACTTTTCTTCTTCACTATTTCTTTTCTTTTTCCTTTCACATTAATCCTTTCAACCCCCCTTTTCAGACTATTACTCATAGTAGCCACCCTCAACTCATGACTTTGCCATAAATTGAGGTACACAATACCCAAGGTTGGGTCAGGGACAAGACGAGATTGGTTTCTGCATTAGCCACCCTCAAGGGACCAGGGCCAACACATTATACCCAGAAAAGGTTTGTGGGGGTAGAAAAAAAAGGTTCATTGTAAGCTCAATATATTTGGATCAAATAGGGATTAATTTCATTTGGTTTTCTTTCATTTAGGCTAAAAATGTGCTAATTTGAACAATAACCTATGATCATTTCCTAATTGACTAACACAGATTACTTTTGCAGGACTAACCGGGCAAGTTCTGGCTTGGTACCAACCGTGGACTATGCTACTTTTCTCATACTCTCTTAACACCTCATTACCCTACCAGATTATCGAACACCTAGTTCGAGTTTACATTGAGGGTCATGCAATGGTGTATCTCTATGTCATGCTTAGAGCCAACACA
This sequence comes from Solanum sitiens, assembly GCA_016801875.1. Lineage (NCBI taxonomy): Eukaryota > Viridiplantae > Streptophyta > Magnoliopsida > Solanales > Solanaceae > Solanum > Solanum sitiens. Next base: position 351,201 of record JABWTJ010000387.1, on the reverse strand, counting down.
TTCACATTCACTATGCCTAATCATGCAAACATTCTCTTTAGAACGGGATATCATTGTATTTAGTCATCATGCTTCAGATTTCACATTCATACTTTGTACAAGATACTAAACATGCCAGTTCAACAGTAGTCTTTTGGGGTAAAAGAACACAGGCAAGAAAACACCAAGAGAGGATCGTGAGTTGGGCTACTCAGACTTCACCCTAACACTCACTTTCCATTTACCCCACCCCAACAAGAAAGCATGCATTGTACCCAATGCATAAGAACTATAATAATAAGGTGGTAGGTGAAGCAAACCTGAGGCGCATAGCGCCGAAGATCAATAAGCAGGCGGGTCCGATTGCCCAAAACCCGCTCCATCAGTAGTAGGGACACCATCAGTAGTGTCCGCAGTAATGTATGCACCCTCATTGGTGATCCGCTCAACATCCTCAAGCCTGGAGCTAGATGCCCCAGCATCCAACTCAGGAGCCATCATCTGCCAGGCCTCCTCATCTGCCAAAGAGGCTCTCATCACGGCCTTCAACTCAGTGCGCTCCTTCTTCCTAGCCCGAGCCTCATCATTCTCTCTGGGCCGTGCCTCTTGGCATGCTCACGTGGCGGAGGCGGTGACGCAGCAGTGGTCTGGAATAGTACACTAAGCACCGTATCCTCAGCAGGCTCCGTAGGTATGGCCTCAGGCTAAGGTACCCGCACATTGAGAATGGCATCCACATCAGCCCTCAGACTCACCACAGCAGCCTAAAGAGTAGTCAAATCAATAGTAGGGGCTGGCCGAGCGAGAACTCTCAACTCGAACGCATCAAGGCGCTGGTGGACTGGCAGAATCTTCTTCTCAGTCTGCTGGGCAATCTTCTTCTTGATCCGATCCTCCGCCTCAGCAATGGACCTCTGCATCCAAGGCTGGATATGATGCAGCAATGTGTCCATCTGGGCCTCTAACTTCTGGACCCTAGCAATCGGGATCAGTGCTGCTGATGGTGTAGATCGAGAGGAACTCGTTGCTCCACTAGTGCCCGGGGCAGACTCAACCGGGGTGGTGTCGGTAGGCTCTGATGTAGCCTGATCAACCCCTTGGGCTTGCTAAACCGTGTCCGCCAAGTTCTCACCTAGCGGCTGCACCTCTACTCTGGGCCTTCTGTTGGGTGCCGCCTCATTGGCCTTATCCCAGACGAGACCGATGTCCACTGTCCTAGTAGGAGTCTTGAGAACATCAATGTGCCAAATGGGCACTCCAGTAGACCTGCACAACTCAAAAATCATACAGGAAAAGGGGTAAGTGGTCGAGGCCTTAAAGGCCCTCTCATGGATGACTGCCAGCAATAACCTCGGAAACTGAACCTCAAATCCCGCAACCATAGCAGCAACCAAGACTGCTCTATCCCATGTAGGAATATTGTCAGCGGCTGTGGGGGATAGGGAGTGGTGGACCAATAGCCAGATGAACTTGGCAGCAAATGTGAGGTTGGCCTTCTTGATAAGGCCTCTAGGTTCCAGCACCCAGTCTGCACCCTCACGATCTACGGAAATGTGTTGGGCTATCCACCTCTTGCTGGTCTCTCTCACAACCTTGTCTTGCTGGAAATGGCCCTCCTTAATCAGTTTCCAACGGTAGTCAAACTCGAGGGTGAGAGGGTCCCTGATGATATTTATATCAGCACCGTATAAGAAACGGCGAATGGTGGGCAAAGAAATATCCACTCTGCGGCCACAGACTCGAACATGGGTAAGTGGTGCCTGTTTGGCGGGATTACACCGCCTATCCAAAGAAGCCCAGAGAGTCGCTATATACGAAGCGTAGAACTCTCGCACCACCTCCTCATTGTAGCGTCCCACGCTCCTAACCATCCACTCAAGCTGATGGCGGGTGAAAAGATCATGTATAGCAGGGACCATGTGGAGACTTCCTGTAAGAAACCGCTGCTCGACTGTTAGAGTCCGAGTCATGACCCCCTTATCAATGAGTATCTTAGCATCCCTGTAAACCTGGTATTGGCCTTCTACGCACCACCGGTTGGGCTAATCAGCAACCGGTGTAGGGACGTCAAACTTGGGTGTTAGAGTAGAATCCGCACTATCGGCCTCATCAGACGAGGCAGAGTGGGCAGGTGCAGCAGGAACAGTGGCACTATGCGAACCTGAAGAGTGGGCCGATTCAGACCCGGACGCCTCCTCGGAGTCAGACGCTCCGTCAGAACCAGCGGAAGACCCAGACGGTGTGCCGGTCAGTGTGTGCTCCTCATCAGACTGAGAGGCAGTGACTATGCCGGACGCCACCTACTTGGGCGTGCTACGAGAGGTCCTAGCAGCAGGTGTCGGTGTCTTGGTACCTGGTGGCACGTATTCGGGATCAGTCTCATCGTCCGACGAACCAATCATCAACCGGCGTGAAGGGGTGACAAACTTGGATCATCCTCGAGAGTAGACAATATCAGGCTTGGGGGCCATTTTTACCTGCAAAGGAGGGTTATTAGTTCAAGTATAATCATTCAACACACACGAAAGAAGCAAACATCAAAGTTGGAACACAAAACGCAGTGAAGTGCAGAACTGAATGATGGAACGACGGTCCGTCGATAGGGTCCGTTTTTGCACACTTAGACAAGATTTTAGAAAGCTTTAGAGACAAAGGTTCTGTTAGAAATGACGGACGTTCAATCGACGGACCGTAGTCCACTTCCAATGTTGGACACTTAGACAAGATTTTGGAAAGATTTAGAGACAAAGGTTCTGTTATAAACAACGGACGTGCAGGACGGTCCGTCGATTCCACTTCTGTCATTCCATAATTAAACTAGGTTGAGGTGTGGCTATCGACGGACCCCATCGATGGTCCATCGATTGACCGGCAGACCCCATCGACGGTCCGTCGATAGATCGACAGTCCGTAGACGGGGTCTCGTACTTTCGGTCAGAGATAGATTTCTTTCTACACCCTTTGCACCCCACACATACACAAATTCAAACACATCAATTTACAACATGTTCTATAGCAATCAACACACCATTTCGTCATTCCTAGGGCTATTCCAATTGCAATCGTAGATTCTAAGAGACTAAAAGCCCTTAGTCAGAGAAATACAAACTAACCCATTCAGAATTTAGTTCACCCCCACCCCATACATTTGCCATCATTCTTAGGGACAAGAAAGTCTCAAATTATAGTTAAATTAGGCAAGGTTGTCCCTAAGTCAAGACCCACATGCTAGCACTTTGGTTTCCAAACAAATGGCATGAGATTAGGGAGCAGATGAGAAGGACATACCTGTATTCTGTAGTGGAGTGACTGTGAGGGTGAACTTTGCAATGATCAACACTAAGGCCGCCTTCAAACACCGACCGGAAAGATGAAAGAAAAAGGATGGAAATTTGGGGAATGAGGGTTTTGGGAATGTGGAGATGATGAGAGAATATGAAATCAGAGAGAATTAAGGGTGAATTAGTGTGTGAGTTAGTGGGGGAGTAAGAGAATATGGGGAGGGAGACGGTTGGGGGGGAAATTTGAAAAGGTGGGGAAGTAACTGAAGAGTTTAAATTCATTATATAGTCGGTCGGGTCGGGTCGGGTCCTTGGATTGGGGAACTTACGGTTCCCCGTCGACGGACCGTAAGTTAATTGATGGTCCGTTGACTGCTCCGTCGATTATGCCCTAACTGAGACAATATTGAAAAACAAACCTGGGATCCACGGTCCCCATTGACTGTCCGTCGATGGGACGATGACCCGTCGATTGATCCATCGATCAGTGCACCAGAATAATTTTTACAGATTTCTCGTGATTTGGTCCCTGCACATTTAGCACCCAATAAACCATTCTTTTTGTGTTTTCTGGACACTTTTTAGACACGAACCCTAAACTACTCTCTAGCCAACAGACTCAAAAAAAAATAAAAGAAAATTTACACATGATAATAAGTAAAAACCGAAATGATGCGACTATTCCTACTAAGACAAGAAAAACCTAGTGTAGGCTAGAGGATACATATTGGGTTGCCTCCCAATCAGCACTTGATTTAACGTCGCGGCACGACGCAGGAATCTTGATTATTCAGACTTCACCAAGATGGTATGCCTCAACCACTTCATTCGCATTCTCCGCATGCCCAAGGTAGATTTTGATTCTTTGCCATTTACCTTGAACCGTGCACCCTCCTTGTTCTCCAACTCAACCGCACCATGAGGGAACACTTGAGTGATCAAGAATGGACCAGTCCATTTGGACTTGAGTTTTCCCGAAAACAGGCGCAACCTAGAGTTGAACAGAAGCACCAAATCCCCAACCGCATATTCGCGCTTTTCAATCTTTTGGTCATGGTACTTCTTCATCTTTTCTTTGTAGAGGGCTGAACTTTCATACACCTTCAAGTGAAACTCAACAAGCTCATTCAACCCATTTAATCTCTGTTCCGCAGCTTCATTCCAATCCATCTTCAGTTTCTTCATCGCCCACATGGCCTTGTGTTCTAACTCAACTGGTAAGTGACAAGCCTTCCCATATACAGGTTGGTAAGGAGACATACCTATGGAAGTCTTGTATGATGTCTGGTAGTCCCAAAGAGCATCATCAAGCCTCCTTGACCAATCCGTTCTACTATCATTCACTGTTTTGGCCAGAATTTTCTTGATTTCTATATTTGACACCTCGACTTGCCCACTAGTCTGAGGATGGTAAGGAGTGGCTACATTGTGGAGAACCCCATATTTCTCCAACAACCCTTTGAATAACTTGTTGCAAAAGTGGGATCCTCCATCACTAAAAATGGCCCTAGGGGTGCCAAATCTGGAAAATATGTTCTTTTTCAAGAACGCGGTGACACTCTTCCCTTCATTGTTTGCAAGTGCTATGGCTTCCACCCATTTTGACACATAATCAACTGCCACAAGAATGTATTTCATCCCATGAGAACTCACAAAAGGGACCATAAAGTCAATGCCCCACACATCAAACAACTTAATTACAAGAATGCGATTTAAAGGGAGCTCTTGCCTTCTAGAAACACCTCCATCTCTTTGGCACCTATCACATGCCTTGGCGAACTTATGAGCATCTTGGTGGTTGGTTGGCCAATAGTAGCCGCATTGCAAAATTTTATGGGCAATTCGGATACCACTATGATGCCCACCCACAGGCGAGGAGTGGCATGCCTCCAAAATACTCAGCATCTCAACTTTCGGCACACAACGACGAATAAGACCATCAGCACAACTCCTATATAAGTACGGCTCATCCCAAAAGAACTTTTGCACATCATGCATGAACTTCTTCCTTTGATGAAAGGACAAGTTCGAAGGGACTATATCATTAGCAAAATAATTCGCAAAATCGGCGAACCATGGAATCAAGTCATGAGAAGCGGCCAAAACATGCTCATCAGGGAAAGTATCATCAATTTTATCCTTTCACCCAATTCTCGCATAGCTTCATCCTCTAATCGGGACAAGTGATCGGCAACTTGATTTTCGGTCCCTTTTCTATCTTTCACTTCAAAGTCAAATTCTTGTAACAGTAATACCCACCGAATCAACCTTGGCTTCACATCCATCTTTGCCATTAAATATCTCAAAGCAGAATGATCAATATGCACTATGACTCTCGTGTCAAGCAAATAGGAGCGAAATTTCTCAAACACAAAAATCACCGCAAGGAGCTCTTGCTCAGTCACAATATAGTTCTTTTATGCTTCATTAAGGTCCTTACTAGCGTAATAAATGGTGTGAAGGATTTTATCCCTTCTTTGACCCAAAACTACACCAAGAGCAACCCCACTGACATCACACATCACCTCAAATGGATTACTCCAATCCGGGGAAATAATAATGGGCGCAGACACCAACTTCTCCTTCAACTCTCCAAATGCCTTCAGACAGGATTCATCAAAATAAATTTACACTCTTTCTCAAGTAACTAGCACAGAGGATGTGCAATTTATGAAAATTTCTTGATGAACCTCCGGTAGAAGCCCGCATGCCCAAGAAAACTCCTCACACCTTTTACAAAGATGGGTGGATGAAGTCTCTCTATCACCTCAACTTTGGCTCGATCAACCTCTATACTCTTCTCTGAGATGCGATGGCCCAATACAATACCCTCTTTCACCATGAAGTGACATTTTTCCCAATTTAGCACAAGGTTGAAATCTTCACATCTTTTGAGAACTTAGGCCAAATGACTCAAACAATGATCAAACGAGTCACCAACAACAGAAAAATCATCCATAAACACCTCAATGGTGTCCTCCACCATATCAGAGAATATAGACATCATACATCTCTGAAAAGTGGCCGGTGCATTACACAACCCGAAGGGCATCCTCTTTAACACGAAAGTTCCATAAGGACAAGTAAAGGTGGTTTTCTCTTGATCTTCCGATGCAATAGAGATTTGGTTGTAACCTGAATAACCATCAAGAAAACAATACCACCCCTTTCCTTCAAGCCTATCCAACATCTGATCCATGAAGGGCATAGGAAAATGGTCCTTCTCAGTCCATGCATTCAATTTCTGGTAATCCATACACACTATCCATCGGGTCACCGGCCTCATTTGTACAAGCTCATTTTTCTCATTAGGGACCACAGTCATTCTCCCTTTCTTAGGCACACACTGAACAGGGCATACCCAACTACTATCAGCGATCGGATATATGACTCTGGCATCCAACCACTTAATAATCTCCTTCTCCCTACCTCTTGCATAGGTGGATTTAAACGTCTCTGATGCTCAATACTTGACTTATGATCGGGCATGAGTTGGATTTTGTGTGAACAAATACCGGTGGAATCTCAATAATGTCCGCAATAGTCCAACCAATGGTTCGTTTGAACCTCTTTAACACCTCTACTAGACACTCCACTTGCTCCACATTCAAATCCGATGCAATGATTACCGGCAAAGTGTCACATATTCCCAAGAAAACATACCTTAGATGAGGTGGTAGAGCCTTAAGATCCAATTTTGGGGCCTCCTCAGTAGATGGTCTCGCGGGTGGAGACTCTCGATGCTTCATATCTAACTCCAACTTTCTTGGTTTAAACCTAACATCACCTCGATCAAGTGCCGCAACCAATGACCCATACTCTTCAATACAATCACTCTCAAAATTCATGATCACTGACGCTAGTGCCTCAACACCAAGAAGCTTTTCTATTTGTACCTTCATCGAACTCTCAACTCTGTAGGATATCGCAGATACCGACTGGAGCTCACCACTCTGCCTCATGGACCTACAAATGTTGAAAGTCGCTTCTTCATTGTTCAACCAAAACTTCATCTACCCTTTGTCCATGTCAACGAAGGCGCGACCGATAGCAAGGAATGGCTTCCCAAGAATAATAGGTACCTCAAAATCCACCTCACAATCAAGAATCACAAAATCGGCCGGAAATATAAATGACTCCACCTTCACTAACATATCCTGGAGTATCCTAATAGGCCTCTTCACTGTTCGATCGGCCATCGGTAACCGCATTGCAGTGGGCTTTGGGTCACCCAAACCCAACTTCTTCTAAATGGAGAAAGGCATGAGATTTATGCTTGCCCCAAGATCACATAATGCTTTAGCAAAGTGTAATAACCCGATTGTACATGGAATAGTGAAAGCACCCGGATCTTCTTTATTTTGCACAAGAGACCTTGTAGCAATAGCACTACAATGTTGCATTCGATCATCATCCTCAAAACTAACCAATCTCTTCTTAGTGACCATATATTTCATGAACTTGGTATAACCGGGCATTTGTTCAAGAGCTTCTATCAAAGGAACATTGATGGAAAGTTGTTTCAACATATTAATAAAACGCCGATATTTACCATCCCCGATCTTTTTCACCAACCTTTGTAGGAATGGTGGTGGTGGTCTCTGAATGGGAGTCACCTTTTGGTGCATCTCTGCTTCTTTTACCGCTTCATTTATCAACTCATCACTAGCTTCTACTACCTCATCTTCTCTTCTCATCTCGTCTTCTATGCCAAACGGAATAGGTGGATCAATGGTTTGCTTACCACCTCGAGTAGTGACTGCCACATAATGTCCATCATTTTTTGGATTTTGAACAGTATTGCTAGGAATAGTACCCGGTTGACGTGGGTTCACAGTAGAAGACAATTGATCCATTTGCAACTCAAGATGCTTGATTGAGATTGCATGTGCATCCACCTTTTGCCTAATATTTGCTAAATTACCTCTCAAATCTTTGGCGTGCTCATCACTAGCATCAAACCTCCTCTTTATTTTCTGCAACATGTCCTCAACTCGCGCCATACTACCTCCACCATCCCTAGGAGCAACTTCCCGATTTTGAGGTGGAATATAGGGCCCACTCCGATCGTTTCTGTTACCATAGTTACCCCGGTTGAAGTTATTGTCGCGGTTGAAGTTTCCATCTCGAACATAGTGACCCTCTCGGTTGTAATTACCATAGTTCCGACCTTGACTTTCTTGACCTTGGCGCCAATTTTCCTAATTGGAGCCTTGGGGTTTCGGACAGAAACCCCCCGTTTGCTCATTCACTGCGTAAGAGTCTTCCTCATAGTAGTTGTCATCAACTGGCGGTGGTGGTTTAGTCAAATAGTTCACCACATTTACTTTTTCGTACCCCCGATGACATGTTCAACACTAACCCAAGCTCAGTTCTCATTTGAGCCATCTCTTCACGAATCTCATCTGCGGCTGGGTTGTGTGTAGATTGCACCGCAAAAGTATTTCTCCCAGTATCCGACTTCCTAGTGCTCCAAGCTTTATTGTTTCGGGAAATTTTCTCCAACTTTTCCGCAATCTCTACGCAAGTGCACTCACCATAAGAACCACCCGCAATAGTATTAAGTACCACCTTATTGTTATCATATTTCCCCCTATAGAAGTACTCTTTCAACGATTCATCATCAATACGGTGGTTTGTGACACTTCTCATAAATGAGGTGAACCTATCCCAAGAACTACTTACCGACTTCCCAGGCAATGCCATAAAATTGTTCACCCTATCTTTGTGGTTGAGCTTCTTAGACACCGGATAGTAACGTGCTAGGAACACATCCCTCAATTGGTTCCAAGTATAGATCGAGTTATAGGGAAGCTCAGTAAACCATATAGTGGTCTCTCCCGTCAGTGAGAGAGAGAACACTCTTAACCCAATGACGTCCATGTCCAAGTCAGGCCTCCCTACACAACTCTTACACACCGACCTTAGTTTGGCGATGTGAGCATGTGGATCCTCAGATGGTAGCCCCGAAAACAAACCTCTAGCGGTGAACATCTGCATCAAGCTACTAGTTACCATGAAAGTATGACCATGTTGTAGAGGAGGTAGGACAAGTGTCCCGTCAGAGTCAGTGATGTTAACATTTCCCCTATAGTACTCTTGAGGGCGTGGGGCAGGAGGTTGCCTCCTCAGATCGCCTTCACAAGGGGTTCTCAACCATCACTTGATTATGAGAATCAACCGGCGGAGGAGGTTTACGGTTGATCTCATCACCAATATAAGCAGGATTGTGTGGATTGTTCATTCTGCGAAGTGTACGGTTTAGTTATGGATCAAGTGAAAGTATTGGTTCTCCTCGACTCCGTATACTTGGCATACACTAGAACTAGACTTGCAAGAGACAAAAAGAAAAAGAAAAAGTAAAATTAGGAAATTGTTGACTAAAATTCAGTAATGTGCTTAAAGTTAATCTAAAAGCCACTATTCCTCGGCAGTGGCGCCAAAATTTGATATGCTCAAATTATACTTCCCTAAAGAAGTATAAGCGGTCGTATCAAGTAAAGAACCCAATTGTTAGGTTGGGGTCGATCCCACGAGGAAAATGGTTTAGACTTAACTTTAATCTACGATTACGTCTATTTAGTCAAGTCCTTTCCGAAAATAGTTAAATAAAAAGGGGGTTTTGTGTAACAAAAAAATGTTCAATTATTTCTAAGTAAACAAGTAGCAAGATTAAAACTTTGGTCTTTATCAAGTGATGAGAGAAACTAGGGCGTAAGTGTTCCCCATAGGTTTATAACACGATAATCCTAGCTATAACAACTCTTTCCTAGTGTCTTGCATGCAAAGTGGTAAGTTATGTATCTCTAATTCTTTGGTCTGACAACTAGAGAATTTCACCTCGTACCTTGGTCCGGCTACGTGTGTTGAATTACTAAACCCTTACCTTTAGCTCATATTAAACATCATATTCAATGTATGGCTAAGTTACTACTTCGCACCAATCGAGACTAGCCTATTAGATAGTGTACACTAAATTTATGTTGATAAATTCTTTTCCTATTAACTACCTCCTTGGTTCGGCAAGTAGAAATAGGGCAAGTTCTAAGGCGTGCACTCGTTAAAAAGAATTCTAAACGAAAGAATTATCAATACATGCAAGAACCTATTCTCGAATTGTTATTTAGCTAGTTTTATCTTTGTTAATTACCCATGGTTCCCACAACCCTAGTTGTGGATTTAGTTACCCATGCTTAGAATTACACAATTCATGGTTATTAAACAAGAATTCATGTACTTACTTTGACAAGTTTGAAGAAAATCCAGAAATGTCACTTGAATTAACGAAAATCTTGTAAGAATCGATTCCGTAAACTTGAAGTAATTCCCAAAATCCAAAGTTCAACTTCCAATAACAAGAGTATGAAAAAAATAGTAAAAAGTCTAACCCCAAAAATGAGGTTTTTAACCATATTTATAATAATAAAGTCCTAAATTAAAAGGAGTTTTAAATAAGGAAAATCTGTTCCAAAATGCGTCTTCAGTCAACGACCCAACTGACGGTCCGTCAATGGAACGACGGACCGTCGACTGCCTCCGTCGGTCCACACATCACTTTTTCTTCGGCCTTCACTTTTGCATCCTTTCTGTTACAATCGACGGACCACCAGCACAGTCCGTCGTCTCACTTACGGTCTGTCGATGCCTCCGTCCTTCCATACTTAGTGATTTCTTTAAGTCGGGTACTGTACTACTCTCTGTTAGAAACAACGGTTTGCCAGGACGGTCTGTCGACCGTTGATCCTTCCGTAGCCCCACACTTGGTCAAATTTCCCCGAGTTGCTTCCAAATGCTTGAACCTCCAGTCGACGATCACCACCTACGGACCGTCGATGGCTTCGTGGGTCATCACTTCTGCACTGATTTCAGCACAGTCTTCTGCATTTCTGTTTTGGATAGCTTTCCTGCAAACACAGATAAAAATGTATTAAAATTACTACAAAAAGGCCTTAAGCACACACTAAACTTAAAAAAAAAAAGCATTGAAAGTACCGTAAAATTACGGTACATCGGGGGGGGAGGGGGAGGGGGGGTGAAGAAAAGAGAATAAACAATTCCACCAACTTGTTTTTTGTACTTCTAAAAAGGAAGTCAATTTTGTGAGAAAAAGTTCAAAATAGTATTTCATCTTTGGGTTAAGACTCAAACTCATTCTTTAATTTTTATATGAAACACTAGTATCCCCCATATTTGCAATATTGATTCTTTTTTTTATTTTTAATCTTCCCCCAAAAAATTTACCTATTTCCTAACATTGATTTTGTCCACAATTTTATGTATAGGATGTCCAATTGTCTTTTTATATATTTAGTAGAAATAATAGTTACATGTGAGCGAAGGTAAGAAGAAAGAACATCATGGTCTGTTCGGAATATTATTGCAGTTATACTAAGAACAACTTGATATACGACGTTGTAAAAATATAAAAATTGTACTATTACAAATGAAATCGACATGATGAACCTCACAATTTTAGTTGCAATAGTATTTCTACTAAACAAAACAAGATGTTTTCTGCTCACCCTCTCTTACATAGAGTTATTATTTCTACTAAATTTATAAAAAGATGATTGAACATTTCATACATAAGCCATCAATAAAATCAATGTTAAAAATAGACAAAAAAATTGGAAGAGGACAAAAAGTCACAAGCATTGCAAGCATGAGGGACTATTCGTACTCCATGTGAAAACTCAAAGATAATTTTGAGTCTTAGGCCTCATTTGTTTTCATTAGATTCGGACGTCTGAATGAATATTAAGATGTGCGTTAAGATCTAGGTGTTTTGATCTGAATACACATTTGAATATTAAGATGTAGTTTTTAGATCTGAACACCGAATGATTACGATTGTTTGTTTTCAATATCTAAATGTGCATATGAAATTAAACACTATATCAATAACATATTATAAAAATCTCAATTTGTACAAAATAATATATCTTTTAATAGAAAATAATATTTTGAATGTTGATATCATATTAAAAAAAATTAACTACCTGATAATTAAAATATCATGGTGAAATTCATAAAAAAAGTTTCACATTGAAGTTCTAACTTGCAACTATTTTTTTTTAAATCATCTAACTATATTTATTTCAACCACAGATATATGACTATTTGTTCAAGTTTCCATATTGATATATTGCATATGAACTTGGCAATATTTCTGTTTAATTATTTTCTTTTGGTGCTTAAATTGAAAGTTTCACCGTGAGCAAACAATCCTTTTCAAATTCTAAGTTGAAAAGTCAGTACAATTTTATTTGAAATTTAGATAGAGAGAATCGACAAAGAGAGGGAGAGGTAGACACGTGTCGATTGTCGCGTGATAGGAGAGACATAACTGCAGCATCAGTTTTTTTAGAGATACAATAAATTAAATGAGTGTGAGTGGTGTTAAACTCTTCTACAGATCTGTTTCATTCAAATCTTTTAAAATTCATTAAGAGATTTTTTTTAAAAAGAAACAAATAAACTTATTAGGCTGAATCTAAATAATATAAAAGGGTAAATCACTTACGTGTATACTTTTAAAAAAATAGTTGCAATATTGTCAACATTTTTTAAACAATATATGACAATTTGGCTGAATTAAATTAAATTCACTTCATCCTATTTATCTTTCGCTACAATTTTCACTCACCCTGAGATTTTCTCTCGCCACTTCTTACTCACAATTTTCTCCACAAATACCGATGTAGTACCTTCAAATGTGTATTCAGTGATCAACTTTGAGACGAATCAAGTCGAACAGAGAATTGAGTTTGAAGTTTTTTTAAGTTTGAAAGGTTAGAAGATTTAAAATAAAATGAAAGAAGTTCACTTGAAGTTAAGAAAATTAATATCATTTATATCAACAACAACCTCTCACAAAACTTTTTCAATAGTATTTCCTGCAAAATCTTCATCTGTACATAACAAAAACATTTAAAATAAGAGAGTTGTATTAAAATATATGAAATATGTAATATGTTGTATAAAACCCTTCATTACCTATTTTACTTGATATTCTTTCAAAATTTTCAACGTCAGCAACTCTAACTGAAGCTGCACTTGAGATTCTTCATTTTGATTTGATCCCATAACATGAGCATCGTGCCCTCTTGATTCATTTACAGATGCATTAACATAGGGAGAGAATGTTGTATATGTAAGTAGGACATATTATAAGAAAAACATATTAAAAGTGTGACATGACATCAATTTTATAATCCACCGAAAGATCAGAAAGATGAACTACAAAATAAAATATTGAGTTCCTGTCACTTCTTCATGAACTAGAAGAAGTTACTGGACTATATATTAAAAGTATATTATGACTATAACAGAAATGTATTGAAACTATAAACAAACCTTCATTAAAATCTAATCCACCCGAAAACGTCTCGCCAACCTGCTTCTTAGACGGTTCCCTGACTTCTCGAATAACAAAGCTGCTACCACTACTCTTAGCAAACAACAAAGAAATATCCTTCAATGATTGTTTGTTAAAATTCACCACAAACTCTTTGATTTGATTGAATCCTTGATCAATCTTCTCTTTAGGTGCTTTCTTATTTTCATTCACCTAGTAGATATTAAACAATAATACAAATATTAAATATAACAGTTTTGAAAAAAAGAAGAAGCTTAAAGTCAAGTTTGTATATATCTTTACGAGTTTTTTTCTCAATTCTATAACTTCATTAGTCGACATGTCTAGAACATGACTTGATCCTTTAGACTCCAATTTCAAAATTTCAGTATTGTAATCACGAGGTTCAAGAAGCATGAATTTAGATACTTCATCTTCACTAGCCACTATGTTCTCAAACTGAAAACCAAATAAACCAAAAAAAAAATAGATGTAGTAACTTGAGTTAAACTAAACAATGTCATAAAATGTGTTAACTTTATACAAATACCTTATTTTTGTATGAATGAAGAGACATTTTCCACTATATTTTTGCCATGAACTTTCGACAATTGTCTTCCAATTCAAGATTCTTGAAACTGAGTCAACAACCCGAATAGTTATATCTTCATCAATTCTTGAACAACACCAAAATATCCAAATTTGAAGAGTAAGAGGCAAGTCACTCAATCTATAATATTTATTGGTTAAGCTGATCTCTCACAAAATCAGACAACTTCTTGTAGACATCTAAACCCCATGGATATGAATTGAATTTTCCACTTTCCACAAGGTAGAAATCTCTATTACTAATTTGAAATTCGTTGTCCTCATATAAAAATAAAAATTCATTAATGGAGAAGAGAACAACCAATGAAACAGCTGAGTCATCATCTATGAATATTTTAGCTAGAAACAACGCACGTAGATGACTCTTTGAAATAGTGTTTTTTTTCCTAGAAAATAACTACTCAACAAACTACATTTAGAATTGGCAACATTGATAGATCACTAACACAATTTAAGCCGGTAACTATTCCAAATTCTCTAAAACAAAAAAATAATCTTTTGTTATTTATTTCAATAGCAAACACATAATTCGGAGTGTCTTTTAACTCTCTATTTATAAGGCAATGAATAACTTGTAATTGTGTGCTCGCTTTTGGAAGGTCAAGAAAGTAACCAAAACATGTATTCCTGAACAACTCCAGTTGTCTTTCAGATAAAGATGATTTAATTTGGTCAATGACAGTATGATTAGTGTAAGATAACCACCTACTCGCAATATACACAACATCAGGATGTTTTCAGAATTTACAATCCTGCATATGTATTAAACATGAATTAAAAATATGTTACTACATACTAAAGTTGAATTAAAGATGAATTTGACATACTATGTATCAAAGCAAGGTAGTAATCAGTTGAATTAAAGAATAATTACAGCAATGACCACTTCTGGTTCCAAATCCAGACCCAGCACTTATCAATTTCAACACAAGCAGCCTAAATAACGATGTAGTTGTCATTAACTTAAAGCTCTATTTTCTATCGAAATTCCAAAGCAACTTAAACCTACATTTTCACTTTATTCACTGAAACAAAACATTCGAGGGGGGGGGGGGGGGGAGATCAGATAGGACATGGAACAATGTTAATCCAAATATATTATGTGTCCTCTCATTTACACATATTTTTCATCTGTTTTTCAAATTAACACAAACAAGTGTGACCAGCTATTTGACAAGCTCCCACTAATTCTAGACAAAACGTAGGACAAAGAGGAGATATTTTACAATTAAGTAAAACAGAATTTTTCAATCAACATACTCACAAACCAGTTTTGAGTAGATCCTGATTCGTGGAAAGGACAAAGACAAAAGAAAAATCATGCATAATTAAACAAAAACAACTAAAAATAGACCCCCACCCCACCCCACCACCAAAGAAATATAGGTTTAAATATAACCTAAAGAATGCAAATGGTACTTCAGAACTAAGAAGTGCCTAGATGAGTTCTTCATGTACGCCTAATATTAACTTGTCCACCAGAGAAAGGATGAAGCAAGAGATCTTCTGAAATGAGGAGCCATCACTACTATCAGTACACACTACCAACTACCAACTTAAAGAAGTTAGTCTAAAAAAAAGTTTAAAAAGGAAAAAGAAACAAAATAATACAACAATGGTAGACCTATATCCAAAAATACCAGTTGCCAAAATCCACTCTTAATAGAAATAATAAGATTCCACACATTATCCAAACTCACCATACATGCTAAGTTCACTTAATCAAAATCTCAACCACAATAGAGCCCTATGCAAAAATATGATTGACCACACCAAAAACTTGAATGGTCCTACAATCATAGAAAAGACATTTTGGTGTACTAGTTGTCTCAAGAATACCAAACATTTGGTGGACCAATAGTGAGAAGAGTAGAAGATCCTAACTACGACAAACAAAATTATTAAGGCATTATTGAGCATAGTTACTACATGAGAACCCACATAAGAAGCCATGTCTCGAGTTACAACCAAAACTATCCACAGTTAATTTGTGAACACCTGGGGACAACATCCCGCCCAAGTTCTTTCCCCAAAAAAATTCAATAAATTAACATAAACAAATTACATCTCAAGAAAATGATTGGATGAGAGCAAAACCTTGAAGAGCAAAACCCTAAAGAAAAAACACTTTTGATGGAGATTATAACATCTAGTATCTAGAATTAACTAAGGTTAAGCTAAGAGAAAAAAAACAAGTATAATCAAATTTGAAAATAAGTAAGGAAATCTTGAAATATTTCCAGATTTCAAAACTGAGTTTTGGTCATTTCCAAATGGCCATAATTTCCATCTCAGAAGAAGTTTGGATGAGTTGTTTATATGTATGGAAAGCTCATCGGAAGATATTTCCAACGACGCTAAGTTTGCCAAATTCCGAGTTTGTATGAGGGACATATTTCTTTCGAAAGTTGGGCTATTGAGCAGGGGAATTTCCAATACGGATTGGTTAAGGACGTTTTGGTCTTTTCCTAAATCAATTATTAATTTCGTTTTTGGGTTATTAAGTTGGGGTCTAAGCTGATCCCATTCAGTTTGCACATTTAGAAAATAAGTTAGGACTTTGAAAGAAAGGAGAAAAGAGGAGAAAGAAGGAGAAGAAGCAAGAATGCCAAGAATCCGTTGAGAGGATTTCATCGGGGGTGATCCCTATCATGTATGTGAGATCATTCGGTGTTGGTTTCTTTCACCCACCCTCCAATTCGATTCATTGTAGCAATTTAGAGTTATTTGAAAGTAAATCTTGAAGTTCTCGTTGGTTGATTGATAGTTGATCTCTAGTAGTTTTGATTCTTATTTCCGGACTGTTTTCGAGTCTAAATTATTGGGTAATGAGTTATCTAGTTATCCTAAGTGTTTGGGGTGGGATCCATTGAAGTTTGGGAAGGTTTAGAGATGAAAAATGAAGAAAAAAGTCGGAGGTCCTGTCAGATGGCCCTTGGGGCGCCGCGCCTGCCTGAGCGCCTCAAGGCAGGCTCTGTCTGACAGGCCCTGGCACGGAGCACCAGCCAGAGCTCCCCAGACCAGGGTCTGTCCGACAGGCCCTGGTGCCCAACGTCTCTCAAAGCGCCTCGATCCCCTAGAGACTCCATTCTTTCCCTATTTTTTCGTACTAGTTCCTAAGTGATGTACCCTTCATTCCTAGTTTATTTAAACATTATAAAGTACATCTAAACATCATGAAATCATCCATAAACATGAGATCATGATCCTTGAATCCATAATCCAAATTCAAGAGAAGTTAGGATCAAAGTCAAGAAAGTAAGAAGCCAAGTCTAAAGCTATGAGGTGAGTAAAAGTAAAGTTTTCAAAGTTCTTAGAGTCTTACTTAAAAGTTTTTAATTTGTTTAAGGCTCAAGTTCGAGTTAAAGAAAAGATTAAAAGTTGAGTTCATTCCTCAAAAAGGTATAAGGGGACTAAGTATTCCCTAAGAGTAAAAGTTTCAAGTTAAGTAATGAGCAAGAGTTGAATTCATTTCTCTAAAGTTTATAAAAGGGGGACTAAGTATTCCAAAAGGTTGATAAATGTTTCACATTTAAGGAAACTATGATTTCCAAAGGAGTTTTGAACTAAAAAGGGGAACATCGATTCCAAAAAAAAGCTTTTTTAAAGCTAAAGGGTTCAGTAAATTATCTCAACCCAAAGGAAGGAAGTTTTTATTTAAAAACTATGAGCTAAAGTATGTTTTGGGAGTAGTATTGAGCACCGATGTGGGAATGAGAGTCCAGATAACTCAAGTCCCCATGTAAACCATGTAGCCATCATGGGTATTAATGTGTCATACTTTTTAGATGATCACGTAAGATTAGCCAATGGATCCATAGGTAGAGGATATTCTATGCGACAATAAAGTATAGGACAATTCTGACAGCGTGGATTAGACGTTGTATCACCACTTATAGTGGTGATTGTCGGTTAGAGAAACTCTCACAGAAAACTATATTACTTTCATATATAAGTAAAGTTGAGTTTATTATTGTTATATCTTTAATAAAATAAGAGTTACACTCTTTATCAGTTTTACATATTTATATATATATTGCATATATTATTATTGCTTTTTATTAAGTTGTTATCTTCTGAGTTGAGCAGAGCCAAGATAAGTTCATCCTTACTCCATTTCAAGATTTATAGTTGTACTTAGCATTCCAGCTCGCATATTCGTATATTCAATTTACTGATGCCAGTTGGTCTGCATCGTTTTATGATGCAGATGCAGGTAACCAGGATCAGCACGCAGCGCTCCGTTGATCCAGATTGAGCTCCAGAGTCAGTGGTGAGCCTCCTTGCATATTGGAGGACATCTATTTCATTTGCTTAGTATTTTAGTTGTAGGATGTTGTGGGGTCTGTCCCAACATCCCTCTTTAGTCAGTTTAGAGGCTTCGTAGACAATTAGTGATTTCGTTTGAAGTCGTTTTACTTGTTGAGACTTAAGTGCCATTTTGGTCAGATATTATATGAAGTGTTGGTTTTGAATATGCTTTATTTCATAAGTAAGTTGAGTATAGTCTTCTGGTGAGTTAAGTAAATCAGGCCAAGGGTTCGCTTGGGAGCCAGTAATGGTCTCCAAGTGCCGGTCTCGCCAAGAGTGTAGGCTCGGGGCGTGACAATGATGTAGCTTGAAATGTCTCAACTACGTATTCACAAGAATAAAAGAATAGATGTACAAATATATTCATTCTCACAAGATCTCCTATGTATTATGTGATTCAACCACTTTGTCTGCTAGTCTTTTCGTTTATCTAAGACTTCCAAGCCACAAATCAAAATCTAAGATAATAATGTCAAATTCAAAGTGTTCCTGCTATAGCACCGCTCTTCATTGAAAAAGTATTGAACTAGTCATGTACTAATGTACATGATTTCCACACACCCCACCCCTTTCAAATATATGATGAAACATTTGCTCATATTGCTTCTTGACACTTTTTAAAAAGAACATTATGAGTGTTGACACCTAATTTTGACCCGCCTCGATAGTAATTAACTAGCAAGCTTCTCGAGTTTAAACAATTTAAAATAATTAATTTTATAAATTAGTATATATATATATAACTAAAATAAAATAATAGTAATAAATAAAATTTTAGATTGCGAGTTATTTTAAATAAGGTTTGTTGTTGTCTATATTGTCTTAGCTAGCGTATCTGTCTTACGTAATTATTCACATATCTATTTAAATTTTATTAATTTTCAAAATCGAAGATATATTAGTAATAATATATACTTCATCTTATATATTTTTTTTTGGTTAGCTATTTAGCTATACAATGTTTCGTTTTTATTTCGTAACCAAATTAATTATTTTATTTTTGTTAACCTTAAGAAGTTTGTTAACTAATTATATTAATTCATCTTTTAAATGTTAATAAATTTGGCCAATTACATTTTAATTTGGCTAAATGGGTAATTTTCTTAAGACCAATTTTGGGCCACTTGTCAATATAATTCCCAGCCCAATTCCCCCTTTTACCGAATCTCAAATTGTAAAAGAAAGCCCACCAGATTTTAGCCTCAGCAGCCCTTACCCAAGAACCGACCCGACCCCACTCATTTTTCCCATTCTCCTTCACGCGTGACCAAAAAAGCGACGCGATTCTTTCCCGGAAAGAAACCCAGAAAAAGCTTCGTACCACAGCAAACCAAGCTGACTCCTGCCAGTCTTCATCTCTTTCACGCGCGAGGTAAAGCCAACTCAGAAGGCTCTAGTCGCGAACCCAACGCGACCTAAATCGCGTCGCCCTTCAGCCCTTTCCCTTTTCATTTCGTACGAATTCGCCAGGAGAGAGAGCAGCAAAGCCTGAGCCTTGCTTGTCCTTGTTCGTCTTTGCTCGCCTTGAGATGACGCCGCGTGGATCCAAGGACGGGGAAGTCAATCCAAAACCCTCCATCTCATCCTTCAATCCGTTGCAAATTCGGAATCGTGATGGAATATTCCTTGGTTCGGGTTTGAATTCCGAGTCTGGTGGGCCTGGAGTGGTGAGTTTTTGGCCTGGTTTCCCTGAAGAAAACCCTAAATCCCCCTCTATTTAAACTCCTTGTCTCTTCTCAAAAAGGTTTTTTTTTTAAGCTGAAATTTGAACAGTAAAAATTTTTTGGGTAGCATATTTTTCTGGAAGAAAAACCAGTAAAGAAAGAAAAAATTTAGCTCCTTTTCTGTTGAAAATTTCGTCCAAAGTCTAGTTGTTTTATTTAGAGTGAGATATATCAATAGAGACTGAGTGGTTAGTTGCCAAATTTATCTGAGGATCGAGATTTCGATTAGTCTTTTTCTTTTCTCTTCTTTGACGTCCCCTGTTGTTTTGCTGTGGTGGTCAAAGTCAATTTCTCGGCTCGTCTTCCAATTTACGCTGCCCCAAAAAAGGTAAATTCTCTACTAGTTTTGTTCATCTCATAGTTCTTTTGATGTGATTTTGTTTTCTGCTCAAATTTCTCCGCATTTCCTTGCATTCTCAAGCTAGATGCTATTCGAATACTTGAATAGTTGTTCTTGATTCTCCTGTTCTTGTCGTTCATGGGTCATTACGAATGTCCTTAGCTTTCTCGATACCTTCAGTATTGTTTCATGCTTCCCTTACTGCGTGATTATGAGAAGATTGGTTTGCTGTAGTTAATAAAAGAATGTTCGTGCCTTTCTTATATGTCTTCAAGCCGCAGGTTTTATCCTTGTAGCCTGTCACTGTTAGGATAATCATTTTCTTTCATCCCAATGTTTCAGGTTTCTCGGTTTACTAGGTTTTTCCTTCTTTTTTTTTTATTTGCTTGAGTGACGCGTTAAAATCATTTCCTTACCTCTGTTTCATTATCTGTTTTTGATTTCAAATTTGTAGTTAAGATTTAAAGTGTAAGGATCTTACTATTGATTTGGGGAATCCTTGATTATCTGTTATATCTTTGAATCTAGTGTGTCTATTTGCAAATAAATGAGAAGCATCTGTGAGGTTTGTTATCGTAACTCGCTTTTCGTCTCAAGTTTACCTAATATGTCTTAAAGTATGCATCTAGAGGGTTTGGATCGTATGGCGTATTTGAACTTGCTACATCTGGCTGCTTGTGATTGTTTTGATCAGATTATTGAAAAATGTATTTTGCTTTAGTCCTATAGAGCATGGGGCTTTTGTATGAATAGTTGATTTCATCAATTCTAGGCGTTCTTAGCTTCCCCATCATAAAGTCTTATGGCATTTTGAATGTTATTATAACCCTTCTATTGAGTGCTAGGGTCATTAAGTGCATTTCTCATATTGTTTATCTTGTTGAGGCTTCTTTCTTTTGTTTGAGCGTCAGGGGCTTGACAACTTTGTGAGATTCAAAAAGCATGTTCAAATCTGATCTTTGGAAATCTTGTTGTCTGATATTAGTGGTGTATGTTTATTTATTTGGTGTATTTTCATTCAAAGGATTCTGATAATTTTGTTCAAAATATGTCTCTCATCGTTAACCCTTAGTATGGAGGTGTGCTTTATTTATTCTCGAATTAAGGTTAATAAATGTTGTCATCTCTCCTGTCCTAAAATATTTGCGGTGATTTTTTTTTTTAGCTATAGAAAGTTTTAAGGTGGGTAGTCTGGTCAATGTGTTTGCTGCTCATGCTTCTGTCTTTTACTGTTGAGTCGTCTCAATCAGTGGCTATTCTTGAATACTCATTCCCATAAGTTTGTTCATGCGAAATCACTATCATATACTAACTTCTATTATCTTTTGTCGCATGTGAAATATGCCGAGTTCATCGAGAACTCCTTCCTTCCCGCATTTCGAGAAAGCCATAAAGGCTTAATTTCATCTTTTCGAGTCAATTCCTAAAATTCGGTGGACAGATTCTTGAAGTTGAACTAGCATGAAGATCGAAGAAAGCCGAAGAAGTTGGATTAGAAGACCCAAATTAATTTATTATTTTGTATTTTGTTATTTTCGGGCTTAAGCCCTTGTCGTTTATTTTTTGTATTTATTTTGTATTAATTATTTGCTTAGTTTAGGACAGGTACGGAAGAAATGGGTCGAAAACCCAAAAAATTAAATGGGTCAAAAACCCAAAACAGGTGGGTCCAAAAACCGGTCAAGGCGAACAGAACCCGGCTTTGGACCCAAATCTCTTTCCCTCTCTCTTATTTCTTGTTTATTTACATGCTTTATGTGTTAGTTAGTTTTAAGTTAAGAAAAACTCCAAATTCCCCGCAAACGCCTTAAATGCTTTATCAACATAAAACCAATAATTTTGCAAATAACTCACTTAGATAATAAGTTAATATTATAACTCTTTACCCTTCTAAGTAATTTTCTAAAATTAAAGTTAAGCGATTTTAGCCAAATATAAAGTTAGTTGTCGGATAATCGTAATTAAGCGAAACGTCTTAGGTGCTTTCAAAATCTTCCTAAGACGTTAATAGGAATCCCCGAACTCCTTTTAAGTTTTCAAACGATTTCTTCTGTTAAGTCTTTTGAAAACAAAAGTCTTTTTGGATAAAACAATGAGCCCGATATAGAACCTCCTAATATATTCAAGACACTAGGACACTCATTCCCAAACTAGTTAGGGTAAGCACTCGAAATCCTATTTATCGCTCCCCTTTATTTGGGTGACCTTATTAATCAAGCAAATACAAAACCTGCTTTGTTCACTTCCTTCCATTTCTTCAAAGGACGAATCCCCACCCTATCTCCACAACTTTGGGTGACCCCCTCCCCAGGTGATGACAGTTCTGGCAAATTTCAAAGGGTGGGGAAGGAGCGCGCCACGACTTACTTACTCTTAAGCCTGAGATATAAAGTTATTAATAGATTCAAGACACCAGGACTCAATCTCCAACTAGCTAGCATTGCAACACTATGCATTCTAATTTGATATCTCACGTTCATACATACTAAAGTTGAATTAAAGATGAATTTCACATACTATGTCTCAAAACAAGACAGTAATCAATATTCAATCATTCCTAAACAATAACTAAATAAGAAAACACATAGCAATAGATTCAAAATACTATCACATACCAGATATATATCTACTCTCTGGTAGAATAACATTTTTGGGCAATTGATTTCGTGTTTTTGCATCCTTTACTGACTTCTTCTTATCCAACCCATCTTATTTTTCAATTTTTTTGGATGAAATTGAAGAGGTAAGTCCTCAAAATCATCATTATTGTCCATGATTTTCTTCGACGTAGATGCCAAATCAATACATTTTTTCTATTTTTTCACATTGTTCACCTCTTCAAATTTGTTGTAAAATTGTTTTAAGTGTTGCTAAAAGTTGACAAAATGGTAATAAATTAAAAATATACTTAAAATTGATAATTATTAAATTTTTTCATTAAGATTCATACTTCAAAAACAACCACACTTAATGAGTTGAATCTGAATTATTAAGATTCAAACCTCTATTAAGTGCAAACAAATGAGACCTTAAGCTAAAAAATAATAGACTATTTTAAGCCTTTTCTTTCCATTTCCCTACTCATGAAACTTGCATTCCTAAGAATTATATTCTTCCAAATATTTTGTTTCAAACCTAAGAAAAAATTACTTGGAAAAGTTGAGTAAAATATTGAATAATTGTGTCCTAGAAATTTGATTTTCAAGTTCAAACACTTTGTTTCTAGAAATTTGATTTTCAAGTTCTAATACTTTATTTGGATGGTTGTTATCTGTTGAGTGTTGTATTGTTAATTTAAATATAATTTTTATTTTTATTTTTATTTAAATTTTATTATATTGTATGATCTAAATCCATTGTTAGGTAATGATGAAAATACTGATTTTATGAAACAATCGATTTGGTGTAATTGCATCGTTGCCTTAATTTTTTCTTCTCATTTTATAATCATATTTCATCTTTTATTCTACATATATTTTTTAGTCATATTATAAATATATGACATTATGAATGAAAAATGATGTAATTTATCTAAATATTATGTCCATTAAAATAATACAATACATTATAAAAGAATAAACAAAAACCATCCAAACAAAGTGAGACACTTAGGGGTCGTTTGGTACAAAAATGAATAATGCAGGGATTAGCAATGCAGGGATTATTTTTATCAAGTGTTTGGTTCATTGTTTCGTATCTAATTTTGTGTGTGGTTTAAAAGTTTTTTTAATTTTTTTTTCCAATTATACCCTAGAGTTATTATGAGACTTTCTATTTCATGTAATTGAGTCAAGGTAGATAATTAATGGAGAATATTATTTTTTATAACATTTTTAACTAGTTAGGAGAATAAAAATTTTATTGTCATGTTCACTATTTTCTACTTAAATTATTTGAGAGTAAATAATTGTCATCTTAATAAATTAGAGTTAATAACTCAAAAAGTCACACAACTATAATAATTATAGAGAAAATTTATTGAACTTTGTTTTGTATCAATAAATTTTAAAAAATTCTTTATCATAAAATAAAATAAAAATATAAAATAAATATAGAAAAATAAATTAAACTATTTTTATACTCGAGATGTGTGTGTATATATATATACACACACTCTTGTTTTAGACTACTTGTGAACTTTCGTTAAGAGACAATATTTTACTTATGAATTGTTCTTAAATTCATACATCAACATTAACATATTAGTCGGATTATAATATTTTATATTAATAATAAATAAATTAAGTAATTCATATTTTAGAAACAAAAAACTATATCTAAATAATAAAATTTGTAATCTAATTTATTTAAATAAATTTATTAGTATAAATATAAAATATAAAATATAAAATCAAAAAATAAATAAAATATTAAAAGAATTTGAGGGGTATTTTTGTCTTTACCTAGAATAGTCCCATGGTATTAGAGCTAATACCACCAAATAGAAGGTATTAGTTATACACCCTCTAATACCATGTAGGGTGCATAACTAATCCCTAAATTGATAATACATAGACCCAAAAATTTTACCAAACATAATATTAAATAATACCATATATAATACTTGGACTATGTCTCCTAATACTCCCCACCAAACAAACCCCTTGAAACCTTATTTCATTGACTGACTGAGAGTATTAGCGCAAATTAGTCGGGGCCTTTTGAACCTCCATTGCCTTTATGTTCTTTTTAAGCCTCCATTGTTAACTATCAAAAAACTTACTCCTACCCTAGAATAAACCCCCAATCTCGACGGCAAAAGGTTATTCTCCAAGTTATAGAGTTGCAGGTTTTGGAATGGAGGAAAATAAGCAGCCACCATCACAAAAGATACAGATATACCCCACCTCCACTGGTGAAATATCTCCTTTCTGGAGAGACAAGTACGAAAAAGATGCAAAGAAGTACTGGGATATCTTTTACAAGCGCCATCAAGATAAAGTAACTTTCTTATTCTATCTAATTAACCCTTTGATCTGGAACTAACGTATCCAATTTCCTTTTTTTTTGCGTACTGTTCACTTGTTAAATCTACTCCTTGAGCTGATGTTATTTTGCTGTTTTCTTGAAATCAAAAACAGTTCTTTAAAGACAGGCATTACCTGGACAAGGAATGGGGTCAATACTTCTCTGTGAGTGAATAAGACGATGAATATTATGAGTTTTGTTCTAAAGAAATGTGTTAAAGTTAAGGAGGATGGTACATTGAATAATGATTTGTTCCTGTTCTTACTCTTTACAGGGGACTGACGAGAAAGTCATTCTTGAGGTAATTCAAGTTTATCACACATTTGTTCTTTTTATCTGTCGAATATTCTGAGCCCATCTTTTTGAGGTATAACTAATGATTATCTCAGTATTTCATTCAGCACAATTTTGTGACAGTATGTTTTTCTTGTTAATATTTTCTACATCTAAGTACTTGCACGTCTATTTTCAGAAAATTATGGTGATTATGTCCTGTATTTTCTTAAGAGCTCTATTAGCTACTATCATTTAACTTTTGGTGTTCGTCAAGATACTATCATTTAACTTTTGGTGTTCGTCAAGAGAATTATAGTTTTCATATTGCCTTCTTCCAGCAATCAAATGAGTGCTGTTGAAAGTGCTCATAACTTTTTCAAGTTGTAGGTTACCTTTCTTGTTATGCGAATCACAGTCTAACACATATTTATGTTATATTATTTGTTAAGGGAATTGGTTTAATTGTTCTCTTGTTACTCTTGCACTAATGGAATAATGCTGATTACAGGTTGGGTGTGGGGCTGGAAATACCATGTTTCCTTTGCTTGCTACAATACCAAACATATTTGTCCATGCATGCGATTTTTCACCTCGAGCTGTGAACTTAGTTAAGGTATGTATTTCGGTCGTGTCAGTGGCCTCTGAAAGTAACAATTGAAGAAAGTATTTTCCCTTTAGTTGTTTAATTGTAATCTGAAATGAGTGGGAGGTTGAGAACATTTCAGCTTGCTGGTGTGCCTATTTCACAAAAATTGTAGTAAATATATTTCTAAGGAGTCGTTGATGATATTTAGTTCATTTTGTTGCTTCTGTTGGATATGTTCTCTTTTTTGTTTTGGATATATTTACTTGAGTAATATTTATCATATTAGATTTTTTATATTTGGTTCTTTTCAGAATATTATTCACATTGGCATGCTATATTATTTGTACAGACAAGGCTCATTAGGATGCCTAAGAGTCCATTATATGTGGGTCTTATTAGCTTACGTTGTAGATACAACTATTTTGAAATGTCTAGAGAGAGTGGCTCCTACTTCTCTCTAGAATCAAGGAAGCTGGAAAAGGTCTTTCAAGGAGCCGGTATTAGAACTTGGGGGAAGATGCTGCAAGGTGGAATTAGATAGGGAACCTCATTTTTTGCTGTCCAGTGAATATGTCGGAAGGAAAGCTTTCTTGTGGACTTGCTTGCTTGGGACTTCCCCGAAATGGTGAGCTCACCGGATGCTGTTGGAAACTGGGCGGCGGCTGTTTGGGTGTAGCTAATGGGCTGAAGGTTACTCATTCTTGGTTTCTTTTTCGTTTTGCAGATGAGTTTCAACCTGCTAAAGTTTTTCAAAGGGGGAGAAGGTGGATGGGTGACAACTTCTTGAAGTTGGAAGGATGGGAGGAGCTTTCTGGGTGTGACACTCCACAGTTTACCAGAGACATTGTGGTGGTGAATTTGGCGGGTCTCTCTGTCCATCTTTTTGTGTTTTGTCCTCTTCAAGAAGGTGGGGGACCTGTGTGTGGGTTCAGAATATGGTTGCACCCTGGGTTTTGACCAGTGGCGCTGGCGCTTGGGGATGGGGAAGTGATGGTCTCTTGACTCTTTTCTTAGGGAGGGAAAGAGAGGAGGAAGAAGAGGGGGAGAGAATGGTTTGGAACAAGTGTCTGGAAAAGTTCACAATGCCTGCAATGTACGGGACTAGGGTTGCCTTGCATAAGGACCTCACAGTGTGGAATCCTATTATTGAAAGAGTTGAGAAGAGACTAGAAAGTTGGGAAAAGTGATACTTGTCGAAGGGTGGCAAGGAAGAATCCATAAAAACACTTTATCGAGCATCCCTACCTACTGATTGTCTTTGTTGCAAGCACCAATGATGGTTACAGAAAACTAGAAAGGCTTCAAAGAAAATTTTTATGGGACTAAAATTATCACTTGGTTATCTGGGAGGTTGTTACAACTCCAAAGAAGTGGGGTGGTATAGGACTAAAAGATCTTATGGTGTTCAATATAGTTTTACCAGGGAAATGGCTATGAAGATTTAGGTGGAGGAGAACGCCTTATGAGGGAGGTAGTGGTAGAGAAATACGGCTCATCCAAAGGAGGGTGGAGGACTTGAGCTATTACTGTCCCGTTTGGCTTGGCATGTGGAGGAGCATTTTGAAGGGGTGAGAAGACTTCGATGGTCGCATCACTTCCAAACTGGGAGATGGAAGAGTTTCAAAGGCTTTTGGAGTTGCTCTACAAACACATCAGGCTCAATCTTAGTGATTCATGGAGTTGGGCCTTGAGCAGCGATGGTTTTGTTCACTGTCAAATCTCTCTATCAGAGCTTGCTCGTGAGAGAGAAGACGTCTTTTCCAAACCTTTCAATCTGGATCCCTGGGATACCTAGGAAATTGTGTTTTTTTGCTTGGTTGGTGGCGAGGGGAGCGATTCTGACAACCAATAACTTAAGGAAGAGAAATATCACTCATGTTAGCCGAGTTTTATGTGCAAGTGTTCTGGTGAAGAAGTTGATAATCTCTTGGTGCACTTTAAAGTGGCGTCGGTTTTGTGGAGGATGGTTCTGAATTATTATGGTGTACAATGGGTAATGTCGGGTACCATTAGAGATGTTCTACATATTTAGGCTGGAAGACGTACTTTTAGAAGGCAAAAAGCATGGAAGGTTGCTCCATTAACTCTTATGTGGGCATATGGAAAGACAGAAATTTGAAAGCTCTGGAGGGGATCAAAAATGAGTTTGCACACTTGAGAAATAACCTTTTTACTTTGGTTGCTTTTTGGTGCACCCTTGTAGTTCCTTATGCCTTCTTATGTGATAGATGTAAGGGCAAAGACTAGTGAGGAAGATGCAAAAGTGAAAGCACATTGGGAGAAAGTAGATGCTCAATTATGTAGTCTCCTATGGCGTTCGATTGATTCCAAATTGATGCCCTTGTTTCGCCCATTCCAAACGTGTTATGCAGTTTGGGAAAAGGCACGTGCTTTATACACTAATGACATCTCTCGACTCTATGATGTGATATCTCGATTGACCAACTTAAAGAAACAAGAATTCGATATGTCTACTTACTTGGGACAGGTACAGGCAGTCATGGAGGAATTCGACACGTTGATGCCAGTAACTACGGATGTCGAAAAACAACAAGAACACAGACAAACATTGTTTCTAGTTCTTACTCTTGCTGGACTTCCTCCTGATAATGATTCTGTGCGTGATCAGATTTTAGCTAGCCCTACAATTCCTACAATCGATGAATTATTTTCTCGTCTCCTTTGTCTTGCGGCACCTCCTAGTCACAAAGTCGTTTCATCACCCACTGTTGACTCCTCTATTCTCGCATCTCAAACCTTTGAAAAGCGTACATATCAGTCTACGGAGAATCGGCGAGGGGTAGGACGTTTTGGGAAACCTTGATCTAAGTGTAGTCATTGTCATAAGTCTGGACACACTCGTGAAATATGTCATATTTTGCATGGTCCACCACCCAGTTATGATCCTCTTGTTCTAAAGGAATATAATGAGTTCCTTCGAAATCGCGCAAGTAAACAGTCATCTCCACCAATAGCATATGGTGCTCAACCTAATCAACCATCCAATAATGCTCATATTGCTCGGATAGAATATGATGAGTTCCTTCAGTATCGTGCAAATAAGCAAACGTCTCCACAAGTAGTTTCGGTTGCACAACCTGATGTGTTTGTTGCGGGTAATTTTTTTGCTTGTGTGTCGCAATTTAGTACTGTTAGAACATGGGTCGTGGACTCTGGGGCTTCTGATCATATTTCTGGTAATAAATCACTTTTATCCGATATTGTTTATTCGCAATCTCTTCCATCTATTACTTTAGCCAATGGGATCCAGACAAAACCAAGAGGGGTTGGAAAAGCCAAACCCCTATCTTCTGTCACCCTAAACTCTGTTCTTTATGTTCCTGGTTCTCCTTTTAATCTAGCATCTGTTAGTCGTTTGACGAAATCCCTACATTGTAGCATAACTTTTTTCGATGATTTTTTTCTCATACAGGACCGCAGTACGGGACAGATGATTGGAACAGGACATGAATCACAAGGCCTTTACTATCTTACCTCTTCAAAATCCTTGACAGCATGCTCCGTTACAGATTCCCCAGATCTAATTCACAAACATTTGGGACATCCGAGTCTATCCAAACTGCA
Organism: Solanum sitiens; assembly: GCA_016801875.1. Taxonomy (NCBI): domain Eukaryota; kingdom Viridiplantae; phylum Streptophyta; class Magnoliopsida; order Solanales; family Solanaceae; genus Solanum; species Solanum sitiens. The sequence continues at coordinate 321,185 of JABWTJ010000387.1, read as the reverse complement.
AAAGATGGTGCCTAGTTTGTCTAGTTTATCTACATTAGATTGTGAGTCGTGTCAACTTGGGAAACACACTCGTGCTACGTTTTCTCGTAGTCCCGAGGGTCGTTCAGAGTCTATTTTTTCATTAGTTCATTCTGATATTTGGGGTCCTAGTAGAGTCCAGTTCCACTTTAGGATTTCGTTATTTTGTTAGTTTCATTGATGATTATTCAAGATGTACTTGGATTTTTTTAATGAAAGATCGTTCTGAGTTATTTTCTATTTTCAAAAGTTTCTTTGCTGAAATACAAAATCAGTTTGGTGTTTCTATTCGTACTTTTCGTAGTGATAATGCCTTAGAATACTTATCATCCCAATTTCAGCAATTTATGTCCCATCACGGAATCATGCACCAAACATCTTGTCCATACACTCCTCAACAAAATGGTGTTGCAGAAAGAAAGAATAGGCATCTCATAGAGACTGCTCGCACTCTCCTCATTGAATCCCATGTTCCGCTGCGTTTTTGGGGCGATGCAGTCCTTTCAGCTTGTTATTTAATTAACAGAATGCCCTCTTCGTCTATTCAGAATTAGGTTCCACATTCCATACTGTTTCCTCAGTCACATCTCTATCCTATTCCCCCTCGTGTCTTTGGGAGTACATGCTTTGTTCATAATTTAGCCCCAGGGAAAGATAAATTAGCTCCTCGTGCTCTCAAATGTGTCTTTCTTGGTTACTCTAGAGTTCAAAAAGGGTATCGTTGTTATTCACATGATCTTCATCGATACCTTATGTCCGCTGATGTTACATTTTTTGAGTCTCAGCCTTACTATACATCTTCTGATCATACTGATGTATTTATGGTCTTACCCATACCTCAAGTTTTACCTGTGCCAACCTTTGAGGAATCTATAGTTACGTGTACATCTCCAGTTGCAGTGCCACCACTACTAACTTATCATCGCCGTCCCACCTTAGTCCCAGATGATTCATGTCATGCGCCAGACCCTGCTCCTACTGCGGACTTGCCTCTACCTAGCCCACCGCTTGCACTTCAAAAAGGTATACGATCTACTCGAAATACTAACCCGCATTATACCTTCTTAAGTTATCATCGTCTATCATCACATCATTATGCCTTTGTGTCGTCTTTGTCCTCTGTTTCCATTCCTAAGACTACAGGTGAAGCACTTTCTCATTCTGGATGGAGGCAGGCTATGGTTGATGAGATGTCTGCTTTACATAAGAGTGGTACTTGGGAGCTTGTCTCCCTTCCTGCAGGTAAATCTACTGTTGGTTGTCGTTGGGTTTATGCAGTCAAAATTGGTCCAGACGGTCAGGTTGATAGACTTAAGGCTCGCCTTGTCGCCAAAGGGTATACTCAGATATTTGGGCTAGATTATAGTGACACTTTTGCTCTTGTGGCTAAAATAACATCTGTTCGTCTTTTTCTATCTATGGCTGTCGTTCGTCATTGGCCTCTTTATCAGTTGGACATAAAGAATGCTTTTCTGCATGGTGATCTTGAGGAAGAAGTCTATATGGAGCAACCACCTGGTTTTGTTGCTCAGGGGGAGTCTAGTAACCTTGTATGTCGATTGCGTAGGTCACTCTATGGTCTGAAACAGTCTCCTCGAGCTTGGTTTGGGAAGTTCATTACAGTAATTCAGGAGTTTGGCATGACTCGTAGTGGAGCTGATCACTCTGTGTTTTATCGACATTCTGCACCAGGTCGATGTATATATTTGGTTGTTTACGTTGATGATATTGTTATCACCGGTAGTGATCAAGATGGTATCACCGATTTAAAGCAACATCTTTTTAAGCACTTTCAGACTAAAGACCTTGGCAGATTGAAGTATTTTCTAGGTATTGAGGTTGCTCAGTCTAGATCAGGCATCGTTATCTCTCAACGCAAGTATGCCTTAGACATTCTTGAGGAGACAGGAATGATGGGATGTAGACCTATTGACACTCCGATGGATCCGAATGTTAAACTTCTTCCAGGACAGGGGGAGCCACTTAGTAATCCTGAAAGGTATAGACGACTTGTTGGAAAGTTGAATTATCTCACAGTGACTAGACCAGACATCTCTTTTCCCTTGAGTGTTGTAAGTCAGTTTATGACTTCCCCTTGTGATAGTCATTGGGAAGCAGTTGTTCGTATTCTTCGATATATAAAGTCAGCCCCCGGTAAAGGACTACTCTTTGAGGATCAAGGTCATGAGCATATCATTGGATATACAGACGCTGATTGGGCAGGATCACCCTCTGACAGACGTTCGACATCCGGATATTGTGTTTTAGTTGGAGGTAATTTGGTGTCGTGGAAGAGTAAGAAACAAAATGTGGTTGCTCGATCTAGTGCAGAATCAGAATATCGAGCAATGGCGACAGCAACTTGTGAGTTAGTTTGGCTCAAACAGTTACTGGGAGAACTAAAATTTGGCAAAATTGATCAGATGGAACTTGTGTGTGATAATCAAGCGGCTCTTCATATCGCATCAAATCCAGTGTTTCATGAAAGGACTAAGCACATTGAGATTGACTGTCACTTTGTCAGAGAAAAGATACTCTCCGGAGATATTGTTACAAAATTTGTGAAGTCAAATGATCAGCTTGCAGATATGTTCACCAAGTCTCTCACATGTCCTCGTATTAATTACATCTGTAACAAGCTAGGTGCATATGATTTGTATGCACCAGCTTGAGGGGGAGTGTTAGAATAGGAATAAGTATTTCTTACTTAGAATAGGAGTAGAAATAAGAATAGGAATAGGAATTCTAGTAGGAATAGGAATTCTAGTTAGTAGGAATAGGAATTCTAGTTGAAAAAGGATTCCAATGTAGTGTCTATAAATAGGGTCTCAATGTAACAATTTAGATACACAATTCAATAATATTTTCTCCAATATTTCTCACAGTATAGATGATTGTGTCTTTTATAGAGAATTATATTTTGATGTAGATTCTCTATTTTTTTGGTATACCTCTTGTATATGGGGGTTCCCATTGTTAATAATATCACTTATCTTATCAAAAGCTTATGTTGCATTTCTTTAATTTTTGATGCTATCACCACATCACAATGTTTTTGTAACACTTGCTAGAAGCCAGAACTAATGTTTTCACAAAGGCAGAAGTTAATATATCAAAGAAATTTTTCCAATGCTACGAGGTTTTCCTTAAACATCTGAATTGATTGTGTTAAGGATGTATAAATATGATAAGAGTGTACCATGTAAATATAATCCTATAGTTGTGTGATTAAGAAGATATCTAGTATGCACTTTTTTTTTTTCTTGGGATAATTGTGAAGTCTACATAAATCCCACCAAATTTGAGGGTATAGTCAAGCCATTCATTCTCAAAATCACTTTCTTTTCATGATATCAAACCTTATTTGATAAAGAAAAAAACCCATCTCTATTCTTGTTTACCTGATGTTGCACCATCTTTTTTCTAGTCTCTTTTGGTTTTGGGATCTTGATCTATTTCTGTTTTGCTCATGATATATATCCATTTTTATTACCCCCAATGATGAACACCACTCCTTATATGGAATGTCAAAAAGATATGTGAAGTCCGATCGGGTGCTCATCATCTAGAGTAGAAGGATTCAAACTTCTGCAATTACTACCACAAGAAAGCTACCCCCTAGGGCATCGAAGGCTGTCACCCCGTGGCCAAATCTAAGGGGCTAAGCATGACTTTCTTTTTCTGTTTTTCTGCAATATCCCCTCATTGCCTAGGAGCACTTGGTGGCATTTGTCAAAGCATGAAATCCATAATGGAATCATTGCAGAAGAAAGGTATAACGCTTGGAACCCAAACATGATTAAGCCTCATTATCCTTGGCCGCAAGGATTACGAAATACCAATGTGCCTTAGAAACCGAAGAAATCTCGATTGAAGTCAATTCAAAGAGAAGAAAAAAGAAAATAGGACAATAGCTGACTAAACCTCTAATTCACTTTGAAACAAGGCTGGAACCAAACCCTAAATTTGAGACTTCTGAAAACTGCTTTTATTTTTGTTGTCTACGCTCCAAATGTTCAATTTTCAATTGTGGGGGAGTTTTAAGAGTCTTCCATGTTGGTTGAGGGAATGAGTTGTTGTTTTCTTATATGGTCTTGGACAATGCTTAGTTGATGAGCTAGTTTTTGCGGTTGTGTTAGGAAAAAAGTTCATTCTTCTTGATAAGTTGGATGTAAGTTTGTGATTGATGCCAAGAGTAAGTTTCTTGATACATACACCGATTTGTGTTAAAAGTTTGTTGTATTTATTGCAGTCGCACAAGGATTTTGACGATGCTCGGGTGAATGCATTTGTCTGTGATCCAACAGTGGATGACCTGATCCAGCATATTTCTCCTTCATCAGTGGACGTTGTTACCATGGTACTAGACAAAAGTTTTCTTCTATAATTTGTGGGCTATTCAATTTGCATCGACATACTTTCTGCATAACAAATCATGCTCTCTCATAATCATTTACTTAAAGCATGCCTTGTTCTTGAATTTTTTTTTTTGTTCCAAATTTAGTTAGACTGCACAGTATATATTTACTTAAACAAATAAGCTGACTTGTTAAGCAGATATTTGTTCTATCTGCAGTATCCCCTGAGAAGATGCCTCTGATGTTACAAAACATCAGAAAAGTTCTGAAGGTCTGATACCGGTTCTTAATTTCGTTAGTTTGCGCCTTTTGATTTCATTATTATGACTCTTATACCTGTTTCCTTTCCAGAAAGATGGCTGTGTCTTATTTCGGGACTATGCAACTGGTGACCTTGCTCAGGTTTAAACTTCACCATATAGTATCCTAATCTATTTCTTCAGCATATCGTATTAACTTATTGTTTTTGTACTTCCTCTACTGCAATCTATGTAACACCTTTTGACTAGGCACAAAATTTAAGAAAAAAGAGAACTTTTGAAATTTGTGGTCTAAAACAAATTTTAGACATTTGTGTAGCTAGAAATTATTTCATTAAGGGTAAAAAGAATTTTTAAAGTTAAGTTGTTTCTAATTATAGAAATGTGACATTCTTTTTAGGACACACTAAACAGGGAAGTGTGTCACATAAATTGGGACGGTGGGACTAATAACTTTGGATTTACTTTATTGCCTTCGTATTTTGCGTAGTATGTGATACTGGATGGCTACCTTCGAATTTAACTTGAGTAAGTTTGGGTTGTAATATCAGCTTTTTGTTTATTTTATCTTTGGGCTTACTGAAAATGTAGCATATTTGGGAATGATGTGTACTTACAGCTAATGTTTCTATTACCAGGAAAGGCTTACATCCAAGGATCAAAAAATCAGTGATAACTTCTATGTCCGGGGTGATGGGACTGTAAGTTCTACTGTTACGAATTGATATTTCTCATAGTTTGGGCCTTATATTGTTGATGCACATCTTATGGCAGCTTATTTCTGTCAACAGAGGGCTTTCTACTTTTCTGATGAGTTTTTAATAAATCTCTTCAATGAAAATGGTTTTGATGCTGAGGAGCACATCTTGTGTTTCAAGCAAGTGGAAAATCGGTCAAGGGAGTTGGTGATGAATAGGTATATGATCGGTACTTTCTATTTTTACTTCCTCCATTCTATTGTATGTGATGATAGTTGATTGCATACATAATTGGATGTTAGTTTGACTTGCACATTACACCAGTGATATTGAAAGAAAAAATTGAAGTTGTTGTGAAGTTTGTTTGTTTGAATGAGAAATATCACTTCAAAGTTCTAAATTTGAATAGATTAACTAGTTTGAATTTTTGAAAGTTGTGACAGCTGTATAAAATTGAGATGTCAAACATATTTTAACATCAAAATTCAACTGTCATATAAATCGGATAAAAACTGATAGAGTAAATATCACATTCATGTCTAAATTTTAATAAATAAATGAATTTTGAACAATTATAACACTAGCAATGTTATATGAGAGTGAATGACACAAGTATAGATGCGAAAAATCAAATGATGAAGGGGGAAATGAAATGTTGGATTGAATCGCCGAAGCAGGGCTAAGGCGAATAGATATGAATGACGAAATGAAGTCTGTTCCCCCTTACCTTAGTCAGACTGGCATGAAGCTTAAGCTTTCCTGAGGAATTAGGAACATGAAGAAAGAAAAGCTGGAACAAAAGGAATAGAAGATGCTTTGATGGAATATCAACTACCTACCAATTTTTAAAAGCTAACTGCCTCATGTTTTTGTATAGTTGGGTTTATTCATCCCCTCTAGATTGCCCTGATTCATTTCTGAACCATGTCCGCTCCCTGATTCTCAATTAACAATGTAAAGGAGAGCTGACCTTTTGCTACTAAGCTTTTGTAACTATTATGCATCTACTTGATGCCTGCAATAGAACTAATTACTTCATAAAAAAAAAAGGGGGATACCCCATAGACCAAAAGGGCATAGATCGATAACACATCAATGAGATGAGTGTTGTCAAAATGTGGATGCTAAGATGAATGTGCGGTCATACGAGATTAGACAAGATTAAAAATGATAACATTCTGTAGAAGGTGCAAGTAGCACAAATTGAGAATACACTTAGAGAAGGTTGCTTGAGATGATCTGTTCATTGTTTTGGTCGACCTCCAGGTGCACTAGTCTATAGATCTGAAATCATGGTTAGTAAAGGTGTCAAAGAGGACACGAGATGTAAAATCACATGGAAAAAAGTTGTCTCGAAAGACAATCTCTTGGAATCTATGCAGACTTAGCAAAAGATAAGACACTTGTGAATTTTACTTTTGTTACTGCAGTAATTTTTAATACAATAAATTGTCCAGGTTTAGAATAAATTTGAAATTTAAAATTTTTACTAGGTTGTTTTAGTTGTTCAGAAATTCTAGCTTTTTTGAATTTTGAAGTGCAGATTTTCTGCATATTTATGTGCTCAAATCAAAAACCATTGAAAGTGATTTCAATCCAAAGAGAGACATTTTCAACCCTCTTTTTGCTGCCCCATCTTTTTTAAAAACCAACAGTGGTATCAAGAGCTTTATTGATCTTACGAGATCTGTGAGTTTTTTCAAAGAACTACCATATCAATTTTAACCTGCCAGGGCTACTTTTAACATGCAAGGGTTATTTTTCTATCCATTTTAACCTATCAGTGCTTTTTTCAACCCGTGCTTTTTTCAACCAATTTTTAACCTAAAAAAAATGGCAAGCAACAGTTGTTCTTTCAATGCCCCACAAATTTCCACAGACAAAACCTATCAAATTTGGTCCGTGAGAATAAAACCATATTTTGAAACCTATGTGATATGTGATGTTTACAACAACATTTTGCGAATCCTACAAAAGTTCAGATTAAAGGATTTTCAAAAGAGCTTTTAGACACAACAAGCTGTTGAAGGTATTTTTTTTAGCACAAACACAAAAGAAGGAAAAGAAAAAAGAAGAAAATTTTGAAGTTCGAAAAGAATAAACAGAACTCAGGACCAATTGTCAAAGTAGAAATTGAGGAGCATTTTTTCAACTGCAGTAACTAAAACAAAGGAGGAGTGTTGAATTTTACTTTAGTTACTGCAGTATTTTTAATATAATAAATTGTCTAGGTTTAGGATAAATTTGAGATTTAAATTTTTACTAGGCTGTTTTAGTTGTTGAGAAATTCTAGCTATTTTGAATTTGAATTGCAGATTTTTTCTGCATATTATGCGCTCAAATTGGCTATGTAAAGCCGTCCTACGCTTGATAAAATCATTTAGACATATTTTAATCAATTCTTTTTGCTGCCCCATTTTTTAAAACACTAATAGACACCATGGAGAAAAAAGATTACATAGGAGATATTAATTAGTTGAGAATATCTTTTAGCCATATTAGTGCATTTTACTTTAGGTCGTAGATTTTTAGGAGTCTTTTCACACTATTAGATATTTTTATTGTGGTAGGAAATATAGAGAACTTCTAGTTCTTTTTATTTTTATCTTGTATAGTTTTGGCCTGAAATGGATTTTGAATGGAAAAATATGGTCAATGAGGATTCATAGAGCTGACCTAACTTATTTGGATTGAAGCATCCTAGTATAGTTATTTGTTATTAATGAATTGGAAATTTGAATATTATGAAATTTGTATAAAAATAAGGTCGCAAATTTTGCAACATCCCAAAATAAAAAGAAGGTCAAGTGGACTGAGGAAGTGTTCTCTGTATAGTGTATTCTGGTAGATTTAAATATGCTTTTCATTATACCTGTGGTGTTTTCTGTTTAGGAGCTCTAGGTAGATTGGCCATGCATTATTGGACATTTGAATATTTTACATCTTATATCTGAACTTTCATGTAACAATGGTTCCACATTTGGTTTGACTTCAAAGAACCCCAGTTTCCCTTTTAGAGTTTACATCTCTCTCAGCATAAATACTGGAAGTAACACTCACAGCTAGCTGAATGTCTTATTGTTTTTGAACGTCTGATTTGATCAGTATCCTATGTTATACTTTATCCTAAGTAAAGTTTCTTGATCATTATCTACCGAGTTTCGAACCACGTGCCAGGTGGCCCTTAGGGATTCCTTGATTTAAAAAAGCAAATGCTCCTATGGAATATTATGTTGGGCAGAACATTCAATTCTCTTAAATGGTGAAAGATATGTAAAATAGTTGACTAGTTTGTGTCTTGTCAGGGCACTTGTTGATGTCTTATACTGATCATCTTGAGCTTCATTAATCATGGAGTGGGAGGTATAGGGTTTTATACCCCTAACTTGATGAAAGTGATAGCTCTGTTCCTGGTTATGACCTTATTCAAACATAAATCAGTTTCTTAACCAAGTTAAGTGGATTCATAATGTGAAGAAGGAACAAGTTTGAAGAATCCTTGCAGCAATCCTTATTTAGATTGGTCATCCCCACTTAATTCCTTTGGTTGACATGTAAAGAAATGTAATATTTCTTCTCTAATCTGTGAATTGGCCCTTATAGGCTATACCAGTCAATAAGTATCATTCCTTCCCCACTTCTCTACCTCCCAAGTTGGCCATTGTCCAAGTCTTGCTTATTGAAGTGAATTGCTTTTTCCCTTTGTGTTCAGTTCCTCCATTGGAGGTTTGCCAAAGATTTTAGAATTTTTCCGAGGGTTTCCCCTGTCCCCTCCAACCTTCATCTCAAGTATCACATTTTCTAATGAGCCGAGGGGCAACTTGTAGGGGAATTGTAGAGATATTCCTTATAATGCAAACTTGATATTGCTTAGAGCCAACATGTGGCTCTTTTAGTGCTTAAAGTTATTGGGTTTGTGACGTGGGTTCAACTCCTACCGTGGTAGGATATTGAAAATTTCTTTTAGAGATCAGAGTTTTGTCACTGAACTGTAGAAAAATATTCTAGCGTTTTGGAATATACAAGGGAAGGGTATTTGTGCACAAAAAAGCAAGGACATCGGTGATTCGAACAATAATTTGGACCAGACCAAAAATGAGTAAATCCAAATACCCCTGGACAGGTGTGCATATGCACTTAAAAAGGTTCATCAGAAAAAAGCATATGATCCAAAACGTAATTCGAAGTTCATGGGAGCCGACAGAAAAAAAAGTTAATTTCAATTTTAAAAAAAAGAAAAAAAAAAGAAGCTAATTGGTGTTGCTTTAATTTTACATCATAGGTCATAAGATACACGAGGAGTAATATCAACATGCAATATACTCGTGGCTGAATTTGATCTTCTTTTGAACACACTGGAAGCTAACTTTTCTCGCCACAATTATTAATACTTAGGGAATTAGAATGCAAAAGCTGCAAAGCCAAAAATATTGAACAAAATGTTAACACTCAAACTCGAGTTTGGGATGTAGAGGTGACAGATAGGAGAACAAATGCAGTAACAGATGATTCAAAATTTCTAATACTGTTATTTGTTACTTTTTGGATAACTTCATTAGGCACACACTATTAAGAATCTGACAGGCTTGGATGAAGATCAATGCTAGAGTGTGTATTTCATTAATAATACTATCTTGTACTGGGGATCCCCCCTAATATCTCATATCCATTCTTCGGTGTACTTTTGGTGTATTAGATAAAAACATACTTAAGTGCTGTGGTTTCAGGCGCTGGGTTCAAGCTGTATTCCGTGTTGGTAGTGGAATATCTGCAGGGAAAACCGAAAGCAAGGTGAAATACCTTGGTAAGGATAATGATAAGCCTGATATACCAAAAATTATCCTTGAAGACTCTGCAAATGAGACAGAAGTTGACATATCTGAGGGGATGGCTCTTGAAATGTTTGGTATTTCATCTCCTAAGGAGGAGGTATGAATTTTCATTCAGTTCTAGTGTTCTTTTTTTTTTTTTTTTTGATAAAGTGAAGTTGTATTCCTCAGCAATGAGGGTATGCTGGCAACCATCAAAAAGATTTACATCAGTGACCAAAAAAAACCAACTCAAGAAATTGCTACTAAACTTATAAAGAAGATAAAAAGTTTAAAATCTGTCCAGCATCCTCTATACCCTCCTCATTACACCAAAACAGAAGGTTTTCATACAACGCCATTTGATCTTTTGTACTGATTCTGCAGTATTTTCCATACACCTCTTGTTTCTTTCTCTCCAAATAGTCCACCATATACGCCACCATATCATGTTCCACCATTTCTTCTGGATCTTACTCCCCCCTCTTCTCACCCTCTAGTGTTCATTCCTTCCTGTTGTTATGAGAGATACAGAAATTGTGAGGATAACAGAGTTAATAGTTCCAGAAGGCAGTGTGACTAACATTTGTGGTTTTATGCATTAACACTGACATTATAGTTGAGCAATCATGACCTATGCATATATTAGTGCTCAACTGCTCATGCACTGATCCAAAAGTGGCATGTAGATCCTTTTTATTATTCAAATAAACCAATGTTTGTGCTGTATCTCATCAAATTACTTCTGGGACTTGATCCTAGTTTGTAGATACAGGTTCATGATTAAATAGTAATTTCCGTTTTTCAAAGATTGATACTCTAGTCAAGTTGAATTACGGATAGAGTTGTCAAATTTCCTCCATTATGGGTAGCATATTCTAATGTGAACCAGGTGGTTAGTCCTAATTGATTCAGACATGTGAAGTTGGGGGCGCTGGATCCCCCATAAAAGCTTGTATAATGTTATTTTTAAATGTATCAAAATATTTTCCTCCAGTCACTGACTTGCCTACATTCTAGATTCTTGATGTCATCTCCAAAGACTATTCTTTCAAGATAAAGGTCCTCTCAAAAGAGTATCAGCATACCTGCAAATCAACTGGCTTAATGTTATGGGAATCAGCTCAGCTTATGGCTTCTGTGCTTGCTGCTAACCAGACCATTGTTTCAGGGAGAAGTGTTCTAGAGCTGGGTTGTGGATGTGCAGGCATTTGCTCCATGGTTGCTGCTAGATCTGCTAACCTTGTGGTTGCCACTGATGGAGACACAAAAGCACTTGATCTGTTAAACCAGAATCTCGCTTTGAATCTCCAACCACCAATTCCTGCAAGGCTAATTACAAAAAAACTTGAGTGGGGAAATACAGACGATGTAGAGTCCATTAAGAGGCTAAATGACAGAGGTTTCGATGTCATAATAGGCACAGATGTCTCTTATATTGCTGAAGCAATTGCTCCTTTGTTTGCAACTGCAAAAGAGCTGATCCGACCCAGTAGAGGCGATGAGGAGGATAGTACACCAGCTCTAATCCTTTGTCATGTCTTCCGCAGAGTTGATGAACCATCTATACTTTCAGCAGCGTCTGAATTTGGTTTCAGGTTGGTGGATAGGTGGCCTAATGCACTAACCTCAACTAGTACATCTCAGAACATAATCCAAAGTTGGTTCTCCGATGGCAGCCTTGAAACTTGCATTCCTACCACTGCACTCAACATTCTATATTTCCACAAGTTGTAGGTTTCGATCTTGGAGGAATTTTGTTATGTGCTTCCATAGAAAGGGGAAATGATCCATACAGCTAGTCAAGAGTTCTGTCCTGAATCTTGAACCTTCAAAGGCTTCAAGCATTGAATCTGTGTTTTGTGTAAGTCCATTGCTTACACATGCAAATTGATTTGCATATAGCTAAATATGCTATTATCGTCGTTTGGAAGTTGAAGCTGTTCTTATAGGAAGGATAATGAAGCATGCTTTCCCTTGTCCCAAATATTTACAAGATTCAGGAAGTTCTTAGTTGTCCAAAATGAGTTATGTATACAGATATGCTGCAGCAAATGAAACTATATGTTTTTTATTTTGAGACTTGACTCATCTTCGTTACACCTTCTCTCCATTTTCTCAAATACATATTTAAATGAGTGACAATTGTCATATTTAAAAATTTAAAGGTCTAAATTAAATTTTATTTAACAAATCTCTTAAACATAGTTAAAAAATAAATTAGGAAAAAAATTCACTAATTGTTGTAAAAATTTTGTAAGAAAATCTCATCTTTCACTAATTTTAGATCCTCATTAAATATAATTAGTTTTATGATATATGTTTTACATATCTACTAACATCATTTCTCTAATCTAAAATTAAAAATTTTCTCTGTTATTTTATAACCGACACAATAAAATCGTAAATAAAGGTGTAATAAGATCGAACCTGGGTAAAAAAGCAGCAAATTAATTAAGAAAAAAATAAGAGACTAACTTTATTGTAAACATAAATTATGCTAAAATATTTTACAAATACTATTATACATTATATATTTCTCTTCATTTTTTTTCATTTCTGACATAAATTTACTCGTCAAATACTTAGATATTTACTCAACCTGCAAGATTTTAACAAAAAATAAATAAAAAATATGACGTTATATGTTAAAATAGTTTAGAAAGCATGATATGAAACTTGTCTTTTTTAATATTAAATTTCCAGATTATCTCGATATTTATAATTTCACATGATTTAATTTTTAAATAGAATTAAATCAAATTAATTTTATAAAAATAAATTTAATCAAATTAATTCTTAAACTTCATTTTTTATTTAAGTTGTCAAGACAAAAATAATTTCTAAAAAAAATCATTTTCCCACAAGGCAAATTTAAGGGGAATAGGAGGATTTAAATTGAATGGCGAAGAGGGGAAAAAAGAGAGCAATGAAGCGGTAGAGCCTAGAAATGGCGAAGAAGGATGGTGCAATAAAAATGCAAATTTTGATTTAAAATTATATTTTTAATTAATGAATACAAATTTATTTTTTAAAAAAAGTTAATAACATGATGCTAACATAAATATGTTGCGGTGCTTACATAACTATAATGTGGTAGGTGAAAGTGGATCCGGCTCCTCTCCATTCTCTTCTCTCTATTTTTTCCAAGTTTTAACTTCGATTGAAGATACATGTCATAGTTCAAAATTAATGGTTAAGATCTAATTAATTCAAGTAAAGTTTCAAACTGCTACCATAGTTATTACTAAGACTGGCGGCGGTACCGGAATCGGGTGAACTGGACCGGTAAGTTTCGGAACCGGGACGGAACCGGTACTGTGCGAACCGGTACCGTTCCGAAACCGGTACCGGACCGGACTGGTAAATCGATAATTATAACATATTCCGTCTCGGTCCGGAAGGGAACCGGTAGTATACCGGACCGGACCGGACCGGTAACCAGGACGGACCGATATTAAATATAAAAAAAATTAATTTAAATTATTTAAAACTTAAAGATTTAATTTTTTTAATTGAATATAATTTTTATTATAATAATTAAAAAAATAAAAATTTAAATTTCAAACTTTAAAAGTTAAAAAAATTTAAATTTTCAAACTTTAAAGTTATAAAATTTAAATTTCAAACTCTTAAAGTTTGAAATTTTTAAATTCAAACTTTAAAGTTTAAATTTAAAATTTTCAAACTTTTAAGGTTTGAAATTTAAATTTTATAAACTTTAAAATTTGGAAATTTTAAATTCAAACTTTAAAGTTATAAAATTAAATATTGACAATATTAAAAATTTAATTTAATACAACAATATTAAAAAATAAATTAAGGCGAATAGCCTATATTTTTATTAATATTTATTTGATATTACAATTACATTTACAAAAATATTAGTAGAGTATTAAAAGAATTAATCTACACAGCCACCTTCTAGGAAGGGTTCTTTTTGAATTAAATCTCGAATTATCATACTCTTACTAATAGTTGGTGCCACCATATAAATCCTTCGTAAATCATTCAACATTTCTTTAGTAACATGTTCGAGAATTGGTTGAATAGAAAGATCTTCCATTGCTTCAATCCCGTCGTCACTATAATCCTGCATTACTTCATCAACGTCATCTTGAAATTTGGTCGGTAGTGGTTCACGACCCAATTTTCTTCTCTCGGCATTAATCCAATCTCGAAATAATATCGATATCTCCAAGCTGTCGGCTGCTAGTGAATGCCTATGTTCTCCAAGTTGAAACCTTGCTGCACTAAAGACGCCTTCCGAAGCTACTGACGACACTTGCATAGCTAATATATCTCGAGCCATCGGTTGTAGTTTTGGAAATCCTTTTCTGCAAATTCTCCACCATGCTAGAATATCTTCAGTAGGTTCTGTATTTTGATTAACATAGGCATCAAAATTATTTCTATTATCGTGAGAAAGTTCAAGATAATCATATAGTTAAGCATCAATATTATCTTCATCAAATCTACTCCTAGAGGTTTGAGTTTCATTTTGACTTGATAAATTTATATCAGCATTATATAAATCATACAATTTTCTAGCTTCAATTTTTATGTATCTTTAACTTGTTGACAACGAAGAATTTCTTCTAATACATCATTAATATCTAAGTTAAAATAAAAAATTTCAACCATTTTGATGCACCTACAATCTTTATAATAAGGGTTTAACAAACACGCGGTTAAATAAATTTGAGGAATAGAAATATAATATTTTTTAAATTTTAGAATCATTTTTTCAATGGTTTGTTGAAATCTTGGTTTATTTTTAAATTGATATGATTTAGAAGAAATCCTACAAATATCAGGCAAAACAGTACAAATTGATGGACTATAAAGTACAGATATTCTTTTTGTAGTTAAGTAAAAAAACTTTTAGGAAATCTATAAGTTCATTTATATCACCAATCACTATCATCTAGTCTATATGTCATATCAGAATTATGAGCATTCCAAACCATTTGTAAGGGTATTCTATATTCATAAGCGACTACAAGCATTTAATGTAAAGTACTCCATCTAGTAGCCACTGTTTTTGGAATTTTTCTAGGTGGAAGATTATTTTCAAAACAACGATTTTGAAAACTTTACGCCTAGACTTAACTTGACATTTAAATATAAAATGACATGCATTTTCAACTTTCGTACATCCGTTATCATACATCTGTACACCATCTCTAACCATCAAATTATATATATGTGCAATACACCTAATATGATAATTATCACCATAGAAAGGACAAAGAATAGGTTTTAAATAATCAACAGCAACATTATTACTTGAAGCATTATCTAAGTTTATACTACTTATTTTATCACATATTCCATAATTTTGTAAAATATCTAAAATAGTTTGAGCTATATAACTATCAGTTTTTTGCTTTTGACAATATTTATAATCTAAAATTCTTTTTTGCATATACCAATTTTCATCAATCCAATGTGCAGTAACAGTCAAATAATCGTCACCGTTTACACTACGATCCATATCAGAAGTAATAGCTATTTTACAAGTATTATAATAAAATAAACAACGAAGATATTGAAAATGTTGTGCATGATAATCAAATACAACCTTTTTTATTGTATTTCTAGCAAAACCTTTAAAATTTGAATTATATACAATTTGAATATAATGTATAAAACCGGGATTTTCAGCAAAACTAAATGGCAAACCCATAACACATATCATTTTAGCTAGTTCTTCAAGATCTTTTTCTCTACTATATGAAAGTGGTAAACTAGAGTCAGAAATATTAGACGGATTTAATTGTGTTTGTACCATGTTAGAGCCGCCTACTCCTACATTTTCAGGAAGGGGGTACCGTTTTTTTAGCTTCCGCTACCGCTTTAGCATGCAAAATTCATTTTTACAACAAGACATTAAATGACTACTCAAATGTCCCGTCTCGACAGATTTACCAACAATTTTATGATTTAATCTATGTTTACATTTATTACAAATAGCTTGTGTTTTATCTTCGTTTTGTGTCATAAATTGCTAAATAGTCGATTTTTTAGCACGTTCTACCTTAAGCCTAGGATGTACGGGGGGAACAGGGGCAGGACAACGAAAGGGAGCGGGACTAGGAGTACTAGTAGCCGTAGGTGGCTCAGTTTCATCATCATCATCATCAAAAGTAGACGTATCAGTATAATTATCAATATCATTGTCATTATCATTATCACTAGGCGAATCCTCATCAAAATTATCAAAGCGACGTTGTAAATGTTCATGATAAGGATCTAATCCTGAATTACTATCAATATTAAAAACCGTATCATCGACATGTGTATAATCATCCGTATTTATTCTTAATATAGTAGATTTTTTAATTTTTGACTTAGAAGAACTACCGATTTTTGCATTATCGGAGGATGTAAAGTTGCACATATTTTTTATACGCTCAAATGCACTTTTTTTACCCTTTCCTTTTTGAACAATATTTTTACCGAAATCCATATTAAAATATTAAACGTGAGATTATATATAATACGAAAAATGTAATGCAAATAATAAATCACAAAATAAATAAATAATTATTTAAATATAAATGAAATGTAAAATAAAAGTTGGAACGAATGTACCGAACGTCTACTTAAAAAAGTAGACGTTTATGACCGCCGAAAGCTGAACGTGGAAAGTTGAAAGTTGAATTTTGAAGCTCCAAATCCAATTTTCAAAGACCAAATAAGGCAACACCGGAATTTAAGATATTATATATTAGAGAATTAGAGATTAGAGAGTAGAGAGTTGAGAGAATAGAAGATGAATAGATGATTTTGTGATTTAAAATAATGAAATTTAGGGGTATTTATAAGTAAAAAATGGGTTAAAGTGTAATTTTTAAAACTTTAGGGTATTAAAAAAGTTAGAGAGGGGAGGGGAGGGGGTGTAAGTGGCTAGATTTTGGGTCAAATAGCCATTGGGGGGGCCCACTAGCCGTTACCCAACGGCTATAAACGGATACATTTAAAAAAAAAATAAAATTGATCACCGGTAACGGATCGGTTATTACTTTCACATATTTGCTTTTTAAATATTTTTGCAATCCAACAATTCTAGATTTACATTATATTTTTCCTAAATATAGTTGAAAGAATTTCTTTTCTTAATTACTCGAGTAATATTTTACTTTTTTTTTCCTAATGTTTGTCATTTCTCAAGTAATATTTACCAAATAAAAAATTAAAAATTGTAACCTGACGTTTTTTGAGATTTTAAGAGTAAAATAATTTTTTTCGCTCAATTTTAAATTGTTCTAACTCCCTAAGTAGAGTCTATATTACTTTATAGACTCTTAATACTTTAATTAGATTAATAAAAACGTTATATATTTTTTTTCAAAAAAGTAAAAATATTTAATAAATTTTTAAACATGTATGCACGACAGTAAGGAAAAGTTTTTAATATTTTTAAAAAATAATGGATTACAAAAATATTTAACAAATAAATAGAAGTAAATAATTATGACTAGGACTTTGCTTTAATCAATTAAATCTCAATCATTAATTCTAAACTATGACATATGTCTTCAATCCAAGCTAGAACTTGAGAAAAATAGAGAGAGAAAAATAAAGAGGAGCCAAATCTAGTGAGTGTGATATTATAATCCGGTGATACATAATTCATTTGAAAGTTATTAAGGAAGGCAATTAATGTCTTATGTAATTAAAGTGTTAAAATAAATTTTGTTGCCAAGTTCATAAGAAATTTGATGTATTTTCTCTTTTTTTTTTAATGAAAACAGATCGTCCTCTACTAAATTGAATTGAATAAAATAAAATATTTCTTTTAGATCTTTTAAGTATAAAAATATTTTTTTTCTTTTTATAAAATGTTAGAAAAATATTTCTCTTGGTTGATGTCAATATTATTCAGTTTTATTTGATGTAACATATTCCCTCCATTCCATATTAATTAAACTTTTGAGGTATTTCACATTCTTTGAGAAAAGTAAATTAACACATAAATTAAACATAATTTTTTATTTTTACCTTTATTAAATATTGTCAAATTTATTAAAGTCATCACATTAAAAATCCAAATGAAGGGTAACATTGGAAGAACACTCTAAAATAGTCTTGAAAACTGAATTATTAAGTTAATTTGAAAAATAAAAAATACTTCAAAAATTAGTTAATATGAAATGAAGGGAGTATTTAATTGGGAGAAATCACAAAGTTAATATATCATGAAATAATAGTTAAAATATTAATTATAATGACCTATAAAAAAATGCTATAGATATAATTTTATAATTTCTTCACGTACTTTTTTGAAGAATGAATGCACTCACTCTGCCAAGTGCCACATCATCTTCATTATTTAACTCATTTGAAAATTGTTAATTGAGACATTTAAAGTAATTAAAGTGTTTTACCCAAAAAAAAAAAGAAAATTCTTGTAATAAAACAAAAAAACTATTTTACATCATGTTTTGCTTTAAGTATTTTCTTATGGTCTTCCAAATGAGAAGGCAAAACAAAATTGGGTAGACAGAGATGGCGTTGTTGGCAGCGTGAAAAATTGAGCGCTGCCAGAGAAATTGCAGACGAACTCATAGGAACACCATATCCAGTAACAAGAAAACAACAAAAAACAGTAGTAGAGGGTAGCATCATCAATTGGGCAACCCAGAAAGCTTTAACTAAAATCAACGATCAACTCATTTTCTATCGTCTCTTGCTCTTCTATGCTCGATCTCACTTTTGTAAGTCTTTTTTTTCTCTCTTTAGATTCAACTTTTTTTTAGTTGTGTTATTAGTTGGATTTTGTTTACTGTCACTGAAATTGAAACTTTGTTGATTTTGTTGTGAAAATAAATTGTAGAAAATAAGATTAAACTTAGAACAAGTTTACTTTTAATTTTTTACATAATTATCGATGTTATGTAAGGAATTTCATCAATTACAGATTGTCTATATAAGGAATCTGTAATGAAATTCTATCAATTATTCAGGAGGGTGGAACTACATAATTTTCACAATCTTACATATAAGAAATTCAGTCAAGAAAAACATACCAAAATCGGCTGTAGTGTTCTTGACTTGAAACAAAACATTATTCTTTTTTTCTTTCTTTGCTACTATCTCAGAATGGAATAGATGGAGCGGATTAATTCCCACTTTCCATTGAAGTGGATTAATGGGGTTATCTAAAATAACTTCCTTCATTAAATTAGAATTTAGCTATTTTATGAAACCAAAATAATATTAAACGTGGGTAATAAAACTAACACATGTGTTGCTATCAAATATATCTTTTTTCTGAATTGGAACAATAATTGATTAACATTTTTCCATTCTAAATCTCTCTAACACTTCATTCATATAGGCTTTCAATCTCGCTAACACTTCATTCACATAGGATTTCTAAGACAACCACATCAATCCTTGTGATCTATCGAAAATAAAATATTTTCATCCCAATTTCATAGAATGTCTCTACTATATCTTTCGAGTCAAAGTTGTTTGAGCGAAATTTCTTGGTAACATGCAATAAACCAAGATTATTAGTTGCAAGCAAAATGACATCAACTTACAAGGCTAACATCATAAACTTACTCCCACTCACCTTAAGATATATACACCGATCAACAACGTTTTTCTTAATTTCAAAGATGACAATAGTTTCATTAAACTTAGATACCATTGCCAGAAAACTTGTTTAGGTATTGTTTGAGGAAGATGATTCACTGGTATGGAATGTGGGGAGCAAAGAGTATTTCACTGTTAACTCAGCATATGAAGATTTCATATTTGGCATTGAGGAAGTAAAATAGCATTGGAAAATGATATGAAAAACTAAGATAGACTGTAAAATAATCTGTTTTACTTGGTTGTTAGCTAAGGAATCAGTTTTGACAAATGAGAACTTGAAAAAAAGAGGTTTTAACCTGTGTTCCGGGTGTTTTCTGTGTGAAGAGCAAGGATACAGTCAAACATCTCTTCTTACACTACAAATGGACAAACCATCTACAGCAAATATTCACCAATATAAAAGAGATCAAATGGGTGAAACCAGGAAAGATCAAAGAGGTTTTGAAGTGTTGGAAAAGGGATGGAAATGCAGGAAGAAAGGAGGAGAGATGGAAGATTGACCCATCATGTATATGGTAGATAGTTTGGCTAGAGAGGAACCTGCGATGTTTTGAAGGAAAGCAGAGCAACATACAAAGATTTAAGCTTAATCGTTTAGCTTTGTATTATTTTTAGTGTAAATAAGAAGTCTTAGATATCTCTGAAGTAATCAAAACACAACTATTGAAGTAATTTGCACAACTATGGACTGGTTGTAACTTGGTAGTTGTAGGATCCTATGTAATTACAACACTTTTGGATGGGAACTACTCTTTTGAGGTAGTATGTATACCTATGAATAAATGTAGACTAATTGTTACTTTTCTCAACAACAAAAAAAATAGTTTGTATATTGACTTCTGGAGTTTACATAACATTTGTTTCTTACCATTAATGGAAAACTCTTATGGTTGATCCATATAAACTCCATCCTCTAGATTCTCATTTAGATAGACGATTTCCGCATCCATTTGATGTAGCTCTAAGTCATAATGACCTACTAAAGCCATTATAATTTTGAGTGGATCTTTTCTGAAGACAGGTGAACATGTCTCTTTATAGTCGATGCCATATTTATGAGTGAAACCTTTAACAACGAGTTTGGCCTTGTGATGTTCGATGTTGCCAATTAAGTCGTGTTTGGTCTTAAAGACCCATGTATATCCAACTCTTTTGGAGTCGTATGGTAACTCAACAAGGTTTCAAACTTACTTTGTTCCATAGATTTCAACTCATTTTTCTTAAGAATTTATCATTTATCAAAATTATTAATTCAATAGCTTGTGAATTTTTCAAGTCAATTTCAAACTCGTTTTGATATACGAAATAACCAAATAGTCATCAAAAATAGCAATTTTCCTTTGTCCTTGAGATTTTCTTTATGCTACTTTTATGGTACATTTGTCACAGGTTCATTAATTATGACTTCATTGTGCTTAGAAAGAGCATTAATTTATTGTTCTAGTTGATTGTTAGGTTGTAAAACAACTGAGGAGCAACAAATTTAGAAGAAAGACAAGGTAGATGAATTTTCCCCCAAACTTCTTTAATTTCCCCTTTATGTGGTTCTTCACTCCCACTAACTTCACTATTCTCAATAAACCTAAGATTTTTAGTTTCAACCATTCTCGTATTATGATTAGGACGATTAAAGCTACACCTTTCTTCCCCTAGATAACTAATAAAGAAACCACTTATTATTCTTGAATCCAGTTTCATTTCTTGTGGATTATAAACTCTTAACTTCTGTCTGTATACCCAATCATTGTATACCCAATCATGCAGGTGCCTCAAACTAGGTTTTCTATCCATCCATAGTTCAAAAGGTGTCTTTTGAAATTGCTTTACTAAGAATCCTTTTTAGCATGTAAACGATTGTCCTTAAAGTCTACATACACAATGAAAGAGGTGAAGAGAACTATAGAAACATACTTCTAATCATATCCATTAATGTTTGATTACGCCTTCTTGCTACACCACTTTGTCGTGGTGTGCCATACATGTGTAAACATCACATATGTCATGATTTTTGAGTAATTTTCCAAATGGATCAGGGTGTTGTTCAGCTTCATCATATTTCCATAATACTCACAACCTCTATCCGACTTGATTATTTTCACTTTTTTACCTAGTTTTCTTCTAACCTCATTAATAAGTGCCTCTAAGGTATTTATTGCTTGAGACTTTTGACACAATAAGTACATATCCATAACGTAAAAAATTGTCAATAAAAGTGATAAAAAGATTTCCTTACTAAAAGACGAGACATCAAAAGGATCACATAAATCAATGTGTAGAATTTTTTCAAGAAGACGTGTGTTGTTTATGAATCCTTTCTTTGTATGTTTCATTTGTTTTTCTTTAATACAGTCCACACAAATGTTGAGGTTTGAAAAATCCAAATATAGAAGAGTTTCATTTTTAACTAATCTTTTCGGTCTTTATTTGTGTATGTGACCTACACGTTTATGTCACTAGTAAGTGAATTGTTCATTCACTAAATTCTTTGGTTCCAACTTCCAACATTATGATACAGAGTTAAGAGTGTTATAGTAAATAGACTATCAAAATTTAGTTTGTATAAGCTATCACAAAAATACAAGTACCAATGAGATGGTTATTTTTAAACAAACTAAAATATCCATTATCAAAATTAAAAGTGTATACAGTCTTATAAAACCTTGACAATGAAAATAAATTTCTCAAAAAAAAAAAGGTGCATAACAAGTTTCAAGTAAATCTAAGTGACACCTATCAAACGGTTAGCCTCGATATCTTCGACGAGAGCCTTCAATCTATATCCCATATATACATATCTTTCATTCGTGTTTACTGATTGTGTTGTAAGGAATCTTTGGATCGTCTTAGAAACATGAACAATACAACCATAGTCAATCCACCAAGTATTATAAGAAATTTCAGTTAAATTTGATTAGAGACATGTAAAAGCACTAGGCTTACCTTTCTTCTCGACCTCTGTGGTATGTTTCTTTCTAAACGTGTTGAAGGTTTCCACAGAAATGACACTTATCATTTTTGTGTTTCTCCGTATGTACTTGAGAGGAGGACTTATTGACATTATATAGCGTTTTTCTTAACATGCTTCTTTCATTTCTCCCAACTCTTTGATGGCTTACAAGGTTAATTGAGTGGATTCCTTAAATCTTTAGTCTTGTTTCCTTCAGAACCAACATTCAGTGCATTTCATGCACATTTCATTTGCCTTTTACGGTGTTGTAGTTCATTTGAAAAGGTTCATACTCAGACAATAATGAGTTGCTGATGAATTGTAAAGAAAATTTGCATCCACTTTTATTCCTAAAGACTTAAGTCTTGTTGCTATGTTTGTCAGTTCATTGAGATGCTCATGCATGGTACATGAACCATCAAACTTAATGGTAGTCAAATTACTCATTAGTGTTTCAGCAAGAGACTTTTCAATTATTTTGGGAGCATTCTTCCATAATTTTCATAAGTTATTTTGCTTTTCCAATTTTGGAAAGACTAGACTTAATGTTGCCCAATATTCATCCCCTAATTATTCATAAATCTACTTAAAAAATATAATTGAATAATTAATTAGTTGACTTCCTCATATGCATAAACATTTGATATGGTAGACCAATCACAATGCTTATAATAAGAGTATGCAACCTTTCTTCAACACTACTAGTTTAAGTAATAACAATTGACTTCTCAATGTATAGTCTAACATCAAAATCTAAAACTCCAATGGAATTTGATATGTTCGCACCAATATGAGAAGTTAAGAACATTAGAGGTCATAACAGATGAGGAAGGAGAGTGCAAGTGCTGCAAATAGAATATTTGCCTTAATACTTTGAGTAATCAGTTTAAAGATACTATCAGATTCAAAAATGGTATATGTACTCAAAATATATATTGATGTCCTCCTTTGGACAGAATATTAAAATACAACTTATACATAATGATACTTAAATGTGAATATAATATTATTCGATAATCTTTAAATCGTCATCAATTAATAATATTTATTTGGATAAATAAATAAAACTAACGACACATTTAAATTATTTGATTAATGTTTAATGGTTATAAAACAAACAATCAACCTTTCGTAATCCATAAATGTCATATAACCAAAAATGTCAAATCATAAGTTTTATATATCTGTTATAAGCATAAAACTAATGTGTAATTGTATTTAAGTTTAATCGTTATTTTTAAAATTAATTATTCATAAAGATTTGATCACTTTGGTGATTAACGAATCCCACATATATAATTTCAAATAAATAGTTGAATACTATCAGATTTCATAAACTTCGACCTTATGGATTCAGGCAGTTCGCGCACTTAATGACACTTGAATTTGTAAACTGCCTTAAACTAGCACAATCACGAAATGTCTCCAAACTTGATAGAAACAATTCCAATTTTACTTTTTGAAATCTTTAGCAACATGAGAAAGATGAGTTATTCTTATATAATTTCAAATGAAGTTTTGTTCTTTTAAGAAGTTACAACATCTTTTTCATGTAAATCACATAAACACAAATAATACATACTTATCCATTCCGTATAGTTCAAAGGAAATTGCTTACTGCCAGCAAAATCATTGAACTATAATCATATATTCTCATGAATTTAAATATACTTTTAGCCCACATAATGCATTCACATAAACAATCTCAAGAATGCAGTACATTTGTACAAAATAAAGAAGTGTAATTCTGATTGAAGAATAACATGTCCATTGAATATCTACCACCTCTAAAAGTTTCAAACTTGATTCGAGCGGAAGCACTTGATCTGCTCTTGATAAAAGCCGTTTTCTTTTCTCTCTTTCTTTACCTTATGCATTTGATTGCAGAGATAGGACTGAGTGGTTCCTATTTTCTATCAAAGTGGGTAAATGGGATTATCCAAAATAACTTTCTTAATTAAGGACTTAGCAATTATTTATTAAACCAAAATAATATTAAACGTGGGCCATAAATTTTCATATTAAAGTTTCATATTCTGAATAGAAGTATAAATATTTGGACTGGCAAGTAATGGAGATAAGGTCAAACTTGAAAATCAAACGATTTCACATAATCAAGAATAGAGAAAATGTTGCTTATGTATTGAAATTAGTTGTATTTATTGCATTTGAATATTTTAGTACTGAATTCATACATGTTTGATATTTTTTAAGTTTGTAATTTTATCTCCTTACTTCAAGGAAGAGTGCACTTTGCTTATTGATTTTCACTTCAAGCCCCACAAAATTTTTCCCTTTTTGTTCCTTTTTTTAAAAGAAATGATAGTAACTCAGTGACTCAAAACATTCTTTCTCCATATCTACGGAAAAGGTCCATCCCTTGGCTCCATAATTGAAAATGTTATGGATTCTTCCTTGTTGCAGATCTTCCCGTTATCAAGGATGTTTTTCACACTGCCAATGTGCTAAGTAGCAAGTGGAACATTAGAAATATTTTCAATTTCTGAATTTTCATCGACAGTTATATTTTGACACTTTCACTTCTCTCATTGCATGGTATGGGGCTTAACTGTGAGACAAAAGAAACTCTTGTTATCTGCCCAAAAGGTAGGGGTAATGTCTCATACATCCTACCCTCCCCAGACCCCACTTGTGGGATTATACTTTGCGTGTTGTTGTTGTTGTACTTGAAGATCTTCCTTTTTTTCGCTCTCTCTTTTCGAGTAATATTTTGAATAGCCCATGTTCGGCACTCGCACCTGTTCCTTTTTTGTATATCTTCTGTTACTTTTTTTTTATTAAGATAATTTTATTGACATATGACAGACCATCTTTGAAATATCTAGTAGATATAGGTTATCTAAAGTATACAGCTTTCTGATGCCTTTCCAGTAAGAGGTTAAGTTGCATAAGTTTTTCAAATAATTAATGATTTTATTTGTATGTCATAAGTAGTCAATTATATCATTTTCTTTGTAATCAATGTCATTTTCAACATTATCTTGGGAAAACCTCTGAGCTTTTTGTCCAAGTCAAAATAAATCTTTTTCCTGCGTGTTGCTTATTGATATTTCACAAGCCCAATAATAATGGTTTTAATGTGATATGAACTAATAAGTAAATTATTGCATTTGCGCTTCAAATAATCAGTGTAACAGGCTAGCATCTCAACTACATATTTCAAAAGCTTAA
Source organism: Solanum sitiens (assembly GCA_016801875.1). Lineage (NCBI taxonomy): Eukaryota > Viridiplantae > Streptophyta > Magnoliopsida > Solanales > Solanaceae > Solanum > Solanum sitiens. Next base: position 295,292 of record JABWTJ010000387.1, on the reverse strand, counting down.
GAGAGTTCTAATTATTCTTCACTTTCCTTTTTAACTGTAGGCTCAGTTAATGTTTCTACTGCCAACCACTTAGGTAAGATAATTTATCCTTACTCATCTTTCACTTGCTTTCGTGAAGTACTATGTTCTTAACATAACCCGTTAACCCTGTTTACATCAACTATTTTACATGTTGGATAGACATCTTTGGTGTCTAATAGTTTGAATTTTTCCGCTCAACAGTAATTAATGAATTATTGCATTATGAAACATTCATATAAATTGTAAGTAGCAATTGAAAAATCTGATATTTTGTTATGGAACCTTGCCAGTGTTTTGGAAGTAAAAATGTAAGTAACATATAACAATACATTATGGTGACTTATAGAATGGATTGGACTTAATCAAGATACAAACTTCTGGAATTTCATTTTTCTTTGATTCACTTGTGCACTAATTTGTTGCTCATGTTGTTGCAGAGGCAAGAAGAATTGATGTATATAATCTTGTATCACATCATTTTTAGTCATGTATTTGTCAATATACATCCCCAGTGGGTTTCATTGTCTTGGGCTCTTGCTTATGGAGATGGTTTAATCTTATACATGAGGTTTTGTTAGCTGGTGATGCAGAAAAGTTTCTACTACAGAAAAAGGATGTGTTGCAGGCAACTCTTGCCAAACTTTTCGAAAGAAAGTAAAACATGTCTCATATTTGATGACTTTTTATAATATTTTTGGTACATAGTTCAACTCCTAGTCTTTTGATGATGGCTACCTTTATGGGTTAAAAATGGGATATACATTGTTCAAACTTGTCAACGGACTTTTTAAATATAATTGAACTGAGAAGATCCTTTCTTTATAAAAATAGATGGAAAAGTATCTATATTTAAGTTGTGTTGGATTACACTTGGTGTATTTATTATATAGAGCAAAAAAAAGCAGTCTCAGATGTGTCACTATAGTCTTTTTTTTGTTTTCATTGCAGATCTTCCGAAACCCCGTTATGCTCGTGTAAATACTCTAAAATTGGACGTAAAGTCTGCCCTAGTCAAATTTAAGAAACAGTACGAGGTATGATATAATTCTTACATGCAACAGTTGTTTTGCATCGCCTCAATAATTTGAAGTAACTTTTATGTCATTTGACTTCGTAGAATATAGATGAAAGATGTATCAGAGATAATTCCTTGTGTCAAAACATCCTAAGCCAAAAATTGATCCCGACGATCATTTTTGTTGTACTTAATCTTTGCAGTACTTCCTCTAATGAATTGTTTGCATGACTAGTTTATAGATTTTTTATTCAGTTTTCACGATAGTTGTACTAGAGGTATGGTAGTCCTAGGGTTTACATAGTCATTTTGTTTAGAATATTGAGATGAAATACGAAATTAACAAATTGAGGTCCTAAAATTAAGAAATTTCCTTTCAAAAGAAAAGTAGGGTTTGCATTGAATAAACAATCAAATATTCATTGATCAAATCATTCTCCATAATCGGGCAAGAATAAAGATAGAATCCGATTTTACTTTTTATTGGTGTTGTATTCTCGTTATTATAAAGTTTATTTATGTTTATTTTTCGGACATTAAATAGATTTGTCAAGATGCATTGGTTCCTGACCTGTTAATTTTCTCCCCAAGGACTAACCTGCATGATCATCATTTGGTGAATAGTGAAAGTGTCTTTCTGCAGGTGCAAAATTCACTTTTTTAGAATGGAATTTTGATGTGAATACAATAAGGAGTTTCTTGTTATGCAATCATTTTCCCTCTTTTGGGTTCTATCTAGTTTTCATTGACATGCTACTAATGTCCCTTATTCCACTAGGGTAAGGCAAGTTCCATGGTTGCAGTTCCTCTTGGGCCTAGGTAATTGCATGAAAAAAAAAAGTAGTTAGGTTCACTAAAGTTTCATTTTCCACTTGGTTGTTGTTAATGGTTGTTTATTCTTCTGCGAAGGTCATTGATGCATGTGCGGCACCAGGAAACAAAATTGTTCATCTAGCTGCTCTTATAGAGGGAAATGGAATGATAATAGCTTGTGAACTTAATAAATAAAGGGTTAAACGTCTGAAGGACACAGTTGAACTGATTGGAGCGACTAGTATCCTTTTAATAGCTTTCTAGTATCCTGTCCACCTTCTCACATAAGATTTCCATAGAGGAAATCTAACCATCGCTTGATTTATGGGTCGACATATATCTAAAGTGTATTGGAAGCCCTTAAAATATGTGCTTAGGTCCTTGTTTTTTAAAAAATTATCTCATCTCTAAGTAATTCCTGTAATCTTGTAATTGTTCACTCATATTGGATGGAGTTATTAGTTTTTATATGGCGTTAGACTTTTAATACCATAAGCACCTCTTTGTATTAGGCGCCTGAAGTTTGTTTTTGAGAAAATATGGCTTTTGGAACTGCACATATCTTTAGTTGTTTCAATTCTGTATTTCAAGTAATCCTAAAACCAGTTAGTTATATGATAATTTGTCTAATTGATTTTTGTTTCATTGTTGCCATAATATGCCTTGATAACTTAACTTATCCAAAGATGTGGAAGTCAAACATGAGGACTTCTTAAACATGAGTCCTAAGGATCCCGCGTACTCGAAGGTAAACATACAAGACATTTTTTGGGGAATGAAGTGTCGTTGGTTGTCAGATATTATCAACTTATTGGGTGAAATCTATTACTTTCTGTCCAATTAATCAATCTACTTAAGTTGCAGCATTGGAATAAAGTAATCGGTTGTCCTATTTCACAAACATGATTGATAGGGAAAAAATAATTTGTAAAGCTTGTTAGTTTTAGGTACATGATCCATTTTTTGTATCGAATGATTCTATGATACATTTGATAGCAGACTGGAGAAGAGGACAATCTCTCCTCAACTATGAGTTGGTAACACTTTGATAGAACATGTCAAAGCCTTTCATTCTTCATTGTTAATTTGTTGAAGGAACCCTTTTATATAGTCGTATCATTTTGGTGTATCCATAACAAGCATTACAAAGAGACAAAATCCTTCCTGTTTCTGGACATTGTGAAAAACAAAAAAAGGATATCAGTCAGTATGGTACAACCATGAAGATATATATATATATATATATATATATATATATATATATACATTTGATTTGGGATACAGGGTTACACTCTGAGTAGTTTTCCTGAATGGTGATGATTTTTAAAAAAATTAAGTAGCCAGTTCACATTCTCAGCAAGTTCAAGCAATACTGTTATATCCATCATGTTCAAGCTGACTGTTGTTGATAGATTAGATCACTTGCTCCTAAGGGTGGGAGCGGGATCAAAATGGGGACTGCCGGAACCGGCACGAAACCGGAAATGACCACTCAAAATCGTACCGGAACCGGGATGGAACAATACCGATATTCTGGTCAAACTTTAAAGTTTATAAAATTTAAATTTCAAACTTTAAAAGTTTGAAAATTTTAAATTTAAACTTTAAAGTTATAAAATTTAAATTTCAAACTTTAAAAGTTTGAAATTTTAAAATTCAAACTTTAAAAGTTTATAAATTTAAAGTTATAAAATTTAAATTTTAAACTTTTAAAGTTTGAAATTTTTAAATTCAAACTTTAAGTTATAAAATTTAAATTTCAAACTTTTAAAGTTTGAAATTTTTAAATTCAAACTTTAAGTTATAAAATTTAAATTTCAAACTTTAAAAGTTTGAAAATTTAAATTTCAAACTTTAAAGTTATTAAATTTAAATTTTAAACTTTAAAAGTTTGAAAATTTAGATTTCAAACTTTAAAGTTTGGAAATTTTAAATTCAAACTTTAAAGTTATAAAATTTAAATTTCAAACTTTTAAAGTTTGAAATTTTTAAGTTCAAACTTTAAAGTTATAAAATTAAAAATTGACAATATTAAAAATTAAATTTAATACAACAATATTAAAAAATAAATTAAGGCGAATAACCTATATTTTTATTAATATTTATTTGATATTACAATTACATTTACAAAAAATATTAGTAGAGTATTAAAAGATTTAATCTACACAGCCACCTTCTAGGAAGGGTTCTGTTTGAATTAAATCTAGAATTATCATACTCTTACTAATAGTTGGTGCCACTATATAAATCCTTTTGTAAATCATTCAACATTTTTTTAGTAACATGTTCGGGATTTGGTTGAATAGATAGATCTTCCATTGCTTCAATCCCGTCGTCACTATAATCATGCATTACTTCATCAACGTCATCTTGAAATTTGGTCGGTAGTGGTTCACGACCCAAATTTCTTCTCTCGACATTAATCCAATCTCGAAGTAATACCGATATCTCCAAGCTATCGGCTGCTAGTGAATGCCTATGATCTCCAAGTTGAAACCTTGCTGCACTAAAGACGCCTTCCGAAGCTACTGACGACGCTTGCATAGCTAATATATTTCGAGCCATCGGTTGTAGTTTTGGAAATCCTTTGCCGCGATTTCTCCCACCATGCTAGAATATCTTCAGTAGGTTCTATATTTTGATTAACATAGGCATCAAAATCATTTCTATTATCGTGAGAAAGTTCAAGATAATCATTTAAATAAGCATCAATATTATCTTCATCAAATATACTCCTAGAGCTTTGAGGTTCATGTTCACTTGATAAATTTATATTAGCATTATATAAATCATACAATTTTCTAGCTTCAAATTTTATACTATCTTTAACTTGTTGACAACTAGGAATTTCTTCTAATACAGTATCAATATCTAAGTTAAAATAATTTTTTTCAACCATTTTTGATGCACCTACATCTTTATAATGAGGGTTTAACAAACACGCGGTTAAATAAATTTGAGGAATAGGAATATAATATTTTTTAAATTTTTGAATCATTTTTTCAATGGTTTGTTGAAATCTTGGTTTATTTTTAAATTGATATAATTTAGAAGAAATCCTACAAATAGGCAAAACAGTACAAATTGATGGACCATAAAGTACAGATATTCTTTTTGTAGTTAAGTAAAAAACTTTTAGGAAATCTATAAGTTCATTTATATCACGCCAATCACTATCATCGAGTCTATATGTCATATCAGAATTATGAGCATTCCAAACCATTTGTAAGGGTATTCTATATTCATAAGCGACTACAAGCATTTAATATAAAGTACTCCATCTAGTAGCCACTGTTTTTGGAATTTTTCTAGGTGAAAGATTATTTTCAAAACAACGATTTTGAAAATCTTTACGCCTAGACTTAACTTGACATTTAAATATAAAATGACATACATTTTCAACTTTCGTACATCCGTTATCATACTTATGTACACCATCTCTAATCATCAAATTATATATATGTGCAGTACACCTAATATGATAATTATCACCACAGAAAGAACAAAGAGTAGGTTTTAAATATTCAACATCAACATTATTACTTGAAGCATTCTAAGATTGTACTACTTATTTTATCACATATTCCATAGCTTTGTAAAATTTCTAAAATAGTTTGAGCAATATAACTATCGATTTTTTGCATTGTCTATTTTGCATATACCAATTTTCATCAATCCAATGTGCAGTAACAGTCAAATAATCGTTACCATTTACACTACGACCCATATCAGAAGTAATAGCTATTTTACAAGTATTATAATAAAATAAACAACAAATATATTGAAATTGTTGTGCATGATAATCAAATACAACCTTTTTTATTGTATTTCTAGCAAAACCTTTAAAATTTGGATTATATACAATTTGAATATAATGTATAAAATCAGGATTTTCAGCAAAATGAAATGGCAAACTCATAACACATATCATTTTAGCTAGTTTTTCAATATCTTTTTCTCTACTATATGAAAGTAGTAAACTAGAGCCAGAAATATTAGACGGATTTAATTGTGTTTGTACCATGTTAGAGCCGCCTACTCCTACATTTTCATGAAGGGGGGTACCATTTTTTTTAGCTTCCGCTACCGCTTTAGCATGCAAAAATTCATTTTTACAACAAGACATTAAATGTCTACTCAAATGTCCCGTCACGCTAGATTTACCAACAGTTTTATGATTTAATCTATGTTTACATTTATTACAAATAGCTTGTGTTTTATCTTCGTTTTGTGTCATAAATTGCCAAACAATCGATTTTTAGCACGTTCTACCTTAGGCCTAGGATGTACGGGGGGAACAGGGGCAGGACAACGAAAGGGAGCGGAACGAGGAGCGGGACTAGGAGTATTAGTAGCCGTAGGTGGCTCAATTTCATCATCATCATCATCAAAAGTAGGCGTATCAGTATAATCATCAATATCATTATCATTATCTCGAGGCAAATCCTCATCAAAATTACCAAAGCGACGTTGTAAATGTTCATGATAAGGATCTAATCCTGAATTACTATCAATATTAAAAACCGTACCATCAACATGTGTATAATCATCCGTATTTATTCTTAATATAGTAGATTTTTTAGTTTTTGATCTAGAAGAACTATCGATTTTTGCATTATCGGAGGATGTAAAGTTACACATATTTTTAACACGCTCAATTGCACTTTTTTTACCCTTTTCTTTTTGAACAACATTTTTATCGAAATCCATATTAAAATATTAAATATGAGATTATATATAATAAAAAAAATGTAATGCAAATAATAAATCACAAAATAAATAAATAATTATTTAAATATAAATAAAATGTAAAATAAAAGTTGGAACGAATGACCGAACGTCTACTTTAAGTAGACGTTTATGATCGCCGAAAGCCGAACGTGAAAAGTTGAATGTTGAACTTTGAAGCTCCAAATACAATTTCCAAAGACCAAATAAGGCAATATCGGAATTTAAGATATTATATATTAGGGGTATTTATAAGTTAAAAAATGGGTTAAAGTATAATTTTTAAAACATTGGGGTATTAAAAAAGTTAGGGGGGGTAGGGGGTGTAAGTGGCTGAAAAATGGGTCAAATAGCCGTTGGGGGGGGGGGCACTGGCCGTTACCCAACGGCTATAAATGGATATTTTTTTTAAAAAAAAAATAAATTAATTTTGACCAGACCGGATCGGTAACGGACCGGTAAGTTCCGAACCGGTAAATCCCGGTTTCCGTTCCGTTACCTGTCCCGGAACGGACCAAATCGGTCTATACCGGGACTAACCAGTACCGAACCAGAACCGGATCGGACTGGGACGGATCGGACCGGTAACCGGTAATTACCGGTTCCGCTGCCCCCCTTATTTTCAGGAAAACTAAATGGCAAACCAATAACAACAATCATTTTAGTTAATTCTTCAAGATTTTTTTCTCTACTATATGACTGTGGTAAACTAGAGATTGAGCCAAAAAAATTAGAAGGATTTAATTGTGTTTGGACCATGTTAGAGTCGCCTACTCCTACAGTTTCAGAAAGAGGGGTACTATTCTTTTTAGCTTTGGTTACCGCTTTAGCATGTAAAAATTCATTTTTACAACATAACATTAAATGATTACTCAATTGTCTCGTCCCACCTTGTTTTTCAACTGTTTTATGATTCAATCTATGTTTACATTTATTACAAATAGCTTATGTTTTATCTTCATTTAGTGTCATAAATTGCCACACAACTGATTTTTAGCACGTTCTACCTTAGGCCTAGGATGTACAGGGGAAACGGGAGTAGGACAACAAAGGGAGCGGAACAGGAGCGGGACTGGGAATACGAGTACTAGTAGCCGTAGATAGCCATTTTCATCATCATCAAAATTAGGTGTATCAATATAATCATCAATATCTTTATCATGTTCATTATCTTGAGGCAAATATTCATTAAAATTACCAAACCTTCTTTTTAAGTGTTCATGATAAGGATCTAATCCAGAACTACTATCAATATTAAAAATAGTATCATTAACATGTGTATAATCCTCGTATTCATTCTTACTATAGTAGATTTTTTACTTTTAGATCTAGAAGAACTATCGATTTTTTTATTATCGGAGGATCTAAAGTTCGTCACATTTTGAACACACTCAACTATTTTTTTTTTACGTTTTTCAACAATATTTTACCGAAATCCATATTCAAATATTAAACCTGAGTAAATTATATATAATAAGAAAATGTAATGCAAATAAATAATTAATCATAAATAAATAAATAATTATTGCAAAAAAAATGAGATGTAAAATGTAAGTTGAAACGAATCTACCGAACGTCTACTTAAAAAAGTAGACGTGTATGACTGTCGAAAGCCGAAAGTTGAAAGTTGAAAGTTGAATTTTGAAGCTTCAATCCAATTTCCAAAGACCAAAACCGGGATTTCAACAATTTCAAAAGATTATAGAGTAGAGAAGTAAAGAGTAGAGAGTAGAGAGTTGAGAGAATAGAAGATGATTTGTGAATTTGTGAGTGAAAAGAATGAAAGTTTAGGGTATTTATAGGTAATAAAAATGGTTAAAATGTATTTTTTAAAAGTTTGGGGTATCAAAAAAAGTTGGGGGGGGGGGGGGGGGGGGGTGTAATTTGGAGTAAATAGGGGCAAAGAGTCATTGGTGGGCCCTGCTAGCCGTTATCCAACGGCTCTCCAACGGTATTATTTTGAAAAATTAAAAAAAATATTTAATTACTGGATCAGATCGGGACTGGAACCGGAATTTATCGGACTGAGACTAACCAGTAAAGTCCAGTTTCCGTCCTGTTATCTGTCCCAGACTCCGTCCCTACCGGTCTATACCGGGACTAATCGGACGGGACCGGTTCCGGACAATCCCTGTTCCGTTGCCACCCTTACTTGCTCCCCTCATATACAACATATGATTTTACTCTTTGTGTACTCATTTTTGTATTTTTTGTGTAACCATCCCTTTGCTTTTGTCGTTTTAAACTAATTTTTGTAAAAACTTTACAGACTCTGATGTTAATAGACTAGAAACGTTCGCTGCTTTCCAGAGAAAGGCTTTGGAACATGCATTATTGTGAGATTTATAATATCGTTTCTTGTTTTTCTTTTCTTTTTTAATCACAAATGGCAAATTCGTGTATGTTTGTGAATGCAACTGATCAATTTACCCTCTCATCTTGATGTAGTTCCATCTGTTGAGAGAATTGTTACAGTACATGTTCTATTAACCAAGATGAGAATGAAGATGTTTTCAAATCCGTTTTGCCTCTTGCTTCGTCTTATGGTTTTGAACTGACAACAATCTTTCCCCAGTGGGCTCGCTGAGGTCATCCAATTTTTGATGGATGTAAGTGATCACACGTATCTCACAAACTTTCTTTATGATGCTTACCTGACCCAAGTATTTTAGAATCAAATTGCCTTCCAATAGTAGGTCAAACTAGACAAATAAAGAAAGAGCACAGTAAAATGAAAGAATATTATTCTTACAGTTTTCAAGTTTCTAATAAGCATTTTTCAGGCATCATATATTTTCGTGTTCAATTGCTTATAGTCTAAGCTAGATCTAGTTGGCCAAATGAAACTGTTGCAATTATATTCTTTTAAAAGTAAAGCGTCATTTATCATCAAAGGGCTAGCATATCACTAGACAGAAGATTAAACTTAAACTACAAGCTATACCACCTTCAATAGCATATAATATTTGCATTACACTGAAGGTATAGAAAAACATACATGTATGAGCTCTGTAAATATATATACAGTACCATCCTGAAGAACAGTAACACAATGTTGTTTTGATACATTCTGATCCTTCCTGCCAATCTTACATTAAGAAATTCAGTCAAGAAAAAAACATACCAGAATCGGCCGTAATGTTCTTGACTTGAATCGAAACATTATTTGTTTTTTCTTTCTTTGCTATTATCTCAGAATGTCAGAGATGGAGCGGATTAATTCTCACTTTCCATTGAAGTGGATTAATGGGGTTATCTAAAATGACTTCCTTAATTAAATTAGAATTTAGCTACTTTATTAAACCAAAATAATATTAAACGTGATTAATAAAACTAACACACGTGTTGCAATTAAATTTATCTCCTTTCTGAATTGGAACAGGACTTGATTAACATTTTTCCATTCTAAATCTCTCTAACACTTCATATAGGCTTTCTAAGACAACCCATCAATCCTTGTGATCTATCCAAAATAAAAATATTTTTATCCCAATTTCATAGAATGTCTCTACCATATCATTCGAGTCAAAGTTGTTTGAGCGAAATTTCTTGATATCATGCAATAAATCAAGATTATTAGTAGAAAGGAAGATTCATTAACCTACAAGGCTAACATCATAAACTTACTCCCACTCACCTTAAGATATATACACCGATTAACAATGTTTTCCATAAATTTAAAGATGACAATAGTTGCATTAAACTTAAATACCATTGCCAGAAGCTTGTTCAAGTATTGTTTGAGGAAGAGGATTCATTGGTATGAAATGTGGGGATCAGAGGTGTTTCACTGTTAACTCAGCATATGAAGATCCCAACACAGTTGGTATTGAGGAAATAAAATGGCCTTGGAAGATGACATGAAAAACTAAGATACCCTGTAAAGTAAACTGTTTTGCTTGGTTGTTATCTAAGGAGGCAGTTTTAACACATAAAAACTTGAACAAAAGAGGTTTTCACTTGTGTTCCAGCTGTTTTTTGTGTGAAGAGCAAGGATATAGTCAAAATATCTCTTCTTACACTGCAAATGGACAAACCATCTGTGACAAATGTTCACCAATATGAGAGAGATCAAATGGGTGAAATCATGAAGGATCAAAGAGGTTTTGAAGTGTTGGAATAGGGATGGAAATGCAGGAAGAAATGAGGAGAGATGGAAGATTGACCCGTCGTGTATATGGTCGAGAGTATGGCTAGAGAGGAACCTGCGATGTTTTGAAGGAAAGCAGAGCAACATACAAAGATTTAAGCTTAATCGTTTAGCTCTGTATTATTTTTAGTGTAAATAAGAAGTCTTAGATATCTCTGAAGTAATCAAAACACAACTATTGAAGTAATTTGCACAACTATGGACTGGTTCTAACTTGGTAGTTGTAGGATCCTATGTAATTACAACACTTTTGGATGGGAACTACTCTTTTGAGGTAGTATGTATACCTGTGAATAAATGTAGACTAATTGTTACTTTTCTCAACAACAAAAAAAATAGTTTGTATATTGACTTCTGGAGTTTACATAACATTTGTTTCGTATCATTAATGAAAAATCCTTATGGTTGATTCATATAAATTCCATCCTCTAAATTATCATTTAGAAAGATGATTTCCGCATCCATTTGATGTAGTTCTAAGTCATAATGGGCTACTAAAAACATTATAATTTTGAGTGGATCTTTTCTAAAGACAGGTGAACATGTATAGTCAATGTTATATTTCTGAGTGAAACCTTTGATAACGAGTTTGACCCTGTGACGTTTGATGTTGCCAATTAAGTCGTGTTTGATCTTAAAGACCCATGTACATCTAACTCTTTTGGTGTCGTATGGTAACTCAATAAGGTTTCAAACTTACTTTGTTCCATAGATTTCAACTCATCTTTCATAAGAATTTATCATTTATCAAAATTATTAATTCAATAGCTTGTGAAAATGAAACTAGGTTATTATCAAATCCAAAGTCAATTTCCAACTCGTGTAGATATACCAAATAGTCATTAGTAACAACTCTCCATTGTCCTTGAGATTTTCTTTATGCTACTTTTGTGGTACATCTACCATAGGTTCATCAATTATGACTTTATTGTGATTAGAAAGAGCATTAATTTGTTGTTCTGGTTGATTGTTAGGTTGTAAAATAATTGAGGAGCATCAAATTTAGAAGAAAGGCAAGGTAGATGAATTTGCCTCCAAACTTCTTTAATTTTCACTTTATGTGGTTCTCCACTCCACTAACTTCACTGTTGACACTCAATTTTGATCGATCTTTAATTATTTTTAGAAATTTATCCGATTAAATATGTATTTTATTTTAAGTTGATTTTGCATAAAAATTATAATTTTAGTATGTTTACTTTATAAAATTATTGTAAATATTATTTAAATATTTATAAAATTCTTAATAAATTTCGAGATAATTATTTTATCCAAATGTTCTGATATTTAAGTGATTTTAATTTTATATTGGTAGTATTTTAATTGGATACAATTTTTTATTTTTCCTCAAAATTATTTAAATTCTAGCCTATTGTATTCTATTTTTTTTCAATTCTAACCCATCCAATTTCAATTGTATTTCAATAGTAACCTTCATTCCTTTTAATTGTAGTCAATTATTACAAATTTGGCCATTTCAAACCCAATTCAATCTGATTTAAGATCTCATCTTTTAATCTCAACCGTCCTCTTTTAAATTAAATCCTAGATCAAATACTAACCGTCCATATAATTCTAATCAAGGGTTGAGATGCACTCTCCTATTTTAGTTCTAAAAGAAGACCAAAACCTAATTCTAATCTTCATTCTCCTCTCCAAGAAGCTTCTCTCTTCTCCCCTCGCCCCGTTTTCCTCTTCTCCTCCTTTCTCCGAACGGATCACCGGCGAGCAGCAGCTCCGGCGACAACAACACCAGGCGCCGCCGCCTCCCTTCTTCCTCTTTCTCTCCTCTTCTCCCCCGTCTTTTCTCCTCTCTTTTTTGCAGGACCGCCAGACAACAACGACCAGTAGCAGCAGCGGCTCCGACTCCGACTCCGGCGTGCAACGAGGCGCAGCATCGGCTCCATCGAAGGAAAAGCTGCGTGAGGCCAGTGACGCCGGCAGAAAACAGCAGCTCCGGCCATGGATTCCGGTGGAGCTTTTGAAGATTTCGAGTTTTGTTAAACAGATGGATCTCACTAGGTAAGTTTTCAATTAATTTTTAGGCTCAGATTCTAATTCTTTGTTCTTGTCTAAGTATTGTGAGAATTTGAGCATCGTATGATTCTTTGATATTGATATGCCACAACTCGTTAGTTAAGACTTTTAGAATTCTCTGCTTTCATTGTTATGTACTCCTTTGTTCTTTGTGATGAATTGTAATCCTCTTTCTACATGTTAATCATACAAGATGAATTGTCATAGTTGATAAATTAATTTTCGTATGCTAGTTGGCATCCAGAACTACAGTTCAATTAGCATTTAATTATCCTATATTTGTGATTATTCAATAATTTGGTGAGCCCTTCATTATTTTTTAATCCCCCTTAATTGGCGTTGTACTGGATAACTTTTGTAGGGATTGGTGAATTGGATTGATGTCCGTTTCTTCCAAACCCCAAAAATCTCTAAATCAATTTGCTGTTTTAGTCAATTTCTCTCTTAGTGGTAAACATTGTTTCCATCTTGCCTCTAGATTTTATATATTCTTACGTTTTTTTTGAGATGATCGATTATGGTAAACTATTGCATGTGAGAATATTGCTTTGGGAAGATTATCTTAAAAAATAACTTGATTTGCTCGTTTTGGATTGTATCAATTCGTGTTTATATTAATTTATTCATTCCTTGCTTATTTTACCTGGTGTATTATGAGTGATTGATTTCTTTACCTTAATTAAAATTGACATATTTCTTACTTGGTAAAAAATAATAATTTAAAATTTGATTTTGGCTCTTCTTTATTTTGATTTTTTAAATATTTATATGACTCTAAACTCTCTCTCTATATGATATAATTTGAGAGGTCGTCTAAAGGGGGAGGGGGAATTACATGCTACATCTTTATCTTATTTTCATTCAAACATATTAGAAAGCATGCTTATAAGAATTAGTTTATATGCTTTATTATGTTTGTCGATTTTGCATCATCAACTTAATTAAGATAAAGATAAATAAATTATAAGCTTACTACTTGTGTTTAACTATTCATCGTGATTGTTTGTTCACTACAAAAATAAGGATTTTTATGTCGACCATATGGAATGTTTGAACCTCTTGAAATGTGCTCAAAATTAAGCTCCTGTAAAATAAATGAACTTCATTCTTTGGTATGGAAATAATTCTGTGACTTAGAAATCATGTCAATAGCATTTAAATAATCCTACATATATAATTTGGGAATAGAATTCATGTCTATTGGTTTATTAATCAATTTTTCAGCATGTTGTTAATAAATTTAAGGTTCCTAATAAACTAGTTAATTAATCTATATTTGAGACAAATCTGTCATGTTTCTATTGTTGCACTTGTAAATAAATTCTTGCAATGCCTTTTTTTACCACTTTAAATAAATGAAATATGTTTCTGCATTTGTAAATATGCCACCTTGCAATATGTAAAGTAACTAACAAATATTTTCTGCACATTTCTTAAAACCTACATTGTCTACAACTTAAAATAAATCACTAATTGTCAGCATGCTTATTTTAAATCTGCCAATGTTAAATATTCTTGCACTATTAATAAACTATTTCTGCCCCTTCCAAAATCGGTGTTAACTAAAATTTGCATTTCTGCAATAACTATTTGTCACCTCTAAATTAGTTAAATAATTATATGCATGCTTTTAGATTTGTCCATAAATAATTTTGCAATGTTTAATTTATTGTTGTCTTAATGTTTGTATGCTTGCACACTTTGCATGATACCTTTCACAATTACGTGTGTTCGCTAGCATGCTAATAATAAAATGTAAAGGCGATCTTTTCTTGCTTGGTGTCTAGGAGGGCCATATATTTTTAGGTTTGAAATGCATGCGGTGGTGGGGTAGGGGTATTTGGCCCTATGGAGATGATGGCATCGACTCAGGCTTTAAAAGACAAACTTTGGTTTTGTCTCTCCCTATACGGAAGCCTATTGGAAAAATAAAAGAAGTAAAGTACTGATCCAAAAAGTCTTTCTTAGAGTCTCGCTTCCCTTTTATCCCTTTACTTGCTTGTTTTAATTATATTTATTTGGGTTAGCTGAAAATAAAATAATAAAATGGTTTGCTTAGATAATTGTGTAATTTCTATATCCTCGCTTTTCTCTTTGTTAATTGCTTAGTATTTGTTATGTTTATTATTGTTACCACCTAGTTTAACATTATTAATTAACTAAATAGTAAAGTGATCTTAATTGTTTAAAATTATCATCACCTAGGCTTCATCACCTAGGCTTGCATGTTTAACTAATTAATTAAAAATAATAAAATTACTCTAATTGTTTAATGTTATCATGTAGTCTTTGCATGCTTAATTAACTAAATAACTAAACTAAATAAAATTGCCTTAATTGTTTATTATGCTATCACTAGCCTAGTATGCTAAATTAATTAACTAAAATAATAAAACAACCTTAATTGTTTAATTTTGTGTTACCACTTAGTAAACATGATTAATTAAATAACTAAATAATAAAGTGACCTTACTTGCTACTTGTAATCCCCAGATAGATTGCATGAGATATGGCCGGGAACCACATTTGTGGACCTCGAGGGATGCCTAACACCTTCCCCTCGAGGTAATTTGAACCTTACCTTGATCTATGGTTCGTTGACCTTAACTAGAATTAGTTAGGCTAGATAGGTGCCCTAACACGCCTTAAATCGTTAGGTGGCGACTCTTCAAAACCCAAAAGCCCAAAGGAGTTGTTAGGTTGTGCACAAAACTCGTTTTTTGCTGAAAAAATGGGGCGCGACATTCACTATTCTCAATGAACCTAACATTTTTAGTTTCAACCATTCTCGTACTATGAGTAGGACGATTTAAGCTATACCTTTTTTCCCTAGATAACTAATAACGAAACAACTTATTATTCTTGGATCCAGTTTCATTTCTTGTGGATTATAAACTCTTAACTTCTGTCTGTTAATTCCAATCATGCAGGTGCCTCAAACTAGGTTTTCTATCCATCCATAGTTCAAAAGGTGTCTTTTGAAATTGCTTTACTAGGAACTCTTTTTAGCATGTAAACGATTGTCCTTAAAGTCTACATAGACAATGAATGAGGTGAAGAGAACTATAGAAACATACTTCTAACCATATCCATTAATGTTTGATTACGCCTTCTTGCTACACCACTTTGTCGTGGTGTGCCATACATGTGTATACAACACATATGTCATGATTTTTGAGTAATTTTCCAAATGGATCAGGGTGTTGTTCAGCTTCATCATATCCTCCATAATACTCACAACCTCTATCCGACTTGATTATTTTCACTTTTTTGCCTAGTTTTCTTCTAACCTCATTAATAAGTGCCTATAAGGTATTTATTGCTTGAGACTTTTGACACAATAAGTACATATCCATAACGTGAAACATTGTCAATAAAAGTGATAAAAAGATTTCCTTGCTAAAAGACGAGACATCAAAAGGATCACATAAATCAATGTGTAGAATTTTTTCAAGAAGACGTGTTTTTTTTATGGCTCCTTTCTTTGTATGTTTCTTTTGTTTTTCTTTAATACAGTCCACACAAATGTTAAGGTTTGAAAAATCCAAATATGGAGGAGTTTCATTTTTAACTAATCTTTTCGGTTTTTATTTGTGTATGTGACCTAGACGTTTATGTCACTAGTAAGCAGATTGTTCATTCACTAAATTCTTTGGTTCCAACTTCCAACACTATGATGCGGAGTTAAGAGTGTTTTAGTAAATAGACTATCAAGATTTAGTTTGTATAAGCTATCACAAAGAATACAAGTACCAATGAGGTGGTTATTTTTAAACAAACTAAAACATCCATTATCGAAATTAAAAGTGTATACAGTCTTATAAAACCTTGTTAAAGAAACTAAATTTCTCAAAAGAGAAGGTATATAACAAGTTTCAAGTAAATCTGAGTGACACCTAGTATCAAGGATCAAACGGTTAACTCGATATCTTCGACGAGAGCCTTCAATCTATTTACCATGTATACATATCTTTCATTCGTGTTTACTGATTGTGTTGTAAGGAATCTCTGGATCGTCTTAGAAACATGAACAATTCAACCATAGTCAATCCACCAAGTATTATAAGGAATTTCAGTTAAATTTGATTAGAGACATGTAAAAGCACCAGGCTTACCTTTCTTCTCAACCTCTGTAGTATGTTTCTTTCTAAAGGTGTTGAAGTTTTCCACAGAAACGACACTTATCATTCTTGTGTTTCTCTGTATGTACTTGAGAGGAGGACTTGTTGACATTATGTTGCCTTTTTCCTTAATATGCTTCTTTCATTTCTCCCAACTCTTTGATGGCTTACAAGGTTAATGGAGTGGATTCCTTAAATCTTTAGTCTTGTTTCCTCCAGAACCAACATTCAGTGCATTTCATGCACGTTTCATTTGCCATTCATGGTGTTGTAGTTCATTTGAAAGGGTTCATACTCAGGCAGTAATGAGTTAGTAATGAGTTGCTGATGAATTGGAAAGAAAATTTGCATCCACTTTCATTCCTAAAGACTCAAGTGTTGTTGCTATGTTTGTCAGATCATTGACATGCTTATGGTACATGAACCATCAAACTTCATGGTAGTCAAAGTACTCATTAGTGTCCTAGCAAGAGACTTTTCAATAGTTTTGGGAGCATTCTTCCACAATTTTCACAAGTTCTTTTGCATTTCCAATTTTGGGAAAACTAGACTTAATGTTGCCCGTAATATTCATCCCCTAAAATCTACTTAAAAATATATAAGTGAACAGTTAATTAGTTGACTTCCTCGCATGCATAACATCCCAATGCTTATAATAAGAGTATAAGACCTTTCTTCAACACTACTAGTTTCAGTAATAGCAACTGACTTCTCAATGTAAAGTGTAACATCAAAATCTGAAACTCTGATGGAATTTGATATGTTCGCACCAATCTGAGAAGTTAAGACCATTAAAGGTCATAACCGAAGAGGAAGGAGAGTGCAAGTGCTGCAAATAACACATTTGCCTTAATACTTTGAGTAATGAGTTTAAAGATACTATCAGATTCAAAAATGGTATATTTACTCTTAAAATGTATATTGATGTCCTCCTTCGGGCGGAACATTAAATTACAACTTATACATAATGATACTTAAATGTGAATAACATTATTCGATAATCTTTAAATCATCATCAATTAATAATATTTATTATCTTTGGATAAATAAATAAAACTGACGACACATCTAAATCATCTCATTATTGTTTAATGGTTATAAAACAAACAATCAACCTTTCGTAATCCATAAATGTCATATAACCAAAAATGTCAAACCATAAGTTTAAGTTTAATCATTATTTTTAGAATTAATTATTCATAAAGATTTGATCACTTTGGTGATGAACGAATCCCACATATATAATTCCAAATAAATAATTGAATACTATCAGATTTCATAAACTTCAGCCTTATGGATTCAGGCAGTTTGCGCACTTAATGACACTTGAATTTGTAAACTGCCTGAAACTACCACAATCACGAAATGTCTCCAAACTTGATAGAAACAATTCCAGTTTGACTTTTTGAAATCTTTAGCAACATGAGAAGATGACTGATTCTTATATAATTTCAAATGAAGTTTTGTTCTTTTAAAAAGTTACAGCATCTTTTTCATGTAAATCTCAGAAGCACAAATAATACATACTTATCCATTCCGTATAGTTCAAAGAAAATTGCTTACTGCCAGCAAAACCATTGAACTATAACCATCTATTCTCATGAATTTTTAAATATACTTTGAGCCCACATAATGCATTCACATAAACAATCTCAAGAATGCAGTACATACGTGTAAAATAAAGAAGTGTACCACCTCTAAAAGTTTCAAACTTGATTCGAGCGGAAGTACTTGATCTTCTGTTCTTGACAAAAGTCGGTTTCGCTTCTCTCTCTCTTTACCTTATGCGTTTGATTGACAGAGATACGACTGAGTGGTTAATTCCCGTTTTCCATCAAAGTGGGTAAATGGGGTTATCCGGAATAAGTTCCTTAATTAAGGATTTAGCAATTATTTATTAAACCAAAATAATATTAAACGTGGGCCATAGATTTTCATGTTAAACTTCCATATTCTGAATAGAAGTATAAATATTTGTTGTTGAAACTTCTGTGCTCTACTGAGTACTTTTTTTTTTTTATGATAGTACGTGAAATTACTGGGAGTATTGATCTCTTGTATTTATAAATTGAAGAAATGAAGATGAAAGTATAAAGACAATTTTAGTTCTTCATTTTGCATAATTGCTTATGTTCATCTGAGGCGTAGTTAATATTTTGGTATATTTTTATTTTTATGGTTTTCCTTAAAAATAAAAATATAAACTTTCTTGATACCTGTGCTATTGGGAGGAACTAAATACCAGGTGGAATAGTCAAGGTGCATGCTGGTCTAGACACCACCATTATAAAAATAGAAAAAGTAATATTTTTTCCTGGTCAATAAGGGTCTCTTTTTTTTTTTTGGGGCTTATTTGGATTTTTGGTTGGATATTTATGTTCTGGCAGTGAATAAGAAGATGTCTTGGAAAAGCAATAGTGGGAATCTGAATGGTGGGCGCTTGTTGCATGACATTGAAGAAATTAGTAAAGCTCTTTATGTACATAAATCCCCTCAGAAGGCTTTAACTTTTCAAGCAGATAATGGGCATGATTCCGTTGGTGATATCCATGTCTCCAAATCCAGTTCCAGTATTGCTGATGACATGCTGCATAAACAGAAGAAATCATCAATATGGAGTTGGAAGCCATTAAAGGTTCTAACTCATATCCTCCATCGACGGTTCAGTTGTTGTTTCTTTCTTCATGTTCATTCCATAAAAGGATTGCCCGTCAATTTCAAGGACCTTTCTTTGTGTGTAAATTGGAAACGTAAGGATGAAGTGATGAGTACTCGCCCTGCTCAGATTTGTCAGGGAACAGCTGAGTTTGAAGAGACTTTGATGCATTCCAGTTCTGTATATGGAAGTAGGACCGGACACCAGCATTCAGCAAAGTATGAGCCCAAATATTTCCTGCTTTATGTTTCTGTCATTGGGGCTCCAGCCCTTGATATTGGCAAACATTGTGTTGATCTTACAAGGTTGCTTCCAATTACCATGGAGGAGTTAGAGGAGGGAAGAAGGAATTCAGGGAAATGGACCACAAGCTTCAAGCTTTCAGGAAAGGCTAAAGGTGCAATTTTGAATGTTAGTTTCGGGTTCACTGTATCAGGAAGTAACTCGATTGAACCTAGCCCATTCGTGCAAGGCATCAAACCTGCTGCAACAGATCATTTGTCAGAACGTGATGGGGCTAGTGCTAATAGAAGTCTTCGGCGGGTTGGAAGTGTCCCCCGCGAGCCTGCTGGTATGGCTCATTCTTCATCTAGGTCCCTAGATGCGAGAAGTTTTAATGAAGTTTTATCAGACCAAAAATCAGAACTTTCTCGCTCTATTAGCTTTCTGTACAAAAAACTTGAGGATGGAAAATTGGGTAAATTGGATGATACGGATTTCTTTTTTGAATACTTAGCGCCCTTGAAACCCAACTCTGGTGCTTTGTCACAGTTTTCTGCTGAAAATACCATAGATGATCAAGATATTGAGTTTTCTGTCAGTGAACTGGGCATAGAATCTTCTACGAAAGAGCAGGTGAATCCAGAAGTATATTCTTATGAAAATTGTGATGATACTCAAATAGAAACTGCTGATGTTGCATACATTTCGGAGGAGAGAAGTAATGAGGAAAGCGAATTCAAGCAAAAGTGTGAAAGCAATGATGTCTATGAAGGAGAACATACAATGAAAAGCAGCAATTATGAGGAGAGTGATGTATGCAAGGATGAAATGTTTGAAGAGCTTGAATCGGTTTTCCTTGACCTGTTGACTGCTGAGTCCGCAGAGTTGGATTCACCAGTAGAAATGTATGAGTCCATTGACCAAGAAAACTACATGAATCTGAAGTCCAGCTATAAATCCAGTAGGCGGGTGAAATCACTTAGCCTAGATGATGTGACAGAGTCTGTGGCAAATGATTTTCTGGAAATGCTGAACATTGAGCAGACCTCAGTTGACTTGAGTTCGGATAGCTGTCTGGGTTCACCAAGAGAATGCCTTTTGAGACAGTTTGAGAAGGAAACCCTTTCTTCTGGAAACTCAAGTTTTGATTTTGATACAACAGACGATCAAGTGGAATTCAGTGGTATTGCTTCAAGTGTTCATGGAAAAGTTGCATGTTTAGATGACTTTGATCTGTCATCAGTTATTAAGGATTTTGAGAAGGAGCACAAAAGAGGTACCCAGTCATTGAGGAGTAAAAGGAATGCAAAAATGATAGAGAACTTGGAAACTGAGGCTTTAATGCAAGATTGGGGTTTGAATGAGAAAGCATTCCAGAATTCACCACGCATCAGCTTTGGTGGGTTTGGAAGTCCAATCTATCTTTCCCCTGAAAGACCGTTAAAATTTCCTCCTATCGGAGAGGGCCTAGGTTCTAAAATGTGCACGCGCAATGGGGGCTTCTTATGTTCAATGAGTCCTCAACTTTTTCGGAATGCAAGGAATGGTGCAAGATTGATCATGCAATTAGCTAGTCCAGTGGTGCTTCCTGCTACTATGGGTACTTGTAGTGTTATGGAAATATTCAGCTGCTGGGCATCTGGAGGAATTTCCAAAATGTCTGCTCAGGCAGATAAGCTGATGCCTTTAGAAGATATCACTGGGAGGAATATACAAAAAATAGCCTGGGAAGCCGGATCCAGACTTGAACGAGATGAGAGGTTTGTAAATTAAAGATCATGATATAAAACTATAAATTTTCTATTTTATTTGTTAATTATTTGTCATCCTAGATGATGATTTATGTTATGTTCTTGTGATTCTTTTGGCAGGTTCACTTTTTGGCATGGGTTGTTAGGTGTGAAGAAGGGCAGTGAAGATCTGCTGTTTCATCAGAGTTCTGGTCATCTCAATTCAACCTCAATGATTGATAATGTAGATTTAGGTTTTGTGTTTATGGAGGATCTAGCTCCTTTGGCAATGGGTAGGATAGAATCTCTTACAATAGAGGGGTTGAGAGTCCAGTCGAACTTGTCAGATAATGAAGCACCTTCAAGCATTAGGCCTCAATTTAGTGAAGTTCTTAGTTCTTATACAGCTAGCGCATCAAAGCATTGGTGTGGCAAAGAAAGTAATGATGACGAGGGTGCTTTAGTGGAGCTGTCTGTTTCACTAGATGAATGGTTGAGGCTGGATGCTGGAGATTTCAGTAATAATCCTGATGAGACCAAGGAAAGAATTACCAAAATCTTAGCAGCCCATTCTGCTAAGTCTGTTGATTTAGATAGCTCAGGGTTGGAAATAGGTGTAGAAAGGCCGGAACTGTGTAACAACTTGACGTTAGCTCTCAGGGTTCAACTCAGAGATCCTCTGCGTGACTATGAGATGGTTGGCAACTCCATGCTCATTCTGATTCAGTTGGAGAGGTCCTATGCTCCTGTTGAACAAAATACATCCGGCAGAGCATCAGAAAGATATTCAAGCCGTGAAAATGATCCGAAGGAGCAATCCATTCAGGAAGAAATTATTGCCGGGGAAAGTGAGGGTGGAATCCATAGGCAGGCTGTTTCTCAGTTTAAGATCACTGAGATTCATGTTGCAGGTTTTAATAATGGGCTTAATGATGACCAAATTTGGGGCACAAAAAGTCAGCAACAAGCTGGGTCGCGGTGGTTGCTATCAAGTGGCATGGGGAGGACAAGCAAACATTCATTCTCCAAGGCAAACGCCATCGTAAGATCATCCTCACAGTTAAGGAGAAATATGCTGCCTAGAGATGTTTTGTGGAGCATTTCATCATGTTTTCATACCAGAGATTCCAAGTTGGAAGCATCAAACGCTCATATACGAAATGCTGATATTATTTTTCCAACTGAAGGCCGTCCAAATATCAGTCAGTTGGGAATCAAGTTATAACACCCTTTTTCTAGGAACCATATATTTTCCCATTTTGTATATGAAGGGAAGAAATTAATCGCTCAATCATGTTTATGTAAAATAGCTGAATATAGTTTCATTGCATAGCATAATCTCCAAGCTATTTCTCTGTAGTAATGACAGATTGACAGTCAGCATTTCATGATGTTTGGGGCTCTCAACAATAACTAGTTTTTGGTGCTCTCATACTGTTGTTTCAATGTTGTAGACCAACTTTCTCAAAATGCTGGGGATTTCTAGCTTGTTTACCTTATAAAACTCATTAGAATATAGCCTCATACAGTAGCTTATATATATAAAAAATCCTGTTGGAAGCAGGATAAGAGTACATGGCAACTGAAATATTCTAATTGATTACATTGTTAAGTTACAGATAGACGCCTGCATCTGATCCCAGTCGAGCTGGAAACAGTTTAGGGGATCCATTTTACTGGCCTGATTTAGCTAAGCTACAGTACTCAGTAACTTTGAACTAATGTCTTCTCATCGATCAGAACAGGGATGGACCTTGATGGTTGTGGACACCCTCGTAGGTGGTTATCACATACCGAGAATCCTCCTTGTCTCGTTCAACTCTCTTCTTCACCGGACAACCTTCCACGGAGCACCTATAGTAATTCCTGTAAGTTGATACACAAAACATGTCGTCTGAGTTAAGTAGTTGTCATACAACTTTCCATAAGCTGCTATAGTACAAAATAGCACACAACTTTTCTATTGAAAGGTTTTCATGATTTGTTAAATTCAGGTTTCCACCTCATCTTCTTTTGATGTGCATTAATACGCTTTTAAATGGAATTAGCACTTCTTTTTTGGTAATTAAGTAGTTAATAATTAATGTGGTCCCTCTAGTTTGGCAGATGGGGCCTTCTTTGGTGAAGTTATGTTTGTGGTAAATTTCCTAGAATATATATATATATATAGGTTGCTTGACTGAGATCGAGTGCAAAGAATATCAAGTAACTGAATGACCTGTTTACTTAAATGAAACGGTATGGACAATCAAAATTCATATAACCGACCCTAACTTTTGGTGAAGTTGTTTTGTTATAATAGCTTATAAAAATACATACATACATGGCATAGTAAGATAGATGCAACAAGATTTTCAGGTATAGCTTGTTTAACCAAACAGTTACTTTACATATGGGCTTATTTGATTCACATAGCTTACCAACAATCTAAACATTACACTAATTCACTGGGAAAAATTTGTGTTATAGAACATGATTTTTCCACCGAACCATTTCACTAGGAAAAATGCATGGTTGGAGATAGTGGGAAACTTACTACCTTTTTCATATGAAATATTTACTAAGTATGTTTTTTCTTTTCACACTAGTTCAATCAAAATATCTGTGTAGGAATAACCTCAGAGTGGGAAAATAGTTATTTTTTAGTAATGTTATAACAATAAGCAAAACTCATGTTACCTCGGATTTGGACTATTTTTCACCATCTTCTTTCCATACTTTCTCCACTTGTATCCATCGTCTAGTATTTCAATTTGGGACAACGTTCTGAAAGCAACCTTGTCCTTCACTTCCCTCCTCTCGCTGCTGCTGCCAACGTCTATTTTTTTTGCAAAACCAAATAACATTTAGCACGAAACATAATCGTGTTTATTTGAAAAACTATATCCTTATGTATGCATGTTTGCTTACATACGAATAAGATAATGCTAAAAAGTAGTGTTGATGAAGTGCTTACTGTTGCTAGGTTCCTCATGATAAGTAGTACTACTCCTAGTGTTAACCACTTGATTTGCTGCATAATTTGAGTAGTGAGGTACAAGAGTTGGATCAGGTTGTTGAACAGGCCAATTATCTATCTCGAAAATATCAGAAAGCTCAAAGTTAATCAAGTTGTTTGAGAAATGATCATCACTATCAGGTGAGTTTAGTAGTGGTGTAAAACTTCCATCAAACATGTTAGCACTAGAATTATTTGCATCCATGGATGATGATGAACTGAATTCCCTCCCATCGCGTTCGTACATATATTATATTAGGAAGCAATAAGATGTCTTAAATTTCCTAGTGAGGTTCCTACGAGGTACGAAGAAGGTTCATAGACAGCGGTTATAAGATTGGTGGCTAAGTGAATGTCATTGTTGAGGGCCCTTTTAGCTTTATTTGCTTATTTAGTCACTCCAAAACTTATGATTATAAAGTTGTAATGCTAACGAGTAGAGTGGGACATGGGAAAGAAGACTTCGTGCATAGACTTTTCAATGTTGCTTAGTGTGTATGTAAACTTCAATTCACATAATATCAATCTCTCGTGTTTAGACAAATTAACCCCTTCACAACGGTGAGGGGAATACTTTACAAGTCAATATGTGACAATGATTGGTCTCATGACCTTTTTTTTCTTTATTTTATACCCACTTTTCACTTTACATATTTATATGCATTTAAGAATTTGTAAGATTGTTTCAATTTAAACAGCTTTAGCAATTTAAGTAGGGCTTTATTTATACCATACCTTATTCAGTGTAATATCATAAATGGGGTCTGAATAGAGTGACGTGTACACAAACTCTATCCCTAAGTTGTGAAGATAGAAAGATTATTTTCGAAAAATCTTAAACTCAAATAAAAAATATCAAAGCAATAGGAATACTCCATTTTGAAAAAGAGAAAAAAAAAAGTATCAACAATAAGCACTACTATAACTTACACCAACGGAAAAAGAGGTAATGGTAAAATCTAAGAAGAAGATAGATGAGGAGTACTTACCATTACAATACCAATAGGAAAACTAGACAATGTTTGACTATTTACTATAATCCTTGATTTCCGAATTGTCATATCTATTGTTATCCTAGATAAGTTGCAGTGCATCATATCATGTCTAATAACATGTCCCCAATACTTTTTCAGTCTACTTTTATATCTCTCCTCAAATTGACCATTATCAACCTCTCACACCTCATTGTAATTAGGGGTGCACAAGTCAAACCGTAAAGTTAAACCGAATCGATGAATCAAATCAAATCAAAAAAAACTTGTGTTTTGAATGGTTGGTTTGGTGGTTGAAAAAAAATCGATCACTCTTGGTTTGGTTTGGTATTAGAAGAAAAAAGTCAAACCGAACCAATATATATATATATATATATATATATATATATATATATATATATATATATATATATATATATATATATAGTTTATCTTATTTATAGATAAAAAATATTAATTTCATATAATCTACTTTGTTGATGTATTTTTAGTTAGTTTATAATTTTCAATTTTATGTATTTTATTTCGAATTTGGGCTTGTCAAATTATATATGCATACATATATATTATTTACATATAATCTACTTTGTTATACTTTTAGTTAGTTTATAGTTTTCCATTTTATATATTTTATTTCAAATTTGGACTTGTAAAAATTGTAAATATTTTATTTTGTATTAAAATTCAAAGATAGAATTTGTTGTTATAGTTTTTCAAATTCGAAATCAACAATTTACTTTATAAATACTTTTTGTATTCAGTTTGCCTCTAGCCTTTAATCTTATTAATTTAGCATAACAAACGTTGATATTTCAAAAAAAATATTTTGTACTCATGTATATATATATATATATATATATATATATATATATATATATATATATAATTTATCTTATTTATAGATAAAAAGTATTAATTTCATATAATCTACTTTGTTGATGTATTTTTAGTTAGTTTATAATTTTCAATTTTATGTATTTTATTTCGATTTGGGGTTGTCAAATTATATATGCATACATATATATTATTTACATATAGTCTACTTTGTTGATATATTTTTAGTTAGTTTATAGTTTTCAATTTTATATATTTTATTTCAAATTTGGACTTGTAAAATTGTAAGTATTTTATTTTGTATTAAAATCCGAAGATACAATTATGTTGTTATAGTTTTTCAAATTCGAAATCAACAATTTACTTTATAAATATTTTTTGTATTCAGTTTGCCTCTAGCCTTTAATCTTATTAATTTAGAATAACAAACGTTGATATTTAAAAAAAAATATTTTGTACTCATGTGTATATATATATATACAATTTATCTTATTTATAGATAAAAAATATTAATTTCATATAATCTACTTTGTTGATGTATTTTTAGTTAGTTTATAATTTTCAATTTTATGTATTTTATTTCGAATTTGGGGTTGTCAAATTGTATATGCATACATATATATTATTTACATATAATCTACTTTGTTGATATATTTTTAGTTAGTTTATAGTTTTTAATTTTATATGTTTTATTTCAAATTTGGACTTGTAAAATTATAAATATTTTATTTTGTATTAAAATTCGAAGATACAATTATGTTGTTATAGTTTTTCAAATTCGAAATCAACAATTTACTTTATAAATACTTTTTGTATTCAGTTTGCCTCTAGCCTTTAATCTTATTAATTTAGCATAACAAACGTTGATATTTAAAAAAAAATATTTTGTACTCATGTGAATTTTACAGTTTTCAAAAATTTCTATTCACTTAACATTTTTTGATTTTAGTTATCACACATTTAAGTGAAAAAATATTTGATCGCTTTTTCAAATACCATATGGTTGTAAAAAATCGAAAACCCCCCAAAAGGACCGACTAAAACAGAAATAGAAAAAATCGACTTTATGTGGTTTGATTTAATTTTTAAATTTAATAAACCGATATAATTAGTTTAGATTTTTTTTAATAAAAAAATAAACCAAATCGACCTATGTACACCCCTACTCGTAACATGCAACTATTCATAACAATTAATATTTTAACTTAAACAAATAAAATAATGACCTGCCATAGCCGGTTAAATAGCATAATTAATAATATAAAAATTCCTTATTTTTTAATTATTTTTTTTGGTTTTCCACCCAAGGGTGGCGCGCTCTGTAGGGTTCAAACTCAAAATTTCTAATTAAGGTGAAGCACTCCCACCAGTACATCACAACCCATGTTGGTAAAATTCCTTATTCTATTAGTGCATATAACTAATGAATTTGTTGCATTTTATGGTGCAAGTTTCCATACAATCCTTTTAATTTATTTAGTATTCTATTCGAACCACTTTGCTTGTCATTTTATTAAAAGTTATAGTAATAAATATTGATTAATTAGCATATAAATACAAAAAACTAATTGGAAAATATATATACATATTTTTAAATCATAATTATTTATATTAACTCTCTTTTTATGCAGAGAAATTAAAGAAAGAATATTTATTAAAGAGGCATTAATATTTTAATAATTATATGAAATTAACAAAAAAAATTATAATAGTCAATACACATAATTTCTTTAAACAAAAAAATGTGAGAAGTGTAACAAGCAAAATGTAGTGCACATCAATTGGAGCCCACTAGAAATCTAGGCAAGTTCCAGGGAGTATCTTAACATGCTTAGGAGACATTTGTTGGATACATATTGGTTGACTTGAATATATATAGCAAATATATGAGGTTTGAAATATTAAAAGATGACATCAGTGTTGATGTGTATCAGCATCCTGATGGCTAAATAAGTTAAAAGATTATAATGGAAAGTTAAAAAAAATATTGAGATACATCAAGTCTAATCTGTAATGATGGTATTTACAATCCAAAGTTAGGCAAAATTTGGTTACTAAATAACATTCTTGACATTATACATATTCTAGATGTGGCATTTCTTGACCAATATATCCTTTAAAAAAGAACTTTATATTATTAGATGAACAGGGTTAATAGTGACCAAAAAGGCTAGTGTTACCAAGTCCTATTATTAGTTTAATAAGCATCACTTATTTTATCTAAGAGCAAGATATTCCTGAATTTAAGTTAATTAGTTGTGAATTTAAAATCAGCATTTGAATATGTCTCCACTTTAACACCAAGTCAATTTGGTGTACATGTTCAAGCTGGGAAAAATATATGACGCCTTCTAAATGAAATAATGACCTACTATATGGTAGCTCATTAAGTGTTTAATGGGTTAGGTATAGGAATGAAATTAAATTAGTCTATGAAAATGGACAACCATGTTCACTTTGTAATTTTGAAGACTTTTACCAAGTCTTTATTTTTTCTTGGTTAATTACTCCTAGTATTGATTAGAGAAAGAGTAAGGGTTGGTCAAAGAGTCCATACAGTTGACATCAAAATCTTGGACATGGGAGTAGTATTTTGGAAGACCTTTCTTTTCTTCATGTCCCCTTGAAGAGGATTCAGACCTTGGAAGGATCTTTGATTGCTTGTGAATAATCTGCCCTTTTCTGCATGGAAATATTAGGTGTAAAATAACATAAAGTATATCTCCCAATAACCTTGTGCCATTTCATTTTCCCCATATATGTTTCAATTTACATATATTTAGGGTATTCATAAAAGCTTAACTTGATAATGAGTTCAATTAATGTTTGATATGTTAGAAAAACTATAATAGTATGGTAATCAGAAAATATATTCTTTTCTTAGAATAGGAATAATTCACAGAATATATATTTATAACTATATATATGTTGGGAAAACGCGGACAAGCACAAAAATATATATGGTAAAAGTAATGAAAATAAAATGGAAAAATAATGCCAGCAATAATTTTACGTGGAAACCATTCTAAATAAGGAGAAAAACCACGGGCCAAGAGGAGCAACTGATATCACTATAGTAAGGAATTTTACAATGTGTAGTCACGAATACAATATTCAAAGTGACTACTACACACTCAAAAGGAACAACACACTTTTGATTTTCACCTTACTAAAATATCGCTCACATTCTATTTTTCTTCACAGACTATTTTTCTTCTATAGTCTATGGAATACCTTACTTTGCTCTCAAAATGATTTTTTTCTCTCTAACTTAGTGTTCTACAAATGAGCAAGAATGCTCTATTTATAGAAGGAGAAAATCATATCTATGTCACTAATGGCATAGGTAAATGTAGCAAAGTCAAAAGAAAGGTTTGCAAATCTTACCAATTTGCCAACTACCGAATCTTTATTTTCAACTCTTCTCAGTATTCCTTTTTAACAATTACTTGTAGCAATTGAATAGCAAAAGTTGACCAAAACTTTATGGGATGAACTCCACAATATACTCTTTCCTAGAATAGAACTCTAACCCTACAACTATATATATTTTCTTTCTACTGTATCATTGAAAGAAGGGAGAAAACTATTTCCAAAATATCTTATGTCTTTCTAGCATGCTATCAAGAGCCACCGTTTTTTTTAAAAAAAATGTGTGCTCTTTGCTTTCTCTACACTGGTACCTTGTTACCTTCTTGCGTTCCTCTTGTCTTTTTGTTTTCTCTGTACATGTCCCCCCCCCCCCCCCTCTTTTTTTTTTTCTCTCTTTCTCTATTGTATTTTGTCTAAATTAATTCACGATCATCCTCGCACGATTTGCTATCCACAAAATTAGATGGTTCCAATTTTTCACTTTGAAATTTTTATTCAAGGAAAGGACCTTTTGGGTGGTTAGATGGTTCTCTTGGTCTGACAACAGATGAAAAAGAGTTGAATCGCTGAAATTTGAATAATGCGTAGGTAATCATTTGGTTGTTGTATTCGGTACATGTTGACATTTATGTGACTTAGACCATTTAGTTCTACCTCAAACTTGTGGTTCTGCTTCTGTAACATCTACCAACAAAGTAATCTAGCAACATTGTCGAACATACAAAGGGGGGAAAAGAATATTTGTTCCTTTTATGCTGGCTTGCAGCTGCTCTGGTCAAAATAAGATCAAATTTCTAGGCGAAATATATCTACGACATAACTCAAAAACGTGTTGCGAGAATGAAAAAGGACAAGGATGGTACAATTCTTGATGAATTTGAGTTGATTTGTGACAGTTTTTTTTAACGGAAAAGTCACACCTGCTCTTGATGTTATGTTGACGGTCGTCTTGAGTGAAGAGACTAGGCTTAGAACTCATGTGGCCATGGAATCAATGTTGCATTACTTGCAAAAAAATCAACAATCGATACTTCATCAGGAAATACTAAAAGAAGTGTCCAGTGCTATGAATGCAGCAACTTTGGTCACATAACAGCCAATTGTCCTAAGAAGAAAAAAGCTTTGTGCTTACTACAAGACTACTGACCATCATATCTCGGACTGTTGTCGTCGTCCCAATCATTCATGGACTGCTCAACAAGCATACCAGACGGATGTCACTAAATCATTTAATTCATTCCCTGGACATGATTTTGAAAGGCTGATTTGAGATTCTATAGCAGTTGCCTTTTCGAAGTCGTCTCAAGTGAACTATCGACATCCTCAGGTATAAGTAATTCTATCAAATTTATTTGGCATCTAGATTTGGGTGCTTCCAATCATATGACTGGAGATCTTTTACAATTTTTTTATTTTATGATGATTTGTCTAAACATGTTATTCATACGGAAAATGGGCATATATTGCCCGCTTCGGGCATTGATTTTGTTGGATATTTGTCTAATGTTCTTTATGTATCTAATTTGAAGGCTAATTTGATTTCGTTAGGTCACTTAGTTGATCAACATTGTGCTATAAAATTCTCACCCAATGATTGTGTTGTTCATAATTTGAAAAAGGAAATACCATAGCGAAGGGGCGTAGAGATGGCAGAATGTTTCTTCTAGAGTCGATTCATCATTATTTGCATTATTGTTTTCTTTCAGTTTCTGCCACGGATGTTACTTGCTCAAATAAGTTGCTCACTCTTAGGCATAATAGGACGGGTCATCCTCATTCTTCTCTACTTCAACACATGCTCAAATCATGTCTTCCATCAACACATGCCATTCTTTCTAGTCTCCCTCTCACATGTTCTAAATGTGCCGATTTGAAAAGTCACAAGCTCCCTTTTCAATCAATTCATCTTCCTATGACGATCTGTTTGATTTAACGCATAGTGATGTTGGGGGTCCTCCTATTTTGTCAAGGATGGGGTATAAGTACACATGAGTATTTTTTTATTCGAAATAAATTTGAGGTTCCGACTATTATTATGAATTTTATTGAGTATGTGTATGTTGAATCCATCCCATTTTTTGGTCAACTTTAGCTATTCAATTGGTACAAGCAATTGTTAAAAAGGAATAGTAATTGGAGTTGAAAATTAAGACTTGGTAGTTGGCAAATTGGTAAGATTTGCAAACCATTTTTGACTTTGCTATTTTACCTATGTCATTAGTGACATAGGCATGGTTTTGTCCTTCTATAAATAGAGCATTCTTGCTCATTTGTAGAACACACCAAGTTAGAGAGAAAAACCATTTTGAGAGCAAAGTGAGGTATTCCATAGACTATACAAGAAAATAGTCTGTGAAGAAAAATAGAGTGTGAGCGATATTTTAGTAAGACGGAAACCAAAAGAGTGTTGTTCCTTTTGAGTGTGTAGTAGTCACTTTGAGTATTGTATTCGTGACTACACAGTGTAAAATTCCTTACTATAGTAATATCAGTTGCTCCTCTTGGCCCGTGGTTTTTTTTTCCTTATTCAGAAGGGTTTCCACGTAAAATTCTTGGTGTCGTTATTTTCCCATTTTATTTCCATTACTTTTACCATATATATTTTTGTGTTTGTCCGCGTTTTCCCAACCAACATTGGTATCAGAGCCCAGGTTGTCAACAAGTCTCAGCCCACCGGGAGAAACTGGGTTGTCGCTCTCTCCAGCCCAAGGCCCGATGTGTGAAGGGGGAGATTGTTGGGTTATCCCATCGGAAGTGGAAGGGGCTGGTGGTCAAATTATAAGTGTGAGGGAAAGCCTCAACCTTTGAGCTAGCTTTTGGGTTGAGAAGGCCCAAGACCACCCAACATTGGTATCAGAGCCAAAGTTTTATCTGAGTATGCTCTGTGGTTGCAGCACAGTCTGAACTTCCACATCAGAAAAGATTTACTTTGATTTGCGATAACTATATTTTTTTGGGAAAATAATGGAAGCCAACACAAGTAGAATGGTTACTTTGAATAGTGTTAATTATGCCATTTGGAAGGGAAAAATGGAAGATCTGCTTTATGTTAAGAATTTTTACAAACCAGTATTTACCACTGTAAAGCCTGATAATAAAACATATGAAGAGTGGAATCTGTTGCACAGACAGGTTTGTGGATTCATTAGGCAATGGGTCGACGATAATGTGTTGAACCATATTTTTGGGGAAACACATGCTCGAACCCTATGGGAGCATCTTGAAAGTTTGTATGCTCGGAAGACTGGCAACAACAAAATGTTCTTAATAAAGCAGATGTTGAGTTTGAAGTATCATGATGGTTCTCCGATGACAGACCATCTGAATAATTTTCAGGGGATCATGAACCAATTATCTGCTATGGGCATCAAATTTGATGAAGAAATTCAAGGCTTGGTTCCCTACCAGACTCTTGGGAAACATTTAGAACGTCATTGTCAAATTCTGCTCCTGATGGTGTGATCTCTATGGATTCCGCCAAGAGTAGTGTCTTGAACGAAGAGATGAGAAGAAAAACTCAAGTTTCCTCTTCGTCGGATGTCCTGATAACTGGCCCCAGGGGGAGAAACAAAACTCGTGGTTCTCAAAATAGAGAACAAAATAGGAGCAAATCCAGAGGCAGACTTAAGGATATTGAGTGTTATCATTGTGGTATGAAAGGGCACACGAAGAAGTTCTGCAGGAAGTTGAAGAGGGAGAACAAAAACAAAGAGGAAACTAAAGAAGATGGCAATGAAAATTGCCTAGCCACCGTTACCACCGAAGATCTTGTTACTGTCCTTGATGCGGATATGATAAATATTGCTTGTGATGAGTCAAGCTGGGTTGTGGATACTGGTGCCGCATCCCATGTGACATCAAGGAAGGATTTTTTCTCTTCCTATACTCCTGGTGATTTTGGAACTTTGAGTATGGGTAATGAGACTGTTTCTAGGGTGGTTGGTATTGGTACAATTTGTTTGGAAACTAGTGTTGGAACTAAACTAGTTTTGAACAATGTGAAACATGCTCCTGATGTTCGTCTGCACCTAATTTCTGTTGGTGTTTTAGATGATGAAGGATATGTTAGTACCAACGGTGATGGAAAATGGAAGCTCATCAAGGGTTTCTTGGTTGTGGCTCGTGGTAACAAACGTCGTGGTCTATATTGGACTACGGCCTCTGCTTGTGTTGATATGGTGAATGCGGTTGAGAGCGATAGCTCTTCAACATTATGGCACAAGAGACTTAGCCACATCAGCGAGAAAGGACTTAATGTTCTAGCCAAGAAGAAATTATTGTCAAATTTCCAAAGTGCTAAATTAGAAAAGTGTGAGCACTGCTTGGCTAGTAAACAAAATAGAGTTTCTTTTAAGTCCTACCCCCCTTCGAGAAAGACAGAGTTGCTTGAGTTGGTGCACTCCGATTTATGTGGTCCAATGAAGACAAAGACATTGGGTGGTGCACTTTACTTTGTCACTTTCATTGATGATTGCTCGAGAAAACTTTGGGTCTATGTCTTGAAGACTAAAGACCAAGTATTATGTGTCTTTAAGCAGTTTCAGGTTTCAGTTGAAAGAGAAACTGGAAAGAAACTGAAATGCATTCGTACTGATAATGGTGGTGAATATTGTGGACCATTTGACGAATACTGCAAGCATCAAGGTATTAGACACCAGAAGACTCCTCAGCTTAATGGTTTGGCTGAGAGGATGAACAGGACCTTGATGGAAAGAGTTAGATGTTTGCTTTCTGAAGCAAAGTTGCCGAACTCATTTTGGGGTGAGGCTTTATTGACCGCTGCACATGTTATTAATCTATCTCCTGCTGTTGCTTTGCAAAGTGATGTACCAAATAGTGTTTGGTATGGAAAGGATGTTTCCTATGACCATTTGAGAGTATTTGGTTGCAAAGCTTTTGTACATGTGCCAAAAGATGAGAGGTCAAAGTTAGATGCCAAGACAAGGCAATGCATCTTCATTGGATATGGCCTAGATGAATTTGGTTACAGGCTATATAATCCAATTGAAAATAAACTTGTGAGAAGCCGTGATATTATTTTCATGGAGAATCAAACAATTGAAGATATTGACAAAGCGGAGAAGGTAGAATCTTCAAGTTTTGATGGTATAATTCATCATGATGACGTTCCTCACACAAATGTGCATGATGTTGTTGGGCTTGATAATCATAGTGACGCCCAGAATCATGTATCAAATCAACATGTTGATGTTGATAATAACAATGATATTGTTATTGATGATCCTATTGCTCATGAAGTTGTGAACGAATCAAATATTCCGCTTCGGAGGTCCACAAGACAGCGGTTTCCTTCCTCCCGTTATTCATCCAATAAGTATGTGTTACTCACTGACGGGGGAGAACCTGAATGTTATGAGGAGGCCATGGAAGATGAGCACAAGGATCAATGGATTGAAGCCATGCAAGATGAGATGAAGCCTTTACATGAGAACCACACTTATGAGTTGGTAAAATTGCCCAAGGGCATGAGAGCTTTGAAGAACTTGTGGGTATAAGCTCTCTCTAAAGAAGATGAAGATACCTTCTTCCAGTAAATGGGACTGGAGGGGGAGATTTGTTGAATCCATCCCATTTTTTGGTCAACTTTAGCTATTCAATTGGTACAAGCAATTGTTAAAAAGGAATAATAATTGGAGTTGAAAATTAAGACTTGGTAGTTGGCAAATTGGTAAGATTTGCAAACCATTTTTGACTTTGCTATTTTACCTATGTCATTAGTGACATAGGCATGGTTTTGTCCTTCTATAAATAGAGCATTCTTGCTCATTTGTAGAACACACCAAGTTAAGAGAAAAACCATTTTGAGAGCAAAGTGAGGTATTCCATAGACTATACAAGAAAATAGTCTGTGAAGAAAAATAGAGTGTGAGCGATATTTTAGTAAGACGGAAACCAAAAGAGTGTTGTTCCTTTTGAGTGTGTAGTAGTCACTTTGAGTATTGTATTCGTGACTACACAGTGTAAAATTCCTTACTATAGTAATATCAGTTGCTCCTCTTGGCCCGTGTTTTTTTTTTTCTTATTCAGAAGGATTTCCATGTAAAATTCTTGGTGTCGTTATTTTCCCATTTTATTTCCATTACTTTTACCATATATATTTTTGTGTTTGTCCGCGTTTTCCCAACCAACATTGGTATCAGAGCCCAGGTTGTCAACAAGTCTCAGCCCACCGGGAGAAACTGGGTTGTCGCTCTCTCCAGCCCAAGGCCCGATGTGTGAAGGGGGAGATTGTTGGGTTATCCCATCGGAAGTGGAAGGGGCTGGTGGTCAAATTATAAGTGTGAGGGAAAGCCTCAACCTTTGAGCTAGCTTTTGGGTTGAGAAGGCCCAAGACCACCCAAAAGTGTATACATATGAGTTTCATAAAATTAAAAAGATCTTTCGTTCTGATTCTGGAGGAGAGTAAGCTGGCGTTTGACCATAGATTTTTAAATATTTTTGGCAAATATAATTTGGATGAAGATTTGGGTGAATTTTCACCATGTATTTGGCCATAGAATTAGGGAAACATATTTCATTTTTTAAGAAATATGATTTATACCCATATATTTTTATAACTATCAAAACTAACCATAAATTTGTATTACATAGCAAAATAGAAATCTCACGTAACAAGATTCATGACTTCCCCAATAAATCAACAAGCATCATTACAGTAAATATTCGCATCGCTAAAAGGTCTTAGTACAAATCATGATAATGAAAATACAACTAATATAAATTCAAAAATAGAAAGAAGAAAGTAGAAGGAAATAAATATTGCAATCACTGAAGAACCTATGTTTTTTCATCTGAAAGAGTGCAAACTATTCTTTAATATAATCTTCCCGCATTTTATGAACAATTTCTTCTCGATGAGCTTGCATTTCTCAATTAGATGATCGAGAAGATGAAGCGATGTTGTTACCCTAAGCCGATAGTTCGTCATTTTTTATCAACAATCATATCATCATTTTCATATTCATTGATTATTTCATCACTACTTTGGTGTTTACGTATAAAAATTATGTAATACAGCGCAAGCAACTACTATTTTCACTTGCATGTCACATTCATAGTTGTTCATGCCTTGTCGTAGTATTCTGAATCTACTTTTCCACGCATCAAAGTTCTTTTAATTACATTGCGCATGAAATCATGTTTATAGTTAAATAGCTCTTTTTCATTCTTAGGCTCTCTTTCACTTTCTCGGTAGTCCTGTAAATGATAGCGCATTCCTTTGTATGGAGCTAAAAACCCTTTTGTGTTCCGTAGACCATCATCAACAACGTAATATATTTCTACCAAATAAAATAAATGCAATTCATATTTTATTTAGTAATGTTGAATTAACATAATCATATTAATAGCTATTACATTAAGATTAACTGTAACAAAGGAATGTATGAAATCAGAAGAATGCATGTAGAAGAAAACATTGTGCATCATCACCTGGCGAATCTATATAACAACCTAAGACAAGAAGCATTTTTCATTTTCGATGACAACTAAAACACATATAAGAGAAGGCTTCTCATATTATCATTCTAACCACCAATCAGTAATCCATTAACTTCTAAGGAAGAATATGATGTGATAAAGGTAGACTATGTCAAACCTTCAATAGTACTCTATGAACAGCCGAACATAGTATGCATCCAGTAGAGAGATGAAACATGCATAATTCAATGCCACTTTGAGAAAGCATTCTGATGAGGACTATTTTATTGAGTATTTTTTTATATATTAAGCAAAAATAGAACTAATAATTTATATACCATGTGGTGGAAATGGAAAGTTGGCCGATGAGTCAAGAATTGCATTCTCAAACACTTTACTATCATGGGCATTACCCACCCAACTTGCTGCAATAAAGGTGAACCTCATGTCAAAATCGCATGCACACAAAATATCTTGTGAAGTATTTTCTTTACGATTACGATATGTTTGTTGCTTATTTCTTGGGACTTTCCCTTGAATATATGCTCCATCAATTGCACCAATACAATCCTATCAAATGAAAAATATAAAATATTATTAGTTGTAGCAACAACACCATTAAAGAATAAACTCCTAATTTTATACTTTTTTTTATTTTAAGGAATGTTCGAAAAGTCAGTTTACTTAGAACCAAAGCCAAAAGTGGTTGTTGTGGCAAATTTTTGCATGTACACAAGTTATATTTTTTAGATATACATATGTTGGCGCCAACTAACAAAGTGCAGACTCCATTCATGGAACATGTTTGGTTCTACCATCAGATCATAACAAATTATTTTATCTTATTACTTTGATAAGATGCTCAAATGTTTCAAGATAAAAACACAGAGACTTCATACATACGCATATGATGTCCCCAAAGAAGATCAACAATTCATGTCACACCAGGTCTAGATGTTTGTTGCGGTTGGCGAGATAATAACCTACTTTCTCATATGACCTGTTCAGTATGATCAATTGTAGCACAAAATATAATGTAATCGTCATTGTCATTGTCAGAACTAGTGGTATCACTACTGGAAATACTCATAATTTTTCAACTTAATATTACACTTGAAAGGATGGTTCACCAACACTTGAAACTCAAATATAAATCAGGAATATCCCTCAACATGTCATAACTCTTCGAAAGGCTGATCTACTAATCAACACTTAAACCTGAGAAAATCACAAAAACATATGTGAAAAGATGTACAAAATACAAAGATACACTGAAAAAAGATGTTTAAGAATTAAGAAGCTTTTAATAAATGAAATTGAACATACATAGTAGATAACATATGTACATCTCATAATTTTTTTGAAAACTCATTCATTAAAGAGAAAGTTAATAACACATAAGAAGTCATTACACAATTAAAGTCATGTCTACATCACAACGAAGTGCAATAAAAACAATTAATTTTGATGTTTTACACATTAGATTACAACATAACACAATGAAAATACCGACTGGCTTAATCTTTTTGCAAGACTTTAAGCCATTGAACTTGATTTTTTTCCATCATATGAACGAATATCTTGCGAAAGCTGGAGTTAAGCAAGTAAGTCACTGCTAATGAAAAACTTTTGTTAACTAAATCATGTTTTTTCAAGATACTCCCTCCGTTTCAAAAAGAATTACTCTATTTCCTTTTTTAGTTTGTTTCAAAAAGAATGATTCCTTTCCCTTTTTGGCAACACTTTAACTTTAACTTTCCACGTGGCATGTTTAAGACCACAAGATTAAAGGGCATTTTGGTACATTCGACTTAACTTTAATTTAAAACCACAAGATTAAAAAGTCTTTTTTTTTTCTTAAACTCCGTTCCAAATCAAACTAGACCATTCTTTTTGAAACGGATGGAGTAAATTGTAAGTGAGCGGTGACAGTTATCTCAGAGTACACATCAATTTCACTTTCTTTTGCTGCTCGTGCTTGTTCCTCTTCCTGCTTCCTTCTTTCTTTTGTTTCTTCTTTGTTTCTTTTCAACGCCAAGTGTTCTCTAAAGCAATCATGGGAGTTGTTCAAAGTTGTAGCACGATATGTTTTACGATGCGTAGATATTCCGCCCTCATAAGGTTCTAAAGTTCTCTTTACACTACCATAATCACTATCAGTATTCTGAGACATAGAAAGACATGTGTTTTCAGTAGCAACATCCTCATCATCACCATCAGAAGGTTCATATTCCTCAACAATAACTTTCATTCGACTTTGATGGAAGATTAGAATTTGTACTATACATGACATGGTCCCCTGTAGCAAATGAGTTTTCAAAAACTTCATCCAGTGTGTCATAATATTTAAGACTATGGTATCTGTACATGGAAATATATATTTTCTTCTTTTTCTTTTGCTGAGAAAAAACAACAACATACTGTTAGCTTGATATGTGTAAAGGTAGAACATAAGTACTTTTGTTATCTTCCAAACTTACCGCTACATGCTCCGACCAAATATCAGATGGACATGTAATTGTGTAAGTTGTAAGGTCACATCCATATCCAGAGCAAGAACTAAGGAGATCCTTGAAGGTTTTTGTGTCTTTCCTTAATCGTTGAATCTTTGACTTAATTTTCTCATCATCAAACTTGTCTTGATTTTTAATTTTCTCAAAAAACTCATTCCTAATCGTGGACCAGTGATGGCATAACCTTTAAATACGGACTTCCACACATCATCATGCAGGACACTTATAAGGATTGATGTTTCTTCATCAATCAATTTATCAACAGCTGAACCACGTGATTTATTCATTTTTTTACGTTTCTATAATACAACATCAACATGACAACACATCATATGCATACTTAATTTTTTTAGAGTGCACAAAATCTGAAAGCATGTCTTTAACTAAAAATGAAAGATGTACGAACACGATTGAAAGTATATTACCCTGTTAACCAAAAAAGGTGAAGTCAAAGAGTTCTCATCAAAAATCTTAAAACCAGCTTCAGGAATAATGAGCATTACAAAACTTAAAAAACAAGCCCGAAAAATTAGTTGCACCAGTCCAATGGAAAAATAAAACACAAGGAGAAAATATTCTTATCATTCGTAACTCTTAAAACCTTGACAAGAGAACATATTCATACAAATCAATTCAAGCAAAATCAATCTAAACAAAATTCACAATAAGAAAAAATATGTAAATTTCTACAAATTACCTTCAATTAGTTTCTCCACGGAGGATTGCCACACAACTTTACTATG
This sequence comes from Solanum sitiens, assembly GCA_016801875.1. Classification (NCBI taxonomy): domain Eukaryota; kingdom Viridiplantae; phylum Streptophyta; class Magnoliopsida; order Solanales; family Solanaceae; genus Solanum; species Solanum sitiens. Next base: position 254,907 of record JABWTJ010000387.1, on the reverse strand, counting down.
GTTGTTCAACTAATTTTTTGGGATATAAAAGCTCATGTACATGTATGCTCTATATAATAGAAAAGTGTATTAATTGAGTTAGTTGGCAGATAGAGAGTTAATTGAGTTGGTTGGTGTCAATAAATAGATTGTTTTTGTAAAATATAAAAGTTAGGTGCAAAAATTAAATTTTTAAAACTTCCCAAATAATGAGATTTGGCCCAAATACTAATTTTTTCTAGTATTTGGAAATTTAGGATATTTGCCAAAAAAATTGCCAAAAAATTAAAAGTGTATGGACAAACAAAATTTGCCAAATTATTTCCCAAGTTTTACTTGGAAAATCTATGGCCAAACGGGCCCTAAGTATGCTAATCTTGTTGAGTTTTTCAAAAATGGAGGAATTATTTCTCAATACACTTGATCTCATACTCCATAACAAAATGGAATCGTAGAAAGGAAGAATCAATATGTTTTGAAAACTACATTGGCTTTGTTAGGCATATCTAATATATATAAGAATTTTTTACCTGAAGCAGGACATACTTATGTATATTTGATTGATAGAAAAAGTTTCCAATCATTGCTAATGAGACATCGTACTTTAAATTATTTCATAAGAAGCTTGATTATCTCACTTGCGAGTTTTTGATTGTGTTTGATTTGTCCATCTTTCTGCACATGAACGACAAAAGCTTTCAGCAAAGGCAACATAATATATTTTTTGTGGGCTACAGTGTCACACGAAAGTGGTATCTATGTTATGATGCATCTTGTCTCTAGCTTCGTCTATACATGCTATTTTTTTAAGATCAATTTTCTTACAAACATAATTCTAAACATGCTTCAGAATCTTTTTTTTTTTTTTGTACAAGTTTGATGATGATGTGGTAGCTACTGATCCTCCAGAGTGTTAAATTTGACAAGATTCAAAAATGGATTAATGAGAAGATATGGTAGTTAGGAGGATAATTCTTCATTGGTAGGAAAGTCAAAGATAGCACCTTTTGTAGGTGAAATTTAGGTGAACAACAAATTGGTTTCACAAGGTAAATCTTGACATTTGGACATATTGTGATGTCATGGATGACATCAATAGGAAGAATTCACTCCTATAAATAGGTAGCTCCTAATTCATTTGTAAAACACCTCTCACTTGCCTTCTCATCTCCTAAGGCATTTGTTCTTCTTTCTCTCTTGTAGTATTTCACTTGTACTCTTTTGGAGTGAAATAAATATTGGTTGGTTGTGTCTGAGGACTAGGCAAAAGAAAACAAAAGTTTGCCGAACCTCGTTAATTCTTGGTGTTCCTTTTTGTTGTTGTCTCATTTACTATTTATTAGCTACATTTAGATATAGCAGTTGTGATTCCATCACTCTCTATATATTCGGCTTCCGCAACAATTGGTATCAGAGCCAAGGTATTATCTGAGTATGCTCTGTGGTTGCAGCATAGTCTGAACTTCCACATCAGAAAAAGATTTACTTTGGTCTTTGCATTGTTAGCTAGTAAATAGTATTTGTAGTAAAATGGGAGACAAGAAAAATGATGAGTCCACATCAAGTGTCAATAATACGTCATCATTGGCATCTTCGCTTATGACAAGAATTGTGTCAAATGCGAAATTTGCAGTTGAAATTTTTGACGGGTCAGGACATTTCGGAATGTGGCAAGGCGAGGTCCTTGATGTTCTTTTTCAACAAGGACTAGATATTGCCATTGAAGAAAAGAAACCAGACGGTGTAGGAGAAGAAGATTGGAAGATTATCAACCGTGTTGCTTGCGGTACCATTCGATCTTACCTTGCAAGAGAACAAAAGTATCCATACACGAAGGAAACATCTGCAAATAAATTATGGAATTCATTGGAGGAGAAATTCTTGAAGAAAAACAGTCAAAATAAACTTTACATGAAAAGAAGACTGTTACGCTTCACTTATATTCCTGGTAGCACAATGAATGATCATATCACCAGCTTTAATAAGTTGGCGACAGATTTGCGGAATATGGACGTGACTTTTACGGATGGAGATATGGCCTTAATGTTGTTAAGTTCACTTCCCGATGAGTTCGAGCATCTTGAAACGACTCTACTGCATGGGAATGATGAAGTATCTCTCAAAGAAGTTTGTTCTGCCTTATACAGTTATGAACAAAGAAAGAGAGAAAAACAAAAAGGCGGAGAAGCAGAAGCACTGGTTGCGAGAGGTCGTTCTCAAAATCATATGAGAACGAAGAAAGGGAGATCCAAGTCAAGATCGAGACTCAGCAAAGATGAATGTGCCTTTTGCCGAGAAAAAGGGCATTGGAAGAAAGACTGCCCAAAGTTGAATAGCAAAGCCAAACCAAATAATGGGAAGGCTGTCATGGATTCAAATGTGGCTGATTGTGATGACTCCGATTACTCACTAGTTACAACAGATCCATTCAAATCATCTGATGTATGGTTGATGGACTCAGCTTGTAGTTATCATATGTGTCCCAATCGGGACTGGTTTATTGATTTACAAGAAGGAGAATGTGGAGTTATTCACACTGCAAACAATAATCCTCTTACCGCATATGGTGTTGGTTCAATCCGATTAAGGAACCATGATGGATTAAGTAGAACATTAACAGATGTTCGATATGTACCAGATTTGAAGAAAAATCTCATTTCTGTAGGAGCCCTAGAATCAAAGGGGTTCAAAGTCATTGCAGATAATGGCGTGATGAGAATATGCTCTGGTGCACTGGTGGTAATGAAGGCAATTCGAAGAAATAATAACATGTACCACTATCAAGGTAGTACAGTTATTGGGACAGCGGCAACAACATCCAATGACGAGAAGGAGGCAGAAATGACCAAGCTGTGGCATATGCGCTTGGGACATGCTGGAGGAAAATCCTTGAAAACTTTATCAGATCAAGGATTGCTAAAAGGAGTTAAAACTTGCAACTTGGAGTTTTGTGAACATTGTATCAAGGGAAAACAAACAAGGGTTAAATTTGGAACAGCTATCCATAATACTAAAGGTATTTTGGATTATGTTCATTCAGATGTTTGGGGTGCTTCCAAAACACCTTCATTAGGTGGGAAACACTATTTTGTAACCTTTGTTGATGACTTTTCTCGAAGATTGTGGGTGTATACGATGAAAACAAAAGATGAAGTATTGGGAATTTTTCTCAAATGGAAGGCGATGATAGAAACTCAAAGTGGCAGAAAGATCAAGTGTCTTCGCACAGACAATGGTGGCGAATACAAAAATGATCTTTTTCAGAAAATTTGTGAGGAAAATGGCATCGTCAGACATTTCACCGTCAGAAATACACCACAACAGAATGGAGTGGCAGAACGCATGAACCGAACTTTGCTGGAGAAAGTTCGGTGTATGTTGTCCAATGCTGGCTTGGGCAAAGAATTTTGGGCTGAGGCAATAACATATGCGTGCCATCTCATTAATCGTCTACCATCTGCTGCTATTGGTGGGAAGACACCATTTGAAAAATGGTATGGAAAACCTGCTGAAGATTATGGTACTTTATATGTATTTGGCTCAATTGCATATTATCATGTAAGAGAGTCAAAATTGGACCCAAGAGCAAAGAAAGCTTTATTTATGGGAATTACTTCTGGAGTCAAAGGATACCGTTTATGGTGTCCAGAGACAAGAAAAGTTATTTTCAGCAGGGATGTTACCTTTGATGAATCTGCCTTGACAAATAAGGTAACACTTGAAGAAGCCAAACAAATTGATGGTGCTTCAAAGCAGGTGGAGTTTGAGGGAAAGATAATTTTCCCAACACAGGGATCAAACGAGGAAACAACAAAAGATTTTCCTCTTGAAGGAGAGCCAGTCGAAGAGGAGGTTCCATCTCAAGAACCTCAACCACAACTTGAATCAATAGCAACGAGCAAGCCAAAAAGGACAATAATAAAACCTGCTCGACTCACAGATATGGTGGCTTGTGCTAACTCAATTGCAGCCGATGACATTCCTACCACTTATAAAGACGCAGTCCAAAGTTCACAAAAAGATAAGTGGAGGAATGCCATGGATGAAGAAATGCAATCTCTTCATCAGAATCATACATGGAGATTGGCCAATCTCCCAGAGGGCAAGAAAGCAATTGGGTGCAAATGGGTATTTGCAAAGAAAGAGGGATTTCCTAACCAAGAAAATGTTCGCTACAAAGCAAGATTGGTGGCCAAAGGATATGCTCAAAAGGAGGGAATTGATTATAATGAGGTATTTTCTCCAGTTGTGAAACACTCCTCCATTAGAGTTTTGTTGGCTTTGGTAGCACAGTTGAATTTGGAACTAGTTCAGTTGGATGTAAAAACTGCTTTTTTACATGGAGACTTGGAAGAGGAAATCTATATGACTCAGCCAGAAGGATTCAAAGTTGATGGAAAAGAAAATATGGTGTGCAAACTTGAAAAATCGTTGTATGGATTGAAACAATCTTCTAGACAATGGTACAAACGATTTGACAAGTTTATGTTGCAGCAAAGGTACATAAGAAGCAAATACGATCATTGTGTGTATTTGCGCAAGCTTGAAGATAATTCCTTTATATATCTTCTCCTATATGTTGATGATATGTTGATAGCTTCTAAAAGTCAAGAGGAAATTGAGAAGCTAAAGATTCAACTGAGAAAGGAGTTTGAGATGAAGGATTTGGGTGAGGCAAAGAAGATTCTTGGCATGGAGATAAAAAGAGATAGACATTTAAAGAAACTTTATTTATCTCAGAAAGAATATTTGAAGAGAGTACTAAACCGATTCGGTATGAATGAAAAAACGAAGTCGGTTAGCACTCCGCTTGCTCCTCATTTTAAGCTTAGTGATGCTATGTCACCTAAGAATGAAGTTGAACGAGAATATATGTCAAGAGTACCATACGCTAATGCTATTGGTAGCTTGATGTATGCAATGGTTTGCACAAGGCCAGATATTTCACACGCTGTTGGAGTTGTAAGCAGGTACATGCACAATCCTGGAAAGGATCATTGGCAGGCTGTAAAATGGATTCTACGGTATATTCATAATACTGTAGATGTTGGTTTGGTTTTCGAGCAGAAAGATAGTCAATATCTTGTTGGATATTGTGACTCAGATTATGCAGGTGATTTGGACAAACGAAGATCGACTACTGGTTATGTTTTCACTATTGCAAATGCACCAGTTAGTTGGAAGTCTACTTTGCAGTCAACAGTTGCTTTGTCTACCACTGAGGCAGAGTACATGGCAATTACAGAGGCTGCGAAGGAAGCAATTTGGCTTCAAGGATTGCTTAGAGAACTTGGTATTGGACAAGAAGGAATCACAATATTTTGTGATAGTCAGAGTGCTATTCAATTAGCAAAGAACCAAGTTTATCATGCAAGGACGAAGCACATTGACGTCCGATATCATTTCATACGAGACATCATAGAAGATGGTGGAGTCATAATGCAGAAAATTCATACTACGGATAATCCTGCCGATATGTTGACAAAAGTGGTGACTGCGGTCAAGTTTCAACATTGTTTGAACTTGATTAACATTGTTGAACATTGAAGATTGAGGTTGAAGACACAATCAAAATTGTTGTTGAGAAAAAGTTGAAAATGGAGAATCTTGCCAAGGTGGAGATTTGTTAAATTTGACAAGATTCAAAAATGGATTAATGAGAAGATATGGTAGTTAGGAGGATAATTCTTCATTGGTAGGAAAGTCAAAGATAGCACCTTTTGTAGGTGAAATTTAGGTGAACAACAAATTGGTTTCACAAGGTAAATCTTGACATTTTGACATATTGTGATGTCATGGATGACATCAATAGGAAGAATTCACTCCTATAAATAGGTAGCTCCTAATTCATTTGTAAAACACCTCTCACTTGCCTTCTCATCTCCTAAGGCATTTGTTCTTCTTTCTCTCTTGTAGTATTTCACTTGTACTCTTTTGGAGTGAAATAAATATTGGTTGGTTGTGTCTGAGGACTAGGCAAAAGAAAACAAAAGTTTGCCGAACCTCGTTAATTCTTGGTGTTCCTTTTTGTTGTTGTCTCATTTACTATTTATTAGCTACATTTAGATATAGCAGTTGTGATTCCATCACTCTCTATATATTCGGCTTCCGCAACACAGAGCAGTCCATGAACTATGATCATGATGATCTCCAGTAGTCCTCTTCTTTGAGTATTGACTCTACATACTGTTCCTCATCTTCAGAAGAGGAATCATTTCATCCAGTTATTCTCCCACGCCGATTTAGTCGAAAATATCGCCATGCTCCTGAAAATGCTCGGTTACTCTCCAGGAAATTTAGTAAGTATTATATCATGCATACCCACACTACATTTTATTTATGGACCTACATCTTACTCTCAGGCTTCTACACAAACTTGTTAGATAGAGGCAATATCGGAAGATCTTCGTGCATCTGAATGAAAATTCTACTTGGAAATTTGATGATAAACCAATAGATGGAGTTATCATTGAAAGTAAATGGGTGTAATTCATTAAACTTAAAGCAAACGGTACAATTGATCGCTACAACGTTCGTATTAGTCGCTCAAGGTTACAAACATGAGTATAGGATGGATTATGAGAAGATTTTTGCACCTATTTCCAATATGACAACGGTACAAACATTACTGATTGTGGCTTCAATGAAAGGCTGGAAATTACATCAGATGGATGTGAAAAACGTATTTATTCACGACGGCTTGAAAGAAGTCATGTTTATGAAACCACCACCTCAGTCTGTTCTGCAAAGACAAAATACAATTTTCAATCTTCGAAAATATCTTGATGGCTTAAATCAGGCTCCCCGAGCTTGGTTTGACAAATTGTGATCCACGATCCAAACTGCGAGATTCTCTCAGAGTTCTTCAGATCATTTTTTATTTCTTCACATTTCTCCAACATGTATCACAATACTTCTCATCTATGTTGATGATCTAGAGAATATTACGTTAAAAGAGTTCTTGCATACCGTATTTGAGATGAAAGACTTGGGACAACTGACATATTTTCTTGGACTTGAGGTTCTATACTTGCCTACTGGAATCATGCTTACACAACAAAAGTTTGCTCGTGATCTTGTTACAAAGGTTGGTCTTACGAATGACAAGGTTGTGTACACCTTGATGGAGATTAATACGAAGTACAAGGAGGTTGATGGAGAACCATTCAATCATTCAACATTGTATCGGCAATTGGTGGATCATTAATTTATCTCACTATGACAAGATTAGACATCTCATATGCAGTACAAGTTCTAAGTCAGTTTGTGTGGCTAATTCTTACCGTATACATCACACTACATTACTTCGTGTAATTTAGTATGTTTGTGGTTTTATTAGTCAAGGTGTCTATTTTCGTTCTTATTCTTCTATACATCTTGAAGGATATATGATGCAGATTAGGCTAGTTATTTTAATACTCTTCGCTTTGTTAATGGTTGGTGCATGTTTCTTGGCACATCCTTGATCTGGGAAATTTAAGAAATAATTCCGTACGTCTAAATCATCTACAGAGGTTGAGTATCGTGCTATGTCGACAACAAGTTAAGAAATTTTTTGGCTACGATGACTATTATCTGAGCTCAGTATCACTATTACATTCCTACAGTGCTACATGTTGATAACATTCGTGCTATTAAAATAGCCACAAACTCGGTACAACACGAAAACACAAAGCATATAGTGGTGGACTGCCATTACATTCAAGAATTCATTATCGATCGTCTCATCACTCTACAACACATTCCTTCTCATAATCAACTTGTTGATTTGGATACAAGGGCGATGACACGAGCACAACATCAATATCTTATCTCCAAATTGATATTTTGTAATCACCGATATCAATTTGAGGGGGATGTTAGGAAAAGGTATAATTGTATAGTAATCAGAAAATATATATTTTTAAAATATGATTGATTTATAGAGTATATATTTATAATCATATATACTCCTTCCTAGAATATAACTCTAACCCTACAATTATATAGCTATAAATATTTGCCTTTCTATTGTATCATTAGAAGAAAGAGAAAAGTATATTCATAATATCTTATCTTTCTAGTATGATATGATTAAGGAGTTTAATATCTCTAAAGGACATAGTGGGATGGATCAGATCTTTTCATATGTTTGACTAAAGGTTTCAAGTTAAGTCTTTAAAGTGAATTTTTAAGAAAATATATTTTACTTTGAATTCATTATCTGATGGAATCCCTCGAAATAAACGAACAAAACTCTTTCAATTTTGTTCTTTCAACTTGATCATCTCCGACAACTCATGTATTTGTTTTCAATTTTTTAATAGTGCTTAGAAATGGTAACATCGTAAATCAGAATTAACTAGAGGATTTCGACATGCCGTAGAAGGTTAATCATTTTGATTGAATCGTAAAAAAATACTCAAAACATCAAAAAAAAAAAACTCATGTGTAAAATTTGAAACGATTTAGGAGATATGGATTGGTCGAGATTGAGAATAAACAGTAAAATCTCACTAAATTAATATAGGTGGACCATGAAATACTATTATTTTGTAAAGGTACTATTTAATTGATAAACTAATATTTATTAATTTAAAGAGTGTTTTGAGATTCAATGAATAATAATTTTGATTATATCAAAATAACTATAACTTATTAATTTATGTATCATATTTATTGAATTCACATAAAAATAAATTACTATAAATAAAGTACAACGAATCAGTCAAAATCGTTGTATCATATTAAATTATGTTTCATACTTATTGAATTCACATAAAAAAAACAAAGTAATTATACATAAAGTACAATATATGTGTATAATTAATTGTAATTTATTTTTTTGTTAATTATCCATTTGAAAAATTAATGTTTTGGATGATATTAATGTTGCAATAACGACTTGGACGACAAATGTTAAAGAAGAGACACTAGCAAATTATTTCGGCACTACAAAACTCGTTTGGAGATGAAATCTTTTAGAATTCGAATGAACCTACTTGTGAAATGTCATTCATGATCTTGATTACCGTAGTAAAATGGACGTCAATAACCTGTTAGATTACTAGAGTGAAAATAATACATGTTCAGAGGTCTAGAAATCTAGAAAAAATGTCGACGGTTACCTTTGGAACCAATTATGCGGAAGAACTTATTGCATCTAGAACTCTTCACAATTTTATGGTGTAGTTCAAAAAGAAAACACCAAAACTTATGGATGCAATAAAATAAGTTAGAGATGACCTTCAACTAGATTTAAATTTTAAAAAAAAATTTAAAAAAAAAATAGAATCATATTTCAATAAATTATCTTACATATATTTGTACTTTTAAAGAATTATTTATTTCTAATATTAATATGAAACACACGCGCGCGCGCGCACCCCCACACACACGCACACGCACACGCACACGCACACGCACACGCACGCGCGCGTACACACCAACTATTATTATTATTATTATTATTATTATTAATACTAATAGTAGAAAGCTTTTAACTTCAAAATTGAATTACCATTTTACCTCTATTATAAGTCAAAATGTTATAAAATATTTAATTAGTCAAATATTAGAATTCTTAATAAGTTTTCTCTAATAAATATTCGTATTCATAATCGAATTTTTATGAAACCTATATTTGCTACTAATAAATATTTGAATTTGTTACTAATTCATTTTACAGAAAGAATTAGGAGTATTCACGTCATATATAAATATTGTATCAAACTTTAAAATGAAAATTTTCTTTTATTTAGGTATGATATCAATTATTATTGAATAAAAACTATTTTAGCTACCATAGAATATAGTGATCTTCATTTAAATAGTCGGAAAGATTTATTATTATTTTTTCTAGATGACCTATATATATATATATATAGATAGATAGATAGATAGATAGATAGATAGATTACACATGATCGTACACATTACAAATGAATTATACATATTAAATATATTATATATTAACGATTTTTTTTATAGTTTAATTGGATGAACAACTACTTATTTTAATTCTTCAAAAATAATCTTAGTTGCAACTTTTTGCTACTTTTATTTTCAAAACTAAATATGTATGTAGTCTTTAAAATATTACTAATACTAAATATGTATGTAATTAGCCACATTTTATTATGTATAATTCGCCACAATATACAAATGCATATGTATAATATATAATTATCTAATAGATATACATTAACAATTCACCTCTATCCCACTCGCTGCCCTCTCTCGCTTGCCCTCTCTCCTCCCTCTCCCAATCTCGCTCGCCTATCTCCTCTCTCTCCCAGTTTCGCTTGTCATTTAAACAAATGCATATGTATAAAGTATACAATTATGTAACCAATATACATATACAATTCACCTTTCTCCCACTCTATGCCCTCTATCGATCTCGCTCGCCTCTCTCCTCCGTCTCCCAATCTCGCTTGTCATATATACAAATGCATATGTATAATATACAATTATTTAACTAATATACATATACAATTCACCTCTCCCCCACTTTTTGCCCTTTCTCTCGCCTCTCGCCTCTCTCCTCTCTCTCCAGTTTCGCTCATCTCTCTCCTCCCTATAACATGTAGCTACGCATTATAATTATCAAACTATAGATATGTAAAGTAATTAGGTTATTTTTACTGGCTATATTTGGAAGTTTCCTTTTTGAATTAAACATTTAGCCAAAGCCCATTAACACTTTCTTTCTTTGGAAACTTACATAAATATACTATAATAAAAAAATATTTACCATTTATAGCAATAATATTTCTTTTCACTTGATCACTTTTAATTCATTTATAATACAAGTTTAATTCATATTACAAAGAATAATTTTTTATTCACATATAATATAAATTTTAATGATAGATAATTCATTTATCACTCGTTTTAATACACTTATAATACAATGTGTCAAATTTTTACCAAACAAATATAATATATTTTAGAAAACAATTATAATTCATATATATTGCATACATAATTCACTTTTAATACATATTACAGATTTAACATAATATTGCTATAAATAATAATAAATAAAAAGTATTGCTAAAATCAATAATTATTTATTAAAATGTACAATTCATGTAATTTTTCCTTCTTTCTTCACTCTCCTGAGTGACCAGCCGCAGACTCGAAACCATGGCGCGGAAGAAGGCCCAAGGGGATACCAAACCGTCGGCGAAGAAGCCAAACCCGAACCGTCTGATCAGCGCCGAGCGCTCAGCACTCTTTGCACGCAGAGAAGCTGCAAAGTTTTTGCGAACTATTCTACAAGGAGACACCCGGCGTCGATCCGTTGGCTCCATCAAGTCGTTGGTGTATAGTCTCTCTGTCAGGAACAAAAGAGCTACTTATGCTTTGGTTTGTCAAACTCTCAAATGTAAGTTCACTCACAGAATAATAGTAAGTACTTGTTAGAGAGCATTTAGAAAATCCTGTTTTGACCAGAGATTGAGTTCAAGAGAAAAATAAAGTTCTTGGACTGGCAAGTAATGGAGATGAGGTAAGACTTGAACTCAGGTAAGTGGTAGATATTAGAGTTAGCTTTATACCTTGAAAAAATATGCAGTAGTTTACTATCTCAAAATGGGAGGAAACAATCTAGGGTGCTAAAAGAAGAGTGAATACTTAGGTCTTAGGCAATGCTTTTACGAAATTTCCAGCTGCTAAGTGCAAGTGAAAACATTTTCGGCTGACTAAAATAGCTTGTCGGCTTGCTTGGTCAACTGCATTTTGGAAAATCATTCCAGCTTTAATATAAGAGGGAACTCGGGTGCTTTTGCTAGGCAGAAGTGATCATGGGATAATTTAACCTGAAATGTTTCTGTGTAACTTCTCAAGTATTGTGGAGAAAATTGTTTGCTATGGAGTCTGGACACCATTGGAAAATGGGATGCACTTATCTTTGCTGCTTAAGATTGATTTTATTTTTATGGAAATAAAGGAATAGTAGTGTAGTCTTCGTGATCAAAAGTATCTAATTTCCTTATCACTTTTAGATGTTTAGAAATTTTAAGAAGCATGGTTCATATCTTGTTTCTAGGAGGTTTACTATAGTATTGTTTTCATTTTTTTTGTTTGTGATCTTATCAAAAAATCACCTTTAATACATCTACCTTCAGTGGCGCAGAGTAGTCTTATGAATTTTGAAATGTCAAGGACTTTACCATTACATATCAGAGGCTATTTTATTTACCTTTTAAATAGCTGAAGTTGATGTGTCAAAATGAGCTATTAAAAGCCTAAGTCGATGGAGCAATGCGAAGCAAAGGGTTTTCAATTTATGAGTGAAGACATGTGCTTCATAGAAGTGTGCCTGTGACACAATGACGCACAAAGTGATCCCAACAATAAGCAGTCAGTTCTTTTGAATCTCAACTTTGAGAAGTTGAATTGTTATCATTATGATTCCATCCATTCCGGTTTATGTGATACTATTTCTGAATTAGTTTGTTCCAAAAAGATCTAACACATTAACATATTTGAAAACAATTAATGTTACATTTTCATTTTACCCTTACTGGTAACATTGTTCTAAAAGAAATTGCCCTTAATGTGAAGTGTTTATACCCACACAAAAGTTATGATATGTTTTAAGTCTAGACATTTTGGAAGCTTTATAGCCACACAAATATTATGACTTGTTTAAGACTGCAAGTTTAAAAAATCTTTATTTCTTTTTTAAACTCTGCTATTTCAAACGAGTTCACATAATCAAGAATAGAGGGAATGTTGATTATCCAACACTGAGATTTTGTCCCCTTTTTGTGCCTTTTTTTAAAAAGCACTGATATTAACCCAGTGACTCAAATCATGATTTCTCCATATCTACGGAAAAGGTCCACCCTTGGCTTCATAAATGCAAATGTTCTGGATTCTTCCGTTGCAGATCTTCCTGTTATCAAGGATGTCTTTCACATTGCCAATGTGCTGAGTAGTAAGTGGAAGGTTAGAAATATTTCAATTTCTGAATCTTCATCAATTGTTAGATTTTGGCACTTTTACTTCTCTCATTGCATGGTATGGGGCTTAACTGTGAGACATGAGAAATTCTTGTTATCTGCCCAAAAGGTAGGGGTAATGTCTCATTACATCTTACCCTCCCCAGACCCCATTTGGATTACACTTTGCGTGTTGTTGTTGTTGTACTTTAAGATCTTCCTCTTTTTCGCTCTCTCTTTCCGAGTAATATTTTGAATAACCCGTGTTCGACACTCGCACATGTTCCTCTTTTGTATATCTTCTGTTACTTTTTTTAAAAATAATAATTATGTTTCATCATTTTATGTTGATTAAATAAGATAATGTTATTGACAGATGGCAGGCCACCTCCGAAATATCAAGTAGATATAGGTTATCCAAAGTATATAGCTTTCTGATGCCTTTCTGGGAAGAGCTTAAGTTGCATAAGTTTTTCAAATAACTAATGATTTATCTGTGTGGCATAAGTAGTCAATTATATCATTTTCTTTGTGATCAATGCCATTTTCAACTTCATCTTGGGAAAACCTCTGAAATTTTTGTCCATGTCAAAATAAATCTTGTTTCTTGCGTGTTGCTTATTGATATTTCACAATCCCAAGAACAATGATTTTAATGTTATATGAACTAAAAAATAAATTATGGCATTTGCACTTCAAATAATCCAGAGTACCAGGCTAGAAGCTCAACTCAATATTTCAAAAGCATAGGAGAGTTCTTATTATTCTTTACTTTCCTTTTTAATTGTAGGCTCAGTTAAATGTTTCTACTGCCAACAATTTCTCCTTACTCATCTTTCACTTGCTTTCCTGAAGTACTATGTTCTTAACATAACTCGTTAACCCTGTTTACATCAATCATTTTACATGTTGTATAGACATCTTTGGTGTCTAATAGTTTGGATTTTTCTGCACAACATTCATTAATGAATTATTGCATTATGAAACATCCATATAAACTGTAAGTAGCAATCGGGAAATCTGATATTTTGTTATGGAACCTTGCAAGTGTTTTGGAAGTAAAAATGTTAGTAACATATAGCAATACATTATGGTGATCTATTGAATGGACTGGACTTAATCAACCTACAAAACTTCTGGAATTTCATTTCTCTTTAATTCAATTGTGCACTAATTTGCTGCTAATGTTGTTGCAGAGGCAAGAAGAATTTATGTATATAATCTTGTATGACATCCTTTTTAGTCAGGTATTTGTCAATATACATCCCCAGTGGGTTTCATTGCTTTGGCTCTTGCTTATGGAGATGGTTTAATCTCAAAAAGGAGCCTTTGTTAGCTGGTGATGCAGAAAAGTTTCTACCGCAGAAAAAGGATGTGTTGCAAGCAGCTTTTGCCAAGCTTTTAGTTCGACAGAAAGTAAAACATGTCTCAGATTTGATGACTTCTTATAAGATTTCTGGTACATGGTTCAACTCCTAGTCTGTTGATGGTGGCTACCTCTATGGATTAAAAAATGAGATATACATGGTTCAAACTTGTTAGCAGATTTTTTAAATATAATTGAACTGAGAAGATCCTTTCTTTATGAAAAATAGATGAAAAAGTATCTATATTTTATGTTGTGTTGGATTACACTTGGTGTATTTATTATATGGAGCAGAAAAAGCAGTCTCAGATGTGCCACTAGAATCTTGTTTTTTATTTTCATTGCAGACCTTCCAAAACCCCGTTATGCTCGTGTAAATACTGAAGATGGACGTAGAGTTTTCCCTAATCGAATTTAAGAAACAGTATGAGGTATGATATAATCCTTACACGCAACAGTTGTTTTGCATCGCCTGAATAATTTGAAGTAACTTTAGTGTCATTTGACTCGGTAGAATAGATGTGGAAGATGTATCAGAGATAATTCCTTTTGTCAAAACATCGTAAGCCAAAATCTGATTCCGACGATCATCTTTGTTGTACTTAATCTTTACAGTACTTCCTCTATGAATTGTTTGCCTGACTATAGATTTTTTATCCAGTTTTCACGATAGTTGTATTAGAGGTATGATAGTCGTAGGGTTTACATAGATGTTTTGTTTAGAATATTGAGATGAAATACGAAATTTAACAAATTGAGGTCCTAAAATTAAGAAATTTCCTTTCAGAAGAAAAGGAGGAGGAGGGTGCGGGTGGTTCCAGTTGTTGTAGTATTTGAAGAGTGGTTTCTCAATTGATAATTGATGTATTGACCTCACTCAGGGGGATGGAGGTAGAAGGCATACCTAAAGATACTAGTAAGCTACAGAGATTGGTATACTTTAAAGTATATAGTATCACAGGTTTTTCATGTTTGTCAATTCAATGATATCATTATTGCTGTATTTGTTTTCTTACTTGATAAAAGAATTATTGTGAATCAATTCTGCATTGAAGAAACAATCAAATATTCATTGATCAAATCAATCTCCATGGCCTGATAGATCTTTTGAAGAACTGATTAATCGGGCAAGAATAAAGATAGAATCCAGTTTTACTTTTTATTGGTGATGTATTCTTGTTATTATAAAGTTTATTTATGTTTATTTTTCGGACATTAAATAGGTTTGTCTGGATGCAATGGTTCCTGACCTGTTGATTTTCCCCCGAAGGACTGACCTGCATGATCATCCTTTGGTGAAAAGTGGAAATGTCTTTCTGCAGGTGCAACATTCTCTTTCTTAGAATGGAATTTTGATGTGAATACAATTAAGGAGTTTCTTGTTATGCAATCCTTTTTCCCCTCTTTTGGGTTCTATCTAGCTTTCATTGACATTCTTCTAATGTCCCTGGTTCCACTAGGGTAAGGCAAGTTCCATGGTTGCAGTTGCACTTGGGCCTAAACGCAGATGAGAGGTAATTGCATGGAAAAAGAGTAGTGAGGTTCTCTTAGATTTTCATTTTTCACTTGGTTGTTGTTCATGGTTGTTTATTCACCTGTGAAGGTCATTGATGCATGTGCGGCACCAGGGAACAAAACTGTTCATCTAGCTGCTCTTATGAAGGGAAATGGAAAGATAATAGCTTGTGAACTTAATAAAGAAAGGGTTAAACGTCTGAAGGACACAATTGAACTAGCTGGAGCGACTAGTATCCCTTTAATTGCTTTCTGGTATCCTATCCACCTTCTCACATAAGATTGCTACAGAGAAAATCTAACCATCGCTTGATTTCTGGGTTGACATATACCTAAAGTGTATTGGAAGCCCTTAAAATATGTGCTTAGGTCATTGTTTTTTTAAAAATTATCCCATCTTTAAATAATTCCAGAAATCTCGCAATTGTTCACTCAAACTGGATGGAGCTATTAGTTTCTATATGATGTTAGACTTTTAATACCATAAACACCTCTTTGCATTAGGTGTCTGAAGTTTATTTTTGAGGAAATTCGCTTTTTGGAACTGCAGATATCTTTAGTTATTTCAATTCCCTATTTCAAGTAATCCTAAACCAAGTAAGTTATCAATTTCAAAAAAAAAACAGTTAGTTATATGATACTTTGTCAAATTGGTTTTTGTTTTATTGTTGCCATAATATGCCTCGATAACTTAAACTTATATCCAAAGATGTGGAAGTCAAGCATGAGGACTTCTTAAACCTGAGGATCCAGCATACTCAAAGGTAAACATACAAGACATTTTTTGGGGAATGAGGCGTTGTTGGTGTCAGATATTATCAACTTATGAGTGAAATCTATTACTTCCTTTCAATTAATCAATCTGCTTAACTTGCATCACTGGAATAAAGTAATCAGTTGACCTATTTCACAAACATGATTGATAGGGAAAAAATAATTTGCAAAGCTTGTTAGTTTTATGTACATGATCCATTTTTTGTATCAATTGATTCTCTGATACAATAGATAGCAGACTGGAGAAGCGGACAATCTCTCCTCAACTATGACTTGGTAACACTTTGATTGAACATGTCAAAGCCTTTGATTCGTCACTGTTAATTTGTTGAAGGCACATTTATATATAGGCATATCATTTTAGTGTATCTAGAACAAGCATTAAAAAGAGATAAAATCCTTCCTGTTTTTGGACTGTGAAAAAACAAAAAAAGGATATCAATCAGTGTTGGTACAACCATGAAGATATATATTTGATCTGGGGTAATGTGGGGTTACACTCTAACTAGTTTTCCTGAATGGTGATGATTTTACAAAAAAAAATAAGTAGTCAGTTCACATTTTCAGCAAGCATGGTTTCAACTTTGTTTTCTTATATTTTATGTTTGGATTTTTGAATGGAATTCCTTTATTTAACACATAAATCGGCCACCAAGTTCAAGAAATACTGTTATATCCATCATGTTCAGGCTTTGGGACTCTTGTTGATAGATTAGATCACCTGCTATCCTCATATACAATAGGTGATTTTGCTCTTTGTGTACTCATTTTTGTATCTTTTGTGTAACCATCCCTTTGTTCTCGTTTTAAACTAATTTCTGAAAATACACTGCAGACTCTGATGTCAATAGACTAGAAAAGCTCGCTGCTTTCCAGAAAAAGGCTTTGGAACATTTATGAGATTTATAATATTGTTTCTTATTATTTTTTTTAAACCACAAATGGCAAATTCATGTATGTTTGTGAATGCAACTGATCAATTTACCCTCTCAACTTGATTTAGTTCCAGCTGTTGAGAGAATTGTTTACAGTACATGTTCTATTAACCAAGTTGAGAATGAAGATGTTATCGAATCCGTTCTGCCTCTTGCCTCTTCTTATGATTTTGAACTGACAACAATCTTTCCCATTGGGATCGCCGAGGTCATCTAATTTTTTATGAATGTAAGTGATCGTACATATCTCACAATCTTTCTTTATGGATGCTTACCTTACCCTAGTACTCTAGAATCACACTGTCTTCCAAAAGTTGGTCAAACTAGACAAATAAAGAAAGAAAAAGCACAGTGAAATGAAAGAATATTGTTCTTACAGTTTTCAAGTGCTCTAATAAGCATTTCCAGGCGTCATATATTTTCGTGTTCAATTGCTTATAGTCTAAGCTAGATCTAGTAGGCCAAATGAAACTGTTGCAATTATATTCTTTTAGAAGTTAAGCGTCATTTATCTTCAAAGGGCCAGCATGTCATTAGACAGAAGATTAAACTGCAAGTTATACCACCTTCAATAGCGTATAGTATTTGCATTACACTGAAGGTTGTAGGAAATCATGTATGTATAAGCTCTGTAAATATATACAGTACCATCCTAAAAAACAGTAACTCAGTGTTGTTTTGATACATTCTGATCCTTCTTGCCTGATGCTCGTCTGGTTTTTCATCAGTTGAAATTCTTCAGTTGCATGTGTGTGATTATTCTTTTAAAATTTTTGCGCAGCTCAACATGTGATAAGAACCGATCTCATAGAGGACCAAGATGGCTTCTTTATTGCTTTATTAGTCAGAGAGGGTGTTAGCCCTCCAGTCAAGCACATCAAAGATGCTGGAAACATATTACGAGCTCTTCAACGAAGAAAAATGAGAAAGATAAATTCTTTCTTCCTCCTCAGAACTTTGAGTTTGTTGTTGTAATACTAGGTTTATTTGTATCAATCAGGCAATCCATAAATGATAAAATCCTAGAGAAAATTGCCAGAATTTTTGTCACCAGGTGAGAATATAGTTTGGCCGAATTTTTGTTTTATTCATTTCAGGTTTCTGGTCGTCTTTACTAAACAGTTAATTAATGTATGAGTTAATAACTTTGATGGTTACTCAACTATCAACTTTTTTCACAGAAAGTCACTCAACTTTTATTTTCAACTCAACTATCACTTCTTTGCATAGAAAGTCACTCATCCTATTTTATTATTATTTTCACTAAAATTTGCTGAAATAAATTTTTATTTTTAATTAAAAATTAAAAAACCCAATACATATCCATTTAAACATTTAATGATCAGCCCTATTTAACCCGACCCGCTAAAAATATGATATTAAGCTTTTTATTTTATCATTAGTTCTCCAAATCATTCTCTCGTCTCCTTTTTCACCTAGTGTTCTTCTTCTCTTTTCTTTTTTATTTTCTTTTTAAAAACCTTTTTTAGCGAGTAAATGATGTGTTACCTCTCTAAGATCAGTAAATGTAAAGTTTATAAGGCTTGATCCAATGAATGGATTAGATAGTTCATCAGCCGATGACGGTGAACTTGCTCATCATAGTGTTAGCCTCTGGAATAAAGTTTGTTACTTGACCTATTTCTTAGATCTTGCAAACTCATCATCCACTTTGTAACAACTGGAATAATTTGTTTCCAGCTTAATTTTTCACAAGTTCAAAAAAGAGTTTTTAAAAAGAAAAAAAAAGGAGAAGAATGCTAGGAGAAAAGAACAAGATAAGAGAGAATGATTCGGGGAAAATTGATGATAAAATAAAAAGTTAAATATCATATTTTTAGCGGGTCGAGTTAAATGGAGCGGATCATTAAATGATTTAAATGGATATGTCGTAGATTTTTTAAATTTTGATTAAAAACAAAAGTTCATGTAAGCAAATTTTAGTGAAAATAATAATAAAATAGGATGAGTGACTTTCTATGCAAAGAAGTGATAGTTGAGTGATAATTGAATTGAAAATGAAAGTTCAGTGACTTTCGATAAAAAAAATTAATAATTGAATTATCATCAAAGTTATTAACTCATCAATGTATACTACATAAACTTTCTGTATTTGATGCTTACGTCAAATTGTATTTCTCTTCTGCTCTTTTCCTTTTCAAAAAAAATTTAAACTTTCATTATTTCGCCGTGAAAAAGAAATTTTGTAATTATTTATAAAATTATTTCGCTCTAGTTGAAATTCAACTGAACATTAGTTAATGATATTCAAAATTATATTATTTCATCGTCATATTGACATGGAAAAATCTACTTCGTATTGAATGATTTATAAAATATTAAATAATTTAATTCATATTCTTTTTTAAAAATTAAAGTAAACTAAGATAAACTAGTGTTCGGCTACAAAGTTCCAACTATTTTTCGTAGATTATTTTTGGATGAGGGTATAGAGAAGTTTAACCATGTGTGTGAGCCAGAGAAAAATATTTGACTTTCGAAAGAAAATAATTTATACTAGTATACATTTCAAAATTTTTATTAAAATAAATAGTATTATTATTTTACAATGAGAACCTTCCGTGAAAATCATAATTGATATGGATTTGAATAAAAAAAAATACCATTAATTTGTAATTTTGTATACTAGAAACTCCCATGACTACTTATAATTGAAAATTACTTCGAGAGCAAATTTAAATAAAAATTATATAAAACGTCTTAATTTTTTTTTATGGGGAGTTTGTTTTTGTCAAGTAAATGACAAATTATAGTTGTCAAGTTTTTCCCAGAACGGATCGAAAATACTCTGTTTTCTGTGTGGAGCTTACACACGAACCTATGGCTCTGGATTACAGATGCAGGCACGCCTTACAGCATTGCTTTTGAGTATCAATTCGGTTATAGCTTACTGCTTACTACATATTATAGTTTTTCACTTAATTTTGGAATAAGAATTTACAAATTCAAATTTATTACACCTTAACACTATTTTGAATTGTAAAATTATGATTTTATATTGCTATCCTTCCATGAAAATTAAATGAAAGCCATTTCTGTTTAAGAAAATGTGACAGAAGCATAGCACTGCATTAAACATCAAAACAAACAATACCATAATCTTTCAAACGGACGTGAAAACATAGCAGAAAGACAGACAAAAAAAAAAAACTTCAGTACTCCTACCATCTTTATTTCTACTAAATCATACCACAGACCATCAAAACAGAGTCATAACTTCAAGCAACTTTCACCTCAATTGTTTTGGGTTTTTTTGGCTCAGGAGGAGGCAATTTCTGAACAGTAACAGTCAGAACTCCATCTTGACAAACTGCAGATATCGCATCAGTATTCGCATTCTCCGGAAGACTAAACTTCCTCATGAACTTCCCAACCCTTCTTTCCATCCTAATAAACTTTGCACCTTCTTTCTCTTCTTCCCTCTTCCTTTCTCCACTAATCAACAACACATTGTCTTCTTCCACCTGCACTTTGATATCTCCAGATTTCAACCCTGGCATATCCACAACGAAAACATACGAATTAGGATACTCCTTCACATCAGCTGGTGTAGCAGCCATGGCCTTAGCGTCACGAACATAGTTCCTTGATGGTGCATTGACAGACTTGTCGGAATCTTCACCGGCAGCTTCCATCATATGGTGGAGAGTGTGGAAGAGTGGTGTGTTATCGATACCCAGCAACCTCAAATCCATTTTCAAATTTTTGTATATTGTGATTTTGTGCTTGGAATTGTTCAATTTTGGTTTGATTACTAATTGCAGTGAATTTGGGGTAAAGGGGTTAGGGTTATATAGTGGAAATGCGGAAAGTTCTGGAGGATGATCGAAGAAGAATGAACAAAGTTTCTAGGAGCTTCTACTCTTCATCACGTTGTTTCTACATTGGTCTAGAAACTTGTCGGTTGTTCCTTTTTATTTTTATTTTTCGTTTCACTATTTGTTAAATAAAATTTAATTCCGGTTGGTTTAAAAAGTCACTCTTCTGATTTTTGATATGTAATTAAAATATCGAATTATAACTATACTAAATATATATTAATATTGTACAATAATGTAATTTTGAATACATTATTAATATTTTATATATTTTATTTATATATACACATACTCTTTATATTTTATAGGAAAAAAGGTAAAAAATGTCCTCAAATTATGTGAAAGAAAAAAAATATCTTTTATGTATAGTTTGGTTCAAAAATGTTCTTGTTGTCAATACTTTGGTTCAAAAATATCATATACTTTGTCCACAAATGTCCCTATGATTACTAAAATAGGTCAAAAATATCCTTTTCCGAATAAGTATATTTTTTTTAACCACATTTCCTTCTTAGTTAAATTATTAGAGAACTATGATCTTGTTTCCTTTCTTTTAAAATTACTTTAACAAATAAAAATATAAGAAATATTTTTTTCCTTCTTAATCTCATCTTATCAATAAAAATAATTTCATGTACCATCTCGACAGATAATATATGTCATATGTATAACATCAAAGTATATTTATCATTAATTTATATTTATATAACCATAGCAAATAACTGTAATAAAATAAGAAATATTTTCATTTTTTATTTTTTTTAATTGAAGATAAACATTTGCTAATTTTAAAAAAATATTATTGAAAAAACAATGTGTTAAAAAGAAAATAAATAATATATTTATTTGAAAAAACGAGCATCTTTTACCCAAAATATCAATAAGGGCATTTTTGAACCAAAATATTGATGAGAAAGACATTTTTGGACCAAGCTACAAATGAAGACATTTTTATTCCTTTAACATAATTTAAAGACATTTTTGATCATTTTCCCTATTTTATATAATAAGCAGCTATCGAGATGAGCTTCGAATCGTGCTACTTATCTACTTTACTCTATATAAGTTAAGGAGCTTGGGTCAAATAAGTTTCTTAATTACTCCTCACCTATTATTACTATCCAATTATTTCTCATTATTTATATTTAATAATTATGTTTTAATTTATCTATCTTGCTTTCTTTTATTTTTAGTATGTTATATATTTAAATTACAAAAAAAATTACTTTTTAAATTAAAATGAATAACGAATGAAAATATTTAAGAGCATTTTAAAAAATTATTTATTGAAAACTTTATACATGAACCACATGTTTCATACACATGAAACAACGTGTTATTTTAAAAATGTACAAGTACCCTCTAAGCTATGATCGAAATCTCAGAGATACACCTTAACTAAACTAAGATCATATTATCCCCTTCAACTTATTTTTTTTTAATTTTGTGCACCTTTTTTACTTACGTGACATCTAAATATATCTCACGCGCCTATATTGCGTGGAGTCATGGAGTGTGCCACGTAAGACAAAAGGTGTATAAAATTAAAAAAAAAATCAGGGGGTAATAGAATCTTAGTTTAGTTAAGGTGTGCCTCTGGATTTCGGTCATAGTCTAGTGTAGGGGTGTTCGTGGTTCGGTTTGGATCGGTTATTGATTAAAACCAAAACCAAACCAATATAATCGATTTTTTAAATTCCTATAACCAAACGAAAAAAATAACCATCGATTTGATTATCGACGTTCGGTTCGGTTTGGATCAATTTTTTTGATTTATTCAATTTGAAAGTAATAATTTTTTTGAGGTCGTACGAATCTTGATAGACACAAACACAAAGTACATGAACAATCTACGGAAAAGTTAATGTCAGTTCAGTCAAGCAATTAAGTAATATTAGAGTAATCATTACACGAACAAAGTGATTCATTTAAGAGAAAATGTGACTATTTTATGTGAAGTACAATAGGTAAAGAATAAAATGGATTTTGATGTACTTGGATTTGAGATTGTTATATTTGAACTAAAGTGTTGGGCTTGAGAAAATGGTAATGTTAAAGGCTTAAGTTATTTAAAATTTAACAAAATATTTTTAATTTACTTATGAATAATATATAAATAATTATAAAATTTATATATCTAATTTGTCGGTTCGGTTTGGTTATTTTTGCGGTTGTTTTTTTAGTAAAACCAAACCAAATAGTATCGATTTTCAAAATTTAAAAACCAAACCTAACCAAACTAAACCAGATATCAATTTTTTTAATCGGTTTGGTTCGAAATGCGGTTTGATTTGGTTGTTAACCATAACCATGAACAACCCTAGTCTAGTGGGTACTTATGCATTTTTCTTTAAAAAAGATATAGTACATCAAAATAATTAACAACTTAAACTATTTAAATATGAGAAAATAGTTATTGGGCTGCTTAATATCAGTAGAGAATTCTTTCGATTATCCTTCTACTTCAATTTCTTTTATTTATATTTAGTACCATCTCTATTTTAATTTATTTGTCTTTCTTTATTTTTAAGTATGTTATGTATTTAAAAATTGTGAAAGTATACTATTATACATCACAATAATTAATAACTCAAAAAACAAACTAAAACTTAGTTGACTCTAGAAATTTCATACATGCTCACACAAAAATAGAGACAAAGAGTAACATATATTATTGGGAAAAGAGTCTGAGAAATATTCTATCTTTGAAATCGCTATTATGATACCGAGCTTTGAGCATAACCTATTACCCCCTGAACTATTTAATACTATATTTTAAATATATATATTTGCCCAACTAGTCAAGTTACTTCGATTTATCTTAATTGAGTGTGTCATGTGCGCCATTTAATTCATTAAATTAGTCAATTAGTTTAATAAATATATTTTAAAAGTCAAAAAAGAAAAAAAATCAAACCTTTTTATTTCCCAAAACTTTCTCTTTCCCTTAAGCCAAAGAAGAAATCAACGACCAAATCATATTTCTTGGTAGTTGTTGATAGTTCTTCATAGCGTGTTTGCTTTTTAAGCACCATAGTTCCTCATTCACATTTGAATCATCTTTATCAAAATAAATGTTATTTAATTCAATTTTACATTTTCTATGAATAACCTAATAATTTTTTTTTTTAGAAATCAGAGAAAAGAAATTAGAAGCCCTAATTAACAATAGAACATACAAGACCAACAAAAAAAAATCAAAATTAAAGAAAACAATTCGTTTAATCTAAACCTTACCTATTAGGGTATCTCCAACCCAAACAGTAAATTTTACACCAAATTTGGTATCAGTATCAAATTTGATGTAATCAACTCCAACCCAGTGCATCAAATTTTCCACTAAAAAGTATCTTTCTCTCTCTCTTTATTATTATATTATAATTTCTTATTTCATTTATATTTTCTTATTTTATAAAACAAATTTTTTTCTAAGACATTCACCATATATAATTCATATTATTTTCTTTTATAATCGTTTAATATAAAGTTATTATGTACCATAATTTTTTAAATAAAATTTCTAGCAAATATTATACATTATACATAATAATGAATAATACAAATAAAAGTGAAATCATTAATGAAATAAAATTAAATAAATATTCTATAATTAAAAAAATTATTTTGAATTCTACATAAATATTTCAACTTTCAAGATCACTAAGGTGATCCCATAAATACTCTATTAATGCATTACGTAGTTCAAAATAAAACATAGAGCTTTGAAATTTAAAGAATTTAAAGAAGAAACTGAAATTATATTAATGAATGTGAATGGTATTGCTGATCCCAATGGTGGTGAACAAAGTCGAATAATGGAAAAAAGAAGTCAACAACTTCAACAGCTGCAACCACAACCACAAGAAGTTTCGATCCCACATAATTCTTGTTTTAATATTATTGATGAATCGAAAAAGAATCTACCAGATTATTAAGTTATTATTGTAATTTTTTAAAATTATAATATTTTGTTGTACTTTTTAAAATTACTATATATTTTATATTTCAATTTTGATGTATGTCAATTACTACTTCGGTGAATGTTTATTATTTTTGATTATTTTTAAATACATTATATTATTTGTTTAAACATTTATATGTTTGCATTTTTAATTTTTTTGAAGGTTAATTGTAGTTTATATAATTTATAGTAGAATTAACATAATATATATATATATATATATATATATATATATATATCTTAGTGGTATCAAGTATTGAGTTCAAAATATATTACCATTGTTGTTTTATTTTTTCTCTTATTAAACGATATTAAAAAGATATGGAATTCCAAATATTCAAAAATTATTCAAATTAATTTTTGTGTTATTATATAAAAATAGTTGTAATACAATTCAAATTCAATATTATATGTTGTTATAAATTCGATTATTGTTATTCCAACAAATATAATACATTGTAACAACGTAAAATTAATTTAAATTGTACTTAAATATTTCAAATTCACATAATACTGAAATACATTTATATTAAAATATTTTAATTACATATTCAACACGTGCATTGAAACATGCCTATAAATATTATACATTGAATCCAAAT
Source organism: Solanum sitiens (assembly GCA_016801875.1). Classification (NCBI taxonomy): domain Eukaryota; kingdom Viridiplantae; phylum Streptophyta; class Magnoliopsida; order Solanales; family Solanaceae; genus Solanum; species Solanum sitiens. Next base: position 229,004 of record JABWTJ010000387.1, on the reverse strand, counting down.
ATATTACAATTGTTATTTTTTTCTTTTATTATCAATGTTAAAATATATTATTATATTAAAAGTATTTAGTTATATATTCACCACGTGCATTAAAAATTCATATAATATGTATAATGTATTGGATTTAAAATGTATAACAAGTATAATTTTCATTTATTTATTTTATTAATGATGTCCATATTTTTTAATGTTAATCTTTAAAGGGATAATGCACAAGTATTTCCTTAATCTATGTCCGAAATCTCAGATACACACTTATACTATACTAAGGTCCTATTACCTCTAAACTTATTTTATAAATAATTTTCTACCCCTTTCGACCTACGTTACACCATCTTGTGGGTCCAGCATGTGTTGACATTTTTTTCAAATTGTGCCACATAGGTCAAAAAAGAAATAAAATATTATTTATAAAATAAGTTCAAAGTAATAAAACTTAGTATAATATAAATATGTCTTTTGACATTTCAACATAGGTTTGAGAAATAGTTATGCATTTTCCCATATTTAAAAAAGTTTAAAAGCATATTGTACCTCTAAACAAACCTAAAGCCCATTTCTGGTAACCGGTTTAATTTAATACAAAAACGGAGAAATTCTGAGAAACATACAAAACGGAATGGTAAGAAGCAGAAGTTAATGAAGACTGATTAAGCTCCTGTTTGTTGAGGAAAAGAAATGGAGGCAATTGCTGGGTTGGTAGCTGGATCTCACAAGCGCATTCGGCATGATTCTGATTGTGGGGTATGCTTCTTCAATTCTCTGCTTTATTACTCCTAATTCCTTTTCTCTTCTTAATTCGTTCCTTTAGATCTTGATTGTTGATAATGTGATTGTGAGATTTTTGATCAAGTTTTAAGTGTTCCATTACTTCTTTAACTATTAGCGCTTGTAATTTGGTGGTTCAACTAGAGTGACTTTTTACACAGAGCCATCATATTTGAAAGTTTATTGATGTTAATTTGATTCTTTCATATTGCTTTTCATTTAGGATGTGAATTTTGACAAGGAAAAAAAAAGCCGTAAGTGAAAAGACGATAGAGATAGAGAAGAGACTGACAGTATAATAGAAAAGAAATCTATCAACTCGCGGATAAAAATGCTGCTATGCAGTTTAATAAGCAAAAGCACATAGCAAAACTTTAGTTAAAATTTAGGAATCATCTCACAAGATTTTCTCCTAAAAACTCGACAATAGCCCACTTTAAAACTACTTTATAGAGACTAGGACAAACAAAATGAACATACATTTCGTTTTCTGACGTCTTCCCTTAAATCGAAAGCTTTCAAGCTTCAGGTTATCTTCAATTTCTTTATTTCTTCCATGGTGTTAAGTCCTAATGATCTTATCAGGCTTTGGAAAGAAAGTAACTAGAGATGTTTTGTGAAAATATCCACTAGTTGGTCTTCACTTCAGCAATATTTTAACTGTATTGTTCCTTCATTGTTGAGATCTTGTAGAAAATAATACCTTACATCAATAATCAATATGCTTGCTTCTTCCATGTAACAAAAGATATTTTGATAGCTTGATGGCAGAGCTGTTGTTGCTGAAAATTGTAGTTCCTCGTTTCTTGTTTGAATTGTAGTTCTTCAAGAGTTCCATTCAACCAAACAACTTGACAAGCACAAGTTGTAGCATTAACAAATTCCCCTTTAGTACTTGATAAAGTGACAATTTTTTGCTTCCTGGAAGACCACGAAACAACCCTGTCCCAAGCATAAAAACATAGCCTGAATTGCTCTTTCTCCTGCATAATCACTATTAGCAAAACTTAACAAACCAAATTTCTCACCCTTCTTATAGAACAAAGCAAAATCCTTAGTTCCTTGGAAGTAGCGAAGGATTCTCTTAGCAACTAGAAGGTGAATTTCTGTCGGGCTCTCCATATATTTGTTTATAAGACTTGCAACATACATGATGTCGGGCCTTGTAGCAGTAAGATGCATCAGGCTACATGCAGATGGCCTGTAAAGTGTGTTGTATACCATATCTCATCTTCCATCTTTGCTTAGATTTAGGCCAAACTCAACTGTAGTATTGGAAGGAGTGCAATTCTTCATCTTGAATTGGTCTTAAGTTTTCCGCGCATGTTTCTGTTGGGAAACAAATATCCCGTCATCAAATTGTACTATTTATAAACAAAGAAAATAATGCATCTTACCAAGATCAGACATTTCAAATTCAATCATCATAGACCTCTTGAAATCAGAAACCATGACACGATCATTTCCGGTAAATATATGATCATCAACATATAAAAACACAATGAGCATTCTCCCAGATTATCCAATTTCAACAAAAAGAGAGTGCTCATATGACTTTTGAGGAAACCAACTCTTAGAAAGTTAGCCACAATGCGACTATACCAAGCTCGCGGAGCGTGTTTTAGTCCATAAAGAGCCCTTTTCAACTTGTATACCTTATGCTCATTTTCAATTTTAATTTAACCAAAAGGTTGTTCAGTAAATATCTCTTCTTCCAAGCATCCATGTAGGAAAGCTGATTTGACATCCAATTGAAAGACACAACCACTAATTTTGTGTCGCCACGACAATCACCATTATAATCATATAAGTCATGCCTTGCAACTGGAGTAAAGTTTTCTCTACTGTAGTCCACGCCATAGTCCTGCTTGTATCCCTTAGCCACCAATCACGCCTTATACTTGATGATTTCACCATTTTCTTTCAGTTTCGTCTTAGACCCACTTGACACCAATGTTTATGTGTCTCTTTGGAAGATCTGAAAACTCCCTAGTGCCATTTCTTTCAATAACATCAATTTCATCATCCATATCTTTTCTCCATTTCTCCTATTTGACAACATTCTCAAAAGATGTAGGATCACTATCTACAAATAATGTAAATTGAGAAACATCTTCATTAACATCAATTCCTTTTACCTTATAATCCATCATCCATGTCGGCCTTCTGCAAGCACGACGAAGTGACTTATCAGCTGCATCAGTTTCTTCCAAAGTTGGTGGTAAGAGGATAACATTTGCTGGAGTAGAAATTTCATGTATTGCAACTACTTCTCTTTCTTCATTATCTACTAAGATTGGAGTAAGCTGCTTCATATTCCTATCCCAAGTGCTCTCTTCATCAAAAACAACACCTCTGCTGATCTTTATATTCTTTGTTGATGTATTGAACATCTTGTACGCCTTGGATGCCTCACTAACCCCAACAAAACACATCTCTCACCTCTATTGTCAAGGTAATTTCTTTTTACTTTTGGAATATGTGCATAAGCAATGGACTCAAAATTTTTAAAGTGTTCTACTGCCGGTTTCCTTCCGTTCCAAGCTTCCTTAGATGTAGCATCTCGAAGAGCAAAACTCGGACTTTTATTCAAGATGTGAATGCTCCAATTCACTGCTTCCGACCAAAATTGCTTTGTAACTCTTCCTCGAGCCAACAAGCTACGAACTATGTCGAGAATGGTTCTATTCTTCCTCTCTGCCATACCATTTTATTGTGTTGTATATGCTGTTGTGAGCACTTTCCAAATGCCACGAGTCTCACAAAAATCATCAAATACCTTAGAGCAGTATTCTCCGCCGTGATCTGTCTGAAGGTTCATAATAGTTCTTCCAGTCTCATTCTCCTCACGAGCTTTGCAACTTTTTAAATATATTAAAAGTATCAGTCTTTTCCTGTAAAATATACACCAAAGTCTTCCTGGAATAATCGTTAATAAAGGTGAATAAAATATTTTTTACCACCCTTAGAGATTGGATTTATTGGCCCTCAAATATCCGAGTGCACCAGCCCCAATACCTCCTTGGCTCTCCATGACTTACTATTAGGAAACTAAGAACGATATTGTTTGCCAACAACACATTCTTCACGAATTTAGGAGGGAACAACATTTTCAGGAAGCACCGTCTTCCGTTGAAGGATCTTCAAGCCACCAAAGTTCAAGTGACCACACCGAAAAAAACATGAAGGATTTTTCACTTCCGCCATAGAGCAAGTTTGAACATTTTCAATCTTCAAAGGGACAACCTGTTTGGACTCATTTTTAATAGCTATAACTCTTCTAGATGGATCATAAATTTCACATGTGTCATTCCTTAAGGTGATGACACTCTTTTTCTACCAGTTGATCGACACTCAATAAATTGCATTACAAAGCAGGAACATAGAACACATTAGATATGAGTCTTGCACACACATTCTTGGCTCTAAAATATATATCACCCTTTTCCATCATATTCACAATTGAGAGTGCACCGGAACTAACTGCCGACCGGAAATTTTCATTTAAATCAGCAAAAGAAGATTTACTTTCAGTCACGTGGTTACTGTAGCCAGTATCCACGTACCAAATAACTTGCTCCTAAAGCTCGTTTTAGCGTAAACCGCAATTGAAAAGGTTTCTCCTTCTTTATTCTCAGCAAAATTTGACTTTTTTTCTTTTCTCATTAGGCAAACCTAGTATGACATTCAGTATGATAATGACCAAATTTGTGGCAATGACTGCCTTTGCTGTAGTCATCATTGGCTCTAGAATTCCTGATGCCATCTTTGCTGCACCTATCTATATTTCCTCGATCTCCTCTTCTTGTTCCTCTACCTCTACCCTTTCCTCTAGAATTGGAAGAAATAAAAGTAGAAGCCTTCAAGGCCTGCTTATCAGAAGTTGAATTGTTGCAGTCTTCTTCATGCACCAGTAAGGATCTTTGCTATTCGTCCAGTGATAACTCATCTATATCTTTTGACTCCTCAATGGAGCAAACAACATAATCATACTTCAGCGTCAAAGAGTGCAATATCTTCTCCACAATTGTGACATTTCATCTTCTCGCAGTGGAATCACATTTTGTTGTTGACCTCCATTATTCTAGTGTAATAACTCATTACAGGCTCTCCTTCATCTGCAAAGTCTTGAAATCGCTTCCAAGGCTTAAAGCTGTGCACGCTTCACTTTGGCAGTGCCTTGAGTTTCTTTTTCATGGAGTCTTAGATATCTTTAGAAGTTCCTTTGCAAATAATAGTTTCTAAGATGAGACGTTCAATAGCCTGAAAAAGATAATATTTTGCCCTCAAATCTTTCAGCTTTCTTGCTTCGGATTATGCCTTTTGAGCATTTGTCAAAGTTTCACCTTCCGCCGGAGCACCGATGCCGTCCTCGATAATTGGCCAATACTCCTTTGACCTTAATTTTTTTCCCCATCAGTATACTCCAATGGCGATAGTGACCATCGAAGCGTGCAATAGCTGCTTGGTTTTTCCTTAAATGTTTGGCACAAGAATCACAATTAAAATATATTTGGTTTAAGGCCCTTCATTTCACATTTTAAGCATTCATTTCCTTCTTGGATGAACTGAGATGCATTTTCTCTAGAATTACTTTTATGGACAAATATACTAATATGGTGGCACATGTTGATTTTTCTGTTAGTAGTATGACAATTTGTTTGTCATTTTTAGGCAACAAATGCTTGTATCACAGACCATTGTTACATGCATAGACTGCTCGCTTTCTGCCTCAGTTGTTATCTTTTTAGTTGCTTCCCATCGCTGTTTTTAGTTGTATGAAGAACGACTCTCAGAAAGGGCATAAAATTAAAGGTATAGATCAGTTTCTTGAATCTGGGAAGAAGTAGTTTCCATAAGTCTTCAGTTGGTTTGAAATACATGCCTTGCATGCAGATATTATAATTTTCATGAATAAATTAAACATATCTGAACTTTCTACTCATTTTGTGTCATTATTCTCATATAAGGATTGTTGTGACTGCTTTCAATTAGCCAAAATTTGACCAAAAACGAGTTGAGTTGAGCCAGGCTAAAATATAGGGGGCTGAGCCCCAAGCCAGGTTGGTTCGTTGAGCAGGCAACTGATATGATACTTGACATTACTATGATACACATGCAAAGCGCAGGATACCTAATGTTTGTAGCTTTATCCTAGAAATTTGTTTATATGTTGGTTATTACTTCGTTCCCACTTATAATGATGTCCTTGACACTACAGATGGATTCTGAAGCTAATGAAATGCAACATAAACAAGAACGCTTGAGAACAAGATGGACACCTTCCCTGGACAAGGTTTTTGCTGACCTTGTTGTTGAGCAGATTAAGCTGGGGAACCGGCCGAACAATGTCTTTGACAAGAAAACTTGGAATTATATACGTGATGAATTTAATAGACAGACAAATCTTCATTTCAATAACAACCAACTAAGAAAGCACCTTGATGTGTTGCGAACTCGTTATTACAACCTTAAATCTGCTTCTGATCAAAATGATGCTTTGGACGATTCTTGCTACATTGGTTTTGACCTATGGGAAGACATCGGGGTATTTCTAGTCTCTCTTTCTATATATGCTTGTGTTTTCGATTCCCCCTCCCCCAATTTTCCTAACAGATTCATGGAAAACAGGCTCAGCCGAAGCCTGAATCGAGTAAAACCAAGGAGTGCCCTATCTATGAGCAGCTGTGCACAATATTTGCTGACTCGGGTGCTGATGGGAAGTATGCCCAATCAAGTCACTATGAAGGGCTGGACAAATCTGCTGGGATGGATATCTCATTTAAAGAAAGTGGCAACTTGGCTCCTCCTTCATCAACTCCTTTAAACAGTGCTGCTACTTTACAACAAACTACAACAAGGACTGTAGCTGGTAAGAAGAGAAAGTGTCCATCAGATATAGTTCCTGCTTCAGGCCAGAACTGCGGGGATAGAGAGATAATTGATGCTATGGCAGAAGCGATGGGGGATATGATTGCTGCTTCAAAGTTTCAGACAGTTGTAATGCCTCAAGTTGATGGTAGATTTACAATCCGTAAATGTATCAAAGCTTTGGATGAGATAGAAGGCGTTCCAGAAAATCTTTACTATGCAGCTTTGGATTTATTCGACAATCCCAGTCTAAGGGAGATGTTCATTTGTCTTAACAACAGCAGCATGAAGCTGACATGGCTGCAGGGGAAATGTACTAATCTTTCTTCATTTATCTAGCCTTTCCCCCTGGTTTACAACTTTAGTGGTAGTACCCATTTTATGTAGCGATTTTTTTTTTTTGGAAACTGTATACATAAATTCCTATGGCCTGCTTGTAGTTTACCAGCATGAGACAGGTAAATAGAATATAGTTAAGGTAGAGCATGCATTTGGAGTTTTGGTAAGGCATTGGTGGTACTGGTCACGGAAGCTAAAGCTTTACATGTTCGTAGAGCTGCTAAGCAAGTTAGCTATTCTATTTTCTCTTGCAAAGAATGTTTTGAATGGAAGGCATTTCTACTTTGAATGATATATCGGTAACTACACATTTCATTTCATTCCATTCATAACAAAGTACATGTTTTAAAGTTATGTCTTCTATTTAAAATTCAAGCTTTATACGATTGCTGGAGTATCCTTATGGAATCATTAAAAGATTGTATTATGAATTGGTACATAACAATTATTGCTCCAATTTGAATCAAACCTGTCTGATGTTGTCCATAACTTGAAGAGGCTGCATTACATATTGGAAACTATTTTCTAGTCCATGTCATTTTGTTCCATGGCCAAACAGTTGTTTTCATATTTCGTGCATCCTTTACTGGCAAAACACCTAGGAAATTCATCCATATACCACTTTATATTTTCCTTCAAGGGATTAGAAATATGCATCCACCAAATCCTGTTCAATGGTGAAGGTCATTTCTCTTGTCATTTATTTATCTTTCCTACAGATCTCTCACCGACAAATGAATCTGGTCGCCAGAGTAAATGTATATTTGTCATGTCCACTCAAGTCAGGTTTGGTCTGGTGTACTGTATTGGGCAAAATTTGTCTAGCATAAGGGGTATAAGGAGGACTGGAATGTGGGAATATGTATTGATTATTTATCGGACCCTCGTTTTTTTTTTTTTTGTCTACCTGCTAAGTAAAACATAGATAAGTTAATCCAGCTTGGTTTGCTGGTTGGAAGATAAGCTACATTTTTATACTGCTTTTTTTTTTCAAATTGTTGGAATGGCAACACCAGAGTCGAGCTCAGTTTTGAAATTTAGCAATTTAATGTGCTCTGGGATCGTAGATTGATCTCTGGTTGCTTCCTTTGTGATGTGCTAAATTCCTTGTAATTATAACTATTGCACCTTGATCTTCAGGTGTCTTTGTTGGTGCCTCCAGACACAAATTTGTACTAATAGAAGTTTAAAGATGTAGAAATTTGTACATGTCATCTGTACTCAAATGTTTTTGCTTTGGAAAGTAAAGTATGATACTGAACAAATTCAGAAGTATCTTTAGATACACACGTTAATTTTTCATCAGTTGGGATAAGACGTCCTATGGAATTCTACAATCTATATCCTCCAAAAAACCAATAACCTTTCCTGAGAAAAATGTCCCGTGTGCCTATTTGTTTAACTTTATACAAATTTAAATGTATATTTATGCACACCTAAAGTTGAAGAGCATAAATGTAAAATTGTGTCAAGCTAAAGAACATATTAATATGGAAAAATGGTCAAAAATATCCTTAAACTTTATTTTATTGGTTGACTTTACCCTTGTCGTTAAAACGAAGTTAATTTTTTCCATACCATTACTAATTTCACTATATTCTCCTCATTTAACGGAAAACCCCAAATTAACTCAAATTAACCCGAATTTCTTAAAAATCCATTTCCCATTTTAAACTCAAAGTCTTCTCCTTAGTTTCCTTTGCGGTCAACATGAACAACCAATCCTAGAGCTTATATATGTTTTTTAAGAGAAAACTCCGATGGATGGTAAGCATCGACACACGTGCAGATTGCTCTTCTTGGCTAGTCTCCTTGTGTAAATAGAAGGAGAAAACTCTTATTGGCTCTGTCTCAACCAAATATGGATTCACAAGCCTTTCATTACTCAGTCTCAAACCAAATGTTGGCTCCTTAAAGCCCCTTTATTTAATTGAGGCATTCAAGACAAATTCCTTTACCTATGGCATCTCTCGCCTTCTCTTCCATTACCCTACCTAATATATAATATCAGCATCCTGAAGTTGGCTAGAGTTCGGTCAACTTCAACACAAGATGACTAAAATTGGCCTTTGGTGCGTTTTGTTAAGTATGTACTAAATCATACCGTCTGTAATTCAGTCCACTTTTAGTTACAAGTGTGAAATCTCAGATGTATATGCTTCTGTTAATGTAAATCTTTGGTCATGTTATGTTATTTCTACCTTCTTGGCCTTTCATTTTGACCACATGGTGATAAACTACAGTTTTATTAGCTTGTACTAGTCTTGATACTGAAAGATTTAATTGGTTTCTGAATGTGTTATGGAGTATTGAATGAAAGTTAGGTTTCTACTTTGATCAATAATTTACGTTTGGGTGTTCATGTTGACTGGGAAGGAAACTAAGGAGAAAGACTGTTGGGTTGGGGCATTGGGTTAAAAATGGGTAATGGGTTGTTAAGAAATTCGGGTTAATTTGAATCAATTTGGGGCTTTCCGTTAAATAAGGGGTATATGTGGTAAAATTAGTAACGGTAGGAGTAAAATTAACTTTGTTTTAACGGTAAGGATAAAATCAACTAATTAAATAAAGTTGAGGGATATTTTTGACCCTTTTCCCTATTAATATATTATGCAATTGCATTACTACAAAAAAAAACAACAACATTAGCAATATCAAAGATTTGTGGGTTGTTTGGTTGAGAAAAAATTATCCTATGATTAATTATCCCCGGATTAATTATCCTATCACTATAGTATAAATAATGAGATAAATTATTCTAAACATAACAAGTAAACAAGACATCAAAATTTTAAGCAGTATCCAAAATCTCCATGAATGATTTGAGAAAAGACACCTCAATTCAATTGAGCCTCATACTATAACCTCTTCGACCAACCATACCAAACTACAACTTCACTTTCAAATCAGCCCATATACAAATAATAATAATAATAAAACACGTCCTACAACAAGTACTACTAAATCTTCAAGTACAATCTACCATGTCCTATAGAAATCTCAATACTCCAAAAAGATAACTTTATAACCCATTCCCAAATCAATGACAATGCACAAGTCTTATTACCACACTCCTCTAATCTTGATAAGTAATCAATCAAGAATGTCATAATTCAACCACCTCCACTTCCACTTTCAACATCACAACTTCATCCAACGCCAAAACATGCACTTCTTTAACTCGAACAACACCCAACATCCTCATGACCATGGAGGGAATGGAAAACCCACCACAAAACTTATACCTCTACCATATCTGATGGAGGAAAGGTTAACTGACAACATAATAAGATTAGCTGCGACATAGTTGGAGTTAGCTTGGGAATTGACAATGCTGAAATTTTACCACATTTTTCATCACCCCATAGTTCTACCCAATTTGTGTATGCAACATTTATCTCTTATACTCTAACTCAACGACTGTGTGAACTCATCACCACAACAAATTTTAGATATGCAAATTCTAAATCAGTCCAACGAAGGAACCATGAGCAACGAAGAGGACCACTTGGTCTTCCATCCGCTCGTTTCTTTGTTGTTCATGGTTCCTTTGTTGGGCTGATATGGTGTTTGCATATTCAAGACTTGTTGCAGTGATGAGTGCACAAAGTTGTTGAGTTTGAGTATAAGAGATAAGTGTTGCATACTCAGATGGATAGAGTTGTAGGGTGATGAAGAATGTGGTATCAATTCCTGAGTTAGCTCTAACTGTGTCATTGCCAATTTTATTATGCTGCCAGATAACCTTGCCTCCATCAGGTGTGAGAGAGGTGTAGGTTTTGTGGTGGGGTTGCTATTTCCCACATGGTCATGAAGGGGAAAATGGCTAGGAGGTGAGTGTTTTGGGTCGAGTAATGTGTCCGTTTCTTTAGCAAGACTGAAATTCACAATCTTTGCCTCCACTCTACTACCTCAAAACTGGCCATGAAATGAAAAACAAGCTGCCCAATCTGGTAATTTATCAAGAGATGATTCATATCATATAAAAAAATTCACCAAGTACTGAACTCATATGATATATGATCTTTCTTGTATAGTATCACTTGTGGATTTGAAAACTTCAACTAAAGAGTCTTTTAGCATGACATTTGATGTAGATACATAAGTGAGCTTAACATTGTTTGATAACCTTCCTGTTTATCTCTGATTATTTCAGTCTTGGTGCTAGCAAAGAACAATCCATGCGAGGTCCCATTATATATGATGCACTCCGGATGGGGAAACGATGATGGTATTTTACATGTTGAGTTGAATGATCTTGGCCAACCTATCATTCATCGATCATAGCTTCCAATAAACAGTAAGAGAGTCTCTCACAAGTTTCTGTTAGCTTCTCATCTTAGTTATGAAGTAATAATAATTGGATTTGTACAATGGATTCTACCTATACATATATTTGCCTACTCATAGCTAGGAAAAGAGACTAGCATGAAAGAGGACTATTAGAATTATCCGATTGCAACAAATTCCATTATCAGTGACGAATAATTTACATATCATATTTGTCAGAAAAACCTTTCATAACGAAAAAATAAGTTTTCAATCATTCCTTCCTAAAGCAAGGGTCTATACAAAGACTAATGAGAGTTTCATCCTTAAATAAAGCTGTATTAGTAAACATTTTTTTGGTACCAACAAATGTGTGTGTAGTATTTATGACAGAACTCATCCCTCAAAACAAGTACTTAAAAAATTGTAAATGATACTGTGTTTTCATCACTAAGAAGGTTATTAATGTCGATGAAACTACATTGTCACTGCATTTTTAGTTTAATTAGTTACGATGTTGTCTTTAAAGTCATGCATTTCATAGTCAAAAGTCATGTGTTTTCCCCAATCTCTGGTGAGTTCCTTCTACTTGTTTGAAAAAAAAGAAAATCTGGAGAAGTTATTCTACTCATTTGATAGTTTTGTAACAAATTAAAATGTAGTGCCCCCAAAAGTAGGAACGTTAATACATATAAAACATGTATTAGTATGTAAAGTAGACCGGATAACAAGTACACATGCAATAATTCTCAAACGAATATAATCAGATGTCAAAATGCAAGAATTTGCAAGCTATAAGCTCAATGATAAGTAAATGGTGTATCGCCACACCTTTTATCTTTTCCCCCTTACCAACTGAGATATGATCCTTCAATGAGTTTAAAATTATATTTCACAATATATAACCCCTTACACAATCCAAATAAAGGTATAAATTTGAACTCCCAGCTGCTTTTGAACACCGTCCAATAAGTTCTCTATCAAATAGCTGTAGAACGCTCTCATATGCTTTGTAGATGAAAAGGGAGTTAAAAAAAGTATCTTTAGTAGACAAATCTTTCTGATTTTCCTATATAAACAATGTTGTAAAAGCTTAGCTTGAAACTAACATCAAGTAATAGGCGAGCCAAAATAGATTCCGAGCTTTGAGAAATACTTACCTTGGACTTTGGTCAGCTAGACCCCACTAGACCCAATGTATATAATACCTCGTGGCAGCTAGTCAAAAACTCGTGGGCATCCTCCCCTACAACCCCCGAAAAATGCAGAGGAGCGAATCTCAAGAACCTACACACCCAACATCTTCTGCTCCTCTATTTTCATGGCAGCTAAACTGCCGTATGCTGAGTTATCTCAGGGGCTGGTGGTACCTTGATATGGGGAGCCCCAATGACAGACTGCACTCCTAGGTCTAGAATGGATGGAACTAGGACCTTCTGCATGTCTCCTAGTGCTACTAGGAGCTGTGCAATGGCTGTTGATTTGAAGCCCCCGTGCATTTGCAGGCTCGTGTGACTACTGGCCTGGTCCCCACCCCACCAGCTGAGGAATAGGCATTGATTGTGGCTCAATGATGGGACATTTGTAACATCTCTTCCCTAACCTCGAGATGGTGTTGCAGCTTGTCTCTGACCTCAAGGTCAATCTCTATCTCATTCCCCCAGTTGGGGCCCTACATGCAGGCTCAGGAGCATCACCCCTAGCTATTGCACCCCTCATGCGAACCATCTACAAAAAGGAAGAACAAATGATATTTTCAGAAACCAAACACGACTAAGATGCATGAAAAGGAATCAAAGGTGAGAATTCCCTAAAACATCCTATAGCCTCCCGAAAAATGAACACAGACACCTCCCGACTGATTCGTAGGATTCTAATAGACGCCAGCTTTGTACCAATGACATTGGTGAACCTGGAGTTGTGATACCAACTTTGTCATGACCCAAAACCACAGGTCGTGATGACACCTACTACAATCCACCAGTATGTAAGTTACTCCCATTCCGGGCTAAGGGTAGGCTTACCTACTGGTGGGTTGTAATAGGTGTCATCATGACCCGTGGTTTAGGATCGTGAAAATTTGTAATCAACTCAAAGCTTCTTCCAAATCCATGTTATCATTTCCAAATTCTTCATTCTTTTTTCTACCTTCTCTTTTTAGTTGAATCTTCTGATCCTTGTTAACAAACTTGGGCTCGCATGCATGAGGACTCCCCAATTATACTTTTCTTCTAGTATTTCCATACATGGTGTTAGATCCATAACCATACATTGGCAGCTTCTTAATTGTATTTCAAGATTGGGTTAGCTGTAGATTTTAATTGATTTCTCTGTATAGATTTCAACAGTCGTATAGACTGGGGATGAAGTTGTTGAACCAATTCAATTATAAGTTATGGAAGACATATATAAAATCATAACTTGTTGTTGAAGATTTGTGAGATGTTGTTAATGGAAGTATGACAAGTCCACATGTCAATGGATTATTAAATAATAACGGATGTACGAAGTGGAAGCATATTAATGCATAAAGACGGAGTTCATCCCAAAGAGTTCAACCTCCTCTACTTTATTTGATCATATTATAAAGTGTAACTGAGTTAGTGATATATAGAGGTCCCTCAATCAGTTGTTCAACAAGAAGAATGAAGATCAACTTCATACTAGAGACTTTAAATCAACTAACTCCTCTATAAAGCGTCTTATGTACTGAAGATAGGTGTGTCAAGTTATTATCCCCAACTACTTGAACACTTTATTAGTTATATATAATAACCACTAAACCCTAGATAGACTAGAGACATCGGAAAGAAAGGAGGTCTCATCAAAGCTGGATAAAAAAAAGATCCCAGTGATGCGTCTGTTGCCGATCTCAAATACATGAATCTACATCATAATACAATGTAGCACCGAATAGTGTAATATCTGGAATGTATGATATGTAAAATAATTAAATGAAACAACTGATACAACTAAAAATACATAGATAAAGAATAGATCAGATGATGGACCATAACAAAGCCAACTTAATAGTAAAGTATGTATGTGTACTTTAACAATAAACTTTACAACTGAAAATATAAATAACAAATACTAAAAATAACGCAACTTTACTTTTTATCGGAAATTATGCTAACTGATAACTATAACATGAGCCTTATGATGATAAAACATCTCTCCCACGTTGTCAGAGTCATTATTTATCTTTACCGGGTAAAGAAAGAGCTTGACTAATGGATCCAATCTCTAAGCCTTTACTAGGTGCTTAATGGGAGTTATCTGAATCAACGGTACAATTCTATTCTATGGTGGCAACGCAATTCTAGAGTTAGAATCATCTAAACCCTTACCCAACTTGATGCTTAATACTCATCCTAAAATATGCATTGGTACGGTGCTCAATAACTTTAAAGTTGTCCCACTTTAGGAAAAATGTCTCTTTATTCTAAAAACGAAAATCTCTTTCTTGGAGGCCTTTCTTAACATGGTTCTTTAGAACTGACTAAACATGCTTTAAAATTGATTATGCTTCATTTACAATTGACTTCTCTTTCTTTCTAAAAATAATGCACTAAGAGCAAATTGTTCAATCATGAAAACCAATGCATGTTTTAATCATGATTCAGTTTCCACTTGTTCAAAAGATGATAGGCTATTAAAAAAGAGAGGAATGTCTAGGCATTTAGGAGAATTGTACAATTTAGAAATTCACAATATGCAAGCGAATAAGGCTAGGATGGTGATCAATAAGATGTAGAAACAACTTTTCCAACTTCATCTAAGAAGGAAAATATATGGAAAAAGAAGAAACAAACTTCACCCATCTTTAGTGCTCTACAACTACAATTTAAGTCTATGAATATTCCTGATCCTGACTTTCATAACTTTGACAAGTATAAAATGTGGCCAATGGGAAAAATTATACACTTGTCAAAATTATGAAAGTCCAAATCAGGAACCATCATTGACTTAGCTTCTAGTTCAAAATCAATAGGAGGACTACATACAAACGAAGTTAGTTTCTTCTTTTCCACTTCTTTTTCCGTCTTAGATGAAGTTATAGAAGTTGTGCTCTTTTCTCTAAGCTTCTTGTTGATCTTCATCCTAGCCTTATTTTCCAACATATTGTAAATTTCTAAATTGGACAACTATCTTGAACACCTAGCCATGTATCTCTTTTTATTAGCCTATCACCTTTTGTACGAGTGCTGGAAACTTAACATGGAACAAAACATGCATTAGTTTTAATGAACAAATTGCTTTTCTTCAGAAAAGACTCCAGGTTCAGTCCATTGATAACTTCTTCTGGTGTAAGAATTTTCACACGTGTAGCAGAAGATCTATGCTTATTGTCATACATCATTCTTTCTGTTCTATCATACAACAATCTCCCCGCTTCAAATATAATCTTACACGCCCTTTGCCCTAACATATACATTTTTATCACAATGAAGAGCTTGACAATTCTTCTATAATGTTTTTTTTATTGTTTCATCATAAGTCGAGGACTCTACAGAAAGGATACTGTGAAAATCCACTTCACTAGTAGTCTTATTCTTCTGATGAGCAAAATAAACATTGATAAACTCGATGAATGTAGAAAAACCATCAAAGTCTAGAATTTTTTTTTGAGTCTTCAAAGCAAAGTTTTGAGTTCCAACAATGTCCTTCTCGGTTAATTTCTACTCAAACATTTCTCTAGCCATAACGTCTTCATCTTTATTACATTTCCTTTGCTACAACTTTAATAGGTAGAAAATAAGCAAACTTTACTATCTCCCTCAAACTCAACCAACAAATGGATAAACACTCGATGACCTAGTTATTGCATGAAGTTTATTCACATAAATACTATGGAGAAGAACTATCTTTGACTCTTCAAACCCTAGAATACTATTATTACAAAAATGCACGTCACAAAACCTAGAAACTTGAAAGACTGTAAAAAGTAGAACAAATGATATTTTCCTAAACCAAACACGACTAAGATGCATGAAAAGGAATCAAAGGTGAGAAATACCTAAAACGTCCTATAGCCTCGAGAAAAATTAACACAGACATCTTGTGACTAGTTCGTAGGAATTTAATAGGCACCAGATTTGCACTGATGACATCGGTGAACCTGGAGTTGTGATACCAACTTTTTGATGACCCTGAATCACGAGTCGTGATGACACCTACTACAATCCTCCAGTAGGTGAGCCAACCATAAAACCATTACTCCCATTCCGAGTTAAGGATGGGCTTACCTATTGATGGCTTCTAATAGGTGTCATCATGACCCCTGGTTTTGGATCGTGAAAATTTGTAATTAAATCAAAGCAAATTCAATTCAAAGCTTCTTCCAAAACCAAGTTATCATTTCTAAATTCTTCGTTCTTTTTTCTAGCTTCTATTTTTAGTTGAATCTTCTGATCCTCGTTAATAATCTTGGGCTAGCATGAGGACTCCTCAATTATACTTTTCTTCTAGTATTTCCAGACATTGTGTTAGATCCATAGCCACACATTGGCGGGTTCTTAATTTATTTCAAGATTGGGTTAGCTGTAGATTTTAATTGGTTTCTCTGTATAGATTTCAATGGTCGTATAGATTGGGGACGAAGTTGTTGACCAATTCAATTACAAGTTATGGAATACATGTATGGAATCATAACTTGTTGAAGATTTGTGGGATGTTTTTTATAGAAGTTACACAAGTTCTTATGTCGATGGATCAGGAAATAATAACGCATGTAAGAAGTGGAAGCATATTAAAGCATAAAGACGCAGTTCATCCTGTTGACACCCAATTTTGACCCTCCCCGGTAGGAATTAATTCATGAGCTTCTTAAATTCTCAAACAATTTAAAATAATTGGTTTTTATAAATTTGGGAAGTTTACGATTAAATTAATTATTTTATTTTTTGTTAAGATTAAGAAGCTCGCTAAATTAATTTATGAGAATTCATCATATTAATCAAATTACTCTAAACCATTCAAATAGACAAATTTTGGCCTTTTGCATTTTGTCCCACATTGCTTCCCACATCTTTTTTGAACCCAAATTTGGTCCTATATAAGCCCCTCCACATTGCACCAAAGAGGAGGGGGGAGGGAGAAAAAAAGAAAAGAAAAGGAGGATACCAAAGAGTACCCAGAAATTTTCGGGAATTCTTGGTTCCATAGTTTAATATTTATAAAATATTTTTTGCGGCTGTTCGAGTTTGGAGAGGTGGTGGAATCGTCTCCGTCAAACTCGTAGTTCCGGTTCGCTGCCCAGAATCAGGTAATTTTTTAATTATTTATTTATTTATTCATTTATTCATTATTTATTTATTTATTTATTTATTTATTATTTATTTATTTATTTATTTATTTATTTATTTTTTTATATTTATTTATTTATTTATTTATTTATTCCATATGCATATATGTATACATATATATAATTTGTCAATTACCCAATTTGCTAACTATTTGGATCTTAAGTTTAATTAGTATTAACGTTTAGTTGCTATTACTATCATACTTCTATGTGTGTATTAATTTGCCATAGCAAATTGGATTCGTTTCACATCATGGTTGTAACGACCTGCTTAGTCGTTTTGAGCAGCAGATTTTATTTCTGGAAAACTGTCTGAGACGACGTATCCAACGACGGACCGTCATGGGAACGACGGACCGTCGAGGGTGTCTCGTTCCAAACACTTGGAATTCTTATATTTGAGTGCTGAAATCGACTCTCTGAACTCTGTGACGGACCTGCAGGACGGACCGTCACAGACATGACGGGACCGTGTAAGGTTCCGTTTCAGAACACTTCAACTCTTGAGAATTGGGTACTGAGAGCAATTCCTGAAGTCTGTGACGGACCTGAGGACGGACCGTCACAGACATGACGGACCGTTGTGAGGTTCCGTTCAGAACACTTCAACTCTTGAGAATTGGGTACTGAGAGCAATTCTCTGAAGTCTGTGACGGACCTGCAGGGACGGACCGTCACAGACATGACGGACCGTTGTTGTGAGGTTCCGTTCAGACACTTCAAACTCTTGAGAATTGGGTACGAGAGCAATTCTCTGTCCGTCGTGACGGAAGTGCAGGACGGACCGTCGTAGGCACGACGGACCGTCACAGGTTGCGTAATCCCAGTCTGGGTCAAATTTCTGGGTAAGTTTTAAAGGGGAGTTTTGGACTATTCTTGCTATAATTATAAATTTTAGTGGGTCAATGTTAATAACTCAAATCCTTGGGGGTGTAAAGGAGATGACCTTGAGTTATTTAGTGGGTGGTTTCCTCATCTTTCATACCTAATTATATGCCAAATTGGGGAAAAGAGAGAGAGTTTGGGAGAAGGAAAAAATAGAGAGAACAAGGAGAAGAGAGGAACGATCTATAGAGAGAGACAACCAAGAGGAACCAAGAAGCTTGAGAGATTGCTTGTTTGATCAAGGATCCTTGGTGAAGGTAGGTTATGGTTGATACTATTTGTAGTAAACTCTTAATAGTGAATGATATGTATTGGTAGTATTGTAAACCCTTCTATATGCTTAATCTTATGCTTTCATGAATGTGATTATGTGTTTGTGATAAAATAAGCTTAATGAAGCTTTGAATGCAAAATCTTGAAGAAACCCTAATTCACCTTGTTATTGATGATGCCTTGGTATAAAAGAAGGCTTGATGAACTAAAGTAATGAGATTGGTGATGCCTTGGTATAAAAGAAGGCTTGATGAATTGTTAGAATTAGGGGATCGGAGTGTCACGTTCCGACACATAGTATTAGTGGGTCGGGTGTCACGAACCGACACGTAGAATTAGGGGATCGGAGTGTCACGTTCCGACACATAGAATTAGGGGATCGGAGTGTCACGTTCCGACACATAGTATTAAGGGATCGGGTGTCACGAACCGACACGTAGAATTAAGGGATCGGAGTGTCACGTTCCGACACATAGTAGTAGGGGATCGGAGTGTCACGTACCGACACAAGAGGAAGAAAGATAATAAATCTTGAGAGATGTTTATATACTCAATGTAATGAACCTAATTCCCAAATGAGAGTGGTATTGAGGCTTGAGTCCTCATGGATGAACTTGGTAGTACTTATTGATGATTATAGTACTTGTTACTACATGTTGAGTATTGTAGTTGATTTATGATATGAACTGATATATACTGTTTTCTATTTTGAGTTGGCCGATGATACCTACTCAGTACTTGTGTTTGTACTGACCCCCTACTTGTTGTTTCTTTCTTTGTTATTTGGGGAATGCAGCAAACGTACCGTCGTCTTCAACTCAGCAGCACTTCTAGCCAGTCGTCACTACACCGGATTTCAGGGTGAGCTAATGCTTCTAGCTTGGACTGGATCTTCTCTTCAATGTCT
This sequence comes from Solanum sitiens, assembly GCA_016801875.1. Classification (NCBI taxonomy): domain Eukaryota; kingdom Viridiplantae; phylum Streptophyta; class Magnoliopsida; order Solanales; family Solanaceae; genus Solanum; species Solanum sitiens. The sequence goes on along the minus strand of JABWTJ010000387.1, from coordinate 209,385 downwards.
TGATGCCTTGAACTTCCGGCATGGACTAGCCTTTTATTTATTTTAGCTTCTTAGATACTTCTAGATTTGTAACTTGAGGATAGATGTTCTTGTGATGATGACTTCCAGATTTGGGGATAATGAGTTTTAAGTCTTCCGCTTTGTATTTTTGTTCAATATGTTGGAGTTTTAGATTGGTTGGTTCGCTCACATAGTAGGATAAGTGTGGGTGCCACTCGCGGCTAGATTTTGGGTCGTGACAATGTAAGCATTTTGGGGCAGCACACAATAATTTAGGCAACACCCTTTTAGTGACATCTGTATGTGTGACTAAGCTTCACTCTCTATAGACTATATTCTGACGCCTCTTCTTGTGATTTCGTTTCAACTGAAGTTTAAGAACATTATACATTAGATAAACAGTTGTTCTTCAAAAATCAAAAGAAAAACTAGCTCCTTTTGGGTAAATTCGACACACAACCTTCTTTTGGTAAGTGATGAAAAAAATCTGTTTGATAGTTGGGTAGTATTTTGTAGTTTAAGCATATCTTGTCTTATAGAACTTCGTTTACAATGAATATATATGATTTGGAAAGATAATTAGTAGTTCTACAACTCTTATGTTTTTTGAAAACTCTAATTTTGCTGTTATGATTTGAAATGTGGGATGCAACTTAGGAAGAATTATGTCCAGCTACTGGAATTAGAAATCATGTCTAATCAACTGTTAGTATGTTGACTATATCTTTCTGTAGAAAATGTATTTTGAGGTGATTCTTGATTATTTGCAAGCTTAAGAGACGTACCTACATCTTTTATGCAGGATATAAAGTCCAGTTTTGTTGTTTACAGTTTCAAAAATAAGTTGTGACATGCAGTACTTTTGTTGGACAGAATCACTGTTTTGGGAGCTTAGTCGGAAATGTACAGGCTAGGCTTACTTGTGATGATTATCCTATTTTACTTCGACATTATTGAGATACTAGAAATTAAATAAGTTATTTAATTGTATTTTTAAGGTTGTATATACTCGTGAACAAGTTGAGGACCTTCATACATTGGTTGGTCTAAGGTTTGAACTCTTGAAGTTGTGTTGGACTATCTCTTTGCTAAAGCATTGAGGTTTGTGTATAAACTTGTACTTGTAATATTGTTACTTGCTGGTATATCTGAAAGTTTATATTTGTACGTTGGTTACCTCTTGTCACTTTGTATATTTGTGTTGTTGTCGTTTAAGGCGTTAAAGACTCTTGTGTAACTCGCCCCCTTGTACGGATTACTTGATCACTTGGCATTCTTGTTGGGACTTTGTCCTTCTTGTGGTTGTGATTTTGTCACTATTGGCATGCCTCTTGATTCGGATCATTTGCCATCTTGACTCTGGATTTTTAGTTCGTCTTAAGTATGGATGTTGTCCCTTTTAAGTACGAACTAGAAAGCCATTTTTAATATGGTTCTTGGTTCTCTTGATTATTGGGCTTTGACCCTTCTTGATACAGGGTGTCGACCCTTCTTGTTTCTGCTCGTGCTTTGTGTGAAGACATGATGTATATGTTGGGTGAGTCTTGTTATTGAACCTCTTGAAAAATTGTGCTATGAACGTTATTGACATTTGGAGCTTTAATTATCCAACATGATACTCTTTTATATTGTTTACTTGATTTACTAATTATATTCAATTATGCTACCATTGACTTGAGAATGATAACTTGGTGAATCTAAGGGCACTGGATCTATAGTTTTTACACAATTAAGCTTTATGCTTAGCGATAGTTGTTTCTATCGTAGGTAATGTTCAAGAGGACGGTTGGAGTTGGTCATTGAACATGGAGATTTTTAAAGCCTTAAAGGAAGATCACACTTGCATATAGGCATATATATATTTCGTATAAACCTTGGGACTTGTACATGATCTATATATTGTATATTACATGGAACTTTTGAGGGCTGATTTTGTCATATCACCATGGGTTGTAAAATAATTACGGCTATATGTTTTTATCTTTTTCGGGATGTGTAAACCCATGTCTTGTAAAATACTAATTTGCTTTATGTTTTGTAAGTTTGTGTGAAGCATGAACCGGCTGATTTTGGTAGTCGAAAGTTCGTAATATTATTGGTATTTCGTCCTTAGGTGTGAAGATAGTATATGTATGAAAAGCTTGTCGGTTTTGCTTAACACATATTTGGAGGGTTTTTTTTGTTAGTTAAAACTTCGTGCCATACAAATTTTGACCTGAATTAAATATTTAAAACGAGCAAGACACACATTCTTAACTAAATTATTCATAATGAACCTAATCCCTCAACTAGAAAAAAAATCAGTATACCTTCGTTAATCTCTTTTAAATGTCGCAATTATTAAATTAGATTTCTTGTAAAGTTGTAGTATCTCTCGGAAAAGAGCGCTACAAATTTTGTGAACAGTTCGCAATTGATATGCCAAAATCCTCTAGGAAGTCTAATAGATATAAGGGGAAAAGAGATTATAAAGAAAAGTCTAAAATTTATGACGTAAGTGCTTACGTCATGTAACATTATTGGACCGACATTCGGATCCTAAACTTTATAAAAGATTACAATTATCTTAACTTTTATAAAAGTTAGTGTCATATCCTCTATTCTTTTCTAGTCTCTTTTCCCTTTAGCGTGTCTGAACTAGAAGATATCCCTGAACTGTTGAAGAAATGTTTCAATGTCCATTTCTTTTGTGCTATGAACGCTTGGGATTCTCTTGCTATACATGTGTCTTCCTCTTCATTTGAGGTAGCCATAGATATATTATCCGGAAATTCCATGCCCATATTTTTTATTAGATCTTTTTTGACTTCTTCCATGTATGATGCAAGAAGTTTCGATTTTGAGATGACCCCTTTCTTCATCTGCAGCCTTCTGATTATTTGTTTGAAAGGACTGATATCCTCTCGGCCTTGTATAACTTCTGATTGACGCTTCTTGATCTCGATAGAGTCTTTAATGGAGTTTATAATCTCATGTCCATGGATTTTTCCTTTAACATCTTTCTGAAGTAATTTACTCCAAAATTTTGTATGAAATTTCCTCCTTAAGCAAGGAAATCCTTCTTCATTTATCTGGACTTCTACTATCCATTTCATTATCCACAGAATAGAGAATTCTATGAAAAAAATACGTAAATGGCTTTCCTTTTAAACAAGATATCATCTTTTTGTAATTTTATCAATTTGGGTGATACGTCAACCCATTTAACATATAATTTTTGTATTTCTCTGGCAGTATATTTATAGATGGACCATATAAAATCCACCATTGGCAAAACCAATTTGGTATATGCTGTTTATAAACATCAGAGCATATTTTTATAAACCATGAATGTTTTCTATTAAAATTTTTATATAACAAGGCTTTATTAAAGCTCTCAATATAATCCCAATAATTAAAGTTGACTGCAATATTTTGTTCTACATGGTTGTATTCCCTTTCCTTCATCGTGCTTATTCCCTATTCTTCTTGGGTGAATATCTTTTTTTATAATGAATTTTGAAAAGTTATAAACCTTTTTAGTATTGGCTGGGTAAAAGTGTTGGAATTCAGCTGACCCAAGAGATGAGAGTATTATCTCATAATGCATTTTGTATTTATAGGTTGGGACAGCATAGGATGTTGTATCAAAATACCTGGTCATTATTTGCCATGGATCGTCTTTCCATTGTAAATCTATGGGCTCAAGAAGAAGTATTACTTCATCTTTCTCCATTTTATCATATACTTCAATATTTTCATTTCCTTCGTCAGTTACGGCTGAAGAATAGGATGGTGGGTTATTACCCTGAGCTTGTTTAGATTGTATAAAATTCATGAATTCTTTGTACATTGGATGTTCAGTGTTAATTCCCGATGTGCTTGTATATGCTCCTGCAATGTTTGAAACTATTAACTTCTGGTTTCCTATTTGGGCCAAGATATTATTTTCCCATGGGTGCTTTTCCTCTTCCTCTTCCTCTATTAAAGGAAAAATTTCCAGATGGCCGCATTACTCATGTTATTAATAGACAAAGAGTTATTAACTTAAATATTCTCTAGTAAGAAAATCGGGAAGACTATTATTTGTTCTCTTTTTATAATGTATTTCAAAATCAAAAGGTACTACAAAGCTTGCCATCTTGAAAACATTTGGTTTGAAACATCATGTTTTACATCTTTATTAAAGATGAATTTCGCTGCTTGACAATTAGTTTTTATGATAAATTTTTTATTATATAAATCTCCTTGGAATTTTAAAACACTTTTACTATAGCCAAAATTTCTTTAGCTATAGTAACATAATTTTTCTAACTATTCTTCCATTTTCCATAATATAATTGTATAAGGTATTATTGTTTTTCATTAGGAGAAATTTGTTTTAAAATTCCCCCGTAGCCAATATCAGAGGCATCTGTTTCCACTATCTTCTGCCAATTCGGATTGGCTAAAGTGAGGCATGGTAGGTTATTAACATTTGTCTTAATGTTTCTGACTGCATTAGTATGATTATCAGTCCAAGCTTTAGGATTTTTCTAAGTCTATCATATAGTATAACTGTGTCTTTAACCAGATCTTTTATAAAAGGAGAGATATAATTTAAACTTCCCAAGAATTGTTGGAGCAGTGTTTTATCAGTAATAACATCACGAAATTTTGATGCAAACTCTATACTTTTTTGGATGGGAATAATTTTTCCCTTTTCAATATTATGACCTAAGAATCTAACAATATGAATAATAATAATAATAATAATAATAATAATAATAATAATAATAATAATAATAATAATATAATAATAACAACAATAATAACAATAATAATAATAAAAACAACAACAACAACAACAACAACAACAATAATAATAACAATAATAATAATAATAATAATAATAATAATAATAATAATAATAATAATAATAACAATAATAATAATAATAACAATAATAATAATAATAATAATAATTATTATTATTATTATTATTATTATTATAACAATAATAATAATAATAATAACAATAATAATAATAATAATAATAATAATAACAACAATAATAATTATTATTATTATTATCTAATTTTTGTGATGAGAAATTTCTAAATATTTTCTAGGTTTAACCGAACCTCAAAATAAAGCTATCAATGTATATCTTTTCAAAGCAAGAATCACATCGAACGTAGTTTAGGAAGTTTGTTATTCTGTTGTTATCAATGTTTCAACTTTTTTCACTCTTTTTTCTTGAATCTTTTTTGTGACTTCTCTTTTATTTTTGAATTTATGACTTTTTCTTTTTTTTCAATTGTATTTTTATTCCAAAAGAGGGGTATGAAAGAGAATAAAATTAAGGCTCAAAGGGGATAGCAAAGAATTACACGATTTTTGGATAGTAGAATGAAATATCTTCGTCATATCAATTATTAAAAATTTCAAATGCAAGCATGTACATTAAGTTTTGAAGTAGAAATCATACATTATCTCTTTGTCATGTATGCATTGATGGATGTGTTTATCATTTTTGTTCCATATTTGTCAGCTTGAAATCACCATTTGAGTAATACCTTCTTGAGAACGAATGACATACGTTAATTTATATGAAATATATTATTTTAACCATTTTCGATACTAAAGGGCGTATCAAGGTGTTTAAGTCCTCTATTCATTTCCTCAAATGTATTTTTTTTTTTAGTGTAGTCATTCCATGATTAGATATAATCTTAAGATCTGACCAAATCCTCTTGCATATCATGTCACAAAAATTGAATTCAAAAGAGATGCATATATTGAAAGCCAAATAGAACAGATCAAGTGACACAAAACAAATATTATGTTAAGATAAAAGGACTTGGTGACAAGACAAAAACTAAATTTTACGTTACAACTATATAATAACCCAAACTACAACAAGACTCATCAAACAAATAAATAAGAGAAATGATAAAAAGGTCTGACTTACTAAAAAAAAAATGAATTGCATATCAGATATGATAACAATATAAACTATCCATTCACTTCTTTTAGAGAAAAGAAGACTGTCTCCCAATCACCAAGCTTGACTTCTTAGCCACTGCTTTGCACGTTAGACTTCGTAAAAAGTCCACCAATTTCGATTGTCTTTTCTTCAGTATTATCATATTCTTTGTCATCACATATCATTTATAAAAAGTGTACATCATTATACGCCGGTAGAGAATTCTTCGTAACGTTTGGGAGTCATCATTTTAAACCACGATCATCTTTGTTTGAATCATCTCCTCCACCTTCTTCTTAAATTTCGACAATCTTCAATAGTGTGCCCTGGAGCATCAGAATGGTTTGCACACCGTATTTTAGGATTGAAACTTGCATGTGGATCCACGTAATTTTCGTGGAATTGACTCTATCGTATTCAAATGTTTCAATTTCTCAAATAAACTTGTGTAAGACTCTCCAATTGCTGTGAAATTGTTCATAGGTCTTTGACCTCCTTCAAATCCCTGTCCTGTACGGGGATTATAAGGTGCTTTAAATTTTTGATAAGGATGAACATTTTGATGTGTTGGCGCTCGTCATTGAGGATAGTTTGGTGGATATGCATATGGTTGTGCGCTATAGACTGCGTAATGAGGTCAAACAATGGAGTATTGCTTGTCTTGCACGGGGAGATACTGATGGAATTGAGGTGCTGCATATTTTTAAAGTGGACGCCTTGGACTTTTTTGTGTGTCTGACACAACATTTGCTACATCCTCCTTCATTTTCATTACCCCAAGATTTCCCAATCCATTTTGAATCACTAGTGTTGTGGCTTTCAAGGCACCTTGACTTACAATCTTTCCAGACTGAATGGAATTTTCCACCATTTCTCCAATCTTGATAACTTCAGCGAATGTTTTCCAACAACGGAAAGTAAATAATGTAAGTAGTTTGGTTCTTGCGCTTGGAGGAAAACAACAATCATCTTAGACTTTTTCATGGGAGGCTTAACCCTAGCAACTTTATCCCTCCACCTAATAGCATATTCACCAATATTTTTGATGGTATTTTTCATCATGTTGACAAGTAAAGTATGATCTGGAACTAAGTCGATGTTATACTGAAATTGTTGAACAAAATATCGAGCAAAATCACCCCATGTATGTCACTTAGAAGTATCTTGATCTATGAACCATTCTTAGGCAATTCTAATCAAACTTTCCCCAAAATAATCCATGAGCAAGTCCTCTTTGCTTCCATCCCCTCTCACTTGGTTATAATATCTCTTGAAATAAGCTACAGAATCTCCATGTCCATTATATTTCTCAAACTTAGAAGTTTTCAAACCAATGGGTAGATGAACATGGGGAAACATTCATAAATCTTTGAATGAGATACTTTTATGTCTTTCCAATCCTTACATATCTCTTACTCTCTATTCCAAACTCTTCATTTATCTAGACATTTCTTCATGATCCTCATTCTTAATAGCTTTTTCATTATCAACATGGAAACTTTACTGAAACTATAATGATGAGCGTGAAGATAAGAGCCTGAAATTTGAAGAGCCTCTTCGGGGGGATAAGCCATGAAGAACTTGGTATGAAGGATCATTGTTGGATTTGGGCAACATTGTTGGCTGTGGAATACTATTAGTCTGCGGAGTTGGCACAAAGAGTGGATTACTCATCATAGTTCTTCTCAGAGCAAATGATCTTTCGGTTGTTTTGATTATGGTGAGTTAGGTCATTAACCTAAAGATTTCACTTTACATAGATGGATTTCCCAGCACCACAGATAACTCTACTAGCTCTACCAGCAGACCTTCTAGCTAGAGGTCAAGGCCAAGGTCCGGACCGTGGCGCTAGAAAGTAGGTATTCAGGATGTTTCCAGGGAAGCAGGTTAGGTGATAGGACTGATGACTAGGGCAGAGGCGGACGTGCAATTCAACATTAATGCTCACATTAAACGTATCATTATATATATTAAATATTGTTTTCCCTCTTCTTTATAACACCCTATCCAAAAAGGGAAAAGGAATTAGATTCTAGGAAGTTGTACCACGGCTCGTGGGTAGAACCACATACCATTTGTGGTCCGTGGATTGGCCACCTTGCCGGGATTTCAGAGGCTTAGGACCCTGGCCTGACCTACAAAAGAGACTTTATCAAGGTAAATACGCAAGCACATAAATGAATATACAACTATAGTCAACCAAATACCTTCAAATAGGAAAGTGGGTATGCTCGCGATAAGAATTTACTTCTTTAATACTCTGCAATTGTATAACATTCAAGAGTAAACAATTAGATTGACTCTTAGAGAGTTAGGGTTCACTGTATCAAATACCAAATAAAATTTGTGACATGAAACCCTCAAAATTAAAATGTCTTGGTTGCTTGACAAATGCCTCACATTTGTGGAATAATCTATTTGTGGATATAATAATAGAATATCCTTAAACATAAGTAGAATGGGATAAACCATTGGGTTTTAATAGATTGTTAGAATGAGAACTTACTTATACAAATACTGAAGTGTTTATCCTAGGAGAAAATTAAAATAACGGTCTAAGACTAGGAAGTATTTATCCTAGGAGAAAAAATAAGAAATAACCGTCTAAGAGTAGGAAGTATTTATCCTAGCAGAAAATAAAAAATAAATGTCTCCGACTAGGAAGTGTTTATCCTAGGAGAAAATAAAAATAACGGTCTCAGACTATGAAGTATTTATCCTAGGAGAAAAATAAGAAATAACGGTCTCATGCTAGGAAGCGTTTATCCTACGAAAGAATAACTAAATCTCATTATGTAGGAGGGTACTACTAATTCCATTGCTTAGGAGGGTCCTGTTAAACTAAATCTCATTGTGTAGTAGGATCCTGCTAATCTTAATATCATTATGTAGGAGGAACCAGGCATACCATTATGTAGGAGGGTCCTGCTAATATAAATCTCATTATGTACGAGGGTCCTGCTAATCCTATTATGTAGGAGGGTCATGCTAAACTAAATCTCATTATGTAAAAGGGACCTGCTAATCCTATTATGTAGGAGGGTTCTACTAATCCTATTATGTAGGAGGGTCCTACTAATCTAAATCTCATTATGTAGGCGAATCCTGCTAATCCATTATGTAGGAGGGTCCTGCTAATCAAATCCATTATGTAGGAGGATCCTGCTAAACCTACTGTCCAGGAGGGTCCTGTTAATCTCATTATGAGGAGATACTTGATTTATTATATGATATCTTACGATGAAACTTCAACCCAAGACACATACCGTACTTACAACATCTCGTATAGCGTATGATGGATAACTAAAGGTGATGGTATCATTAGTAATTCTGATCAAAAGAGAAATTTGGAATTTCAAACAAAAACAACAAAAAGGAGCGAAGACAATTATATGCAAGACTTTTCCGATTAGCAATTAATCCTTTCTATCCCTTCTTAGCTCATCATTATCCTAATCATTGGCATCATTAATTTGTTATACAAAGATTCCCCTAGTTATCTTGTCAATCCACTATTTCTGTCCAAAAATATAACATCCACAATCACATAATTGGTTAGTTATTTTCCATTAAAATTATAATATACAAAAGTATGTGTGGTATTGTAAAATTAAATAGTAAAATTGAAAGAGTTAGAGGTCCAATTAATCCTCACCTGAAGAAGCGTACCTCCTTCCTTGTAGTTCGTGAGTGGAGCCTTTTTATCTTTTATTAATTTAATAGTACACTCGGGCTACGTGGTATTAGGTATTAAATTGGTCAATTAACCATCAACTAACAAAATATTAATTATTTATCAGTTACTGTCATGACCCAGACCGTCGTGATTGGCACCCACACTAACCCTCCGATGGGAGAATCATTACTACAACCCAATTAAGCAATTTAAACAAAATACTAAGCATTTAAAGCTGTGAAAGTAGGTTTAAATAACTAAACAATCGATACGGAGTTCTCATAAACTCTGGAAGTTCAACTAACATTTAACAACTAAAGCCGAAATTAACCCCTAGAACATGAAAGTCCTCACAGGACGTCAAGATCTCTAACCTTCTTAGTTAACTCATCCAGCTGAGTTAACAAGGCTGCTAAGTTGAATCCCTTTCCACTTGTTGGTTGGACTCCGTCAGGTGGTCAAACAATTGGCAGGCTATCACATGAGGTTTTCGTACTAGACCACCAGGGATAAGTTGATCAGCCAACACTCTGTTCCCTGGACCAAGACTTATATCTCTTTCACATATACTTTAGACAATCGTTCAACATTATAATCTATTCTTACCTGAATAAAATGGGCCGACTTAGTCAATCTATCAATCACTACCCAAATAGAATCAAACTTTTCCAAAGTCTTGGGAAGAACAACCAGAAAGTCCATGGTTATCCTTTCCCACTTCCATTCCAAAATTGGCATTCTTTGAAGCAAACCCGTAAGCCTTCGATGTTCATATTTCACTTGTTTCAGCGACATAAGTCATGCTTGCCGATCCACTCGGTGACACGCCGAGTAGTCACTTACAACACCCAGTTATACAGGACCTCCAGTTGACGAGATTGCCGACCAGGTCGGCGATTCGCCAACAATTTCTTGGGCTCGCCGAGTTTTAGAGACTCCCTTTTAATTGTTCTTAATTCCAACGAAGGTATAGGTTGGGGTCGCCAACTTGTTCGATGATTCGCCAATTGGACCTTTAGCTCATCAATCTACTCTTTTCCAACACTTTCCACATGTCAACCTGCACAATTAACACACCATTATTTATAAAACAAAAATAAAATAATAAAAAGGGTCTTGAGTTGCCTCCCAGGCAGTGCGTAAGTTAACATCGCGGCACGACGCAACTCCACTATCAAAGTTCCATTAGTGGGGTTTGCCTCATTTTCATCAGCCATCCTACTATCGGGTTTGGATAGAGATCATTTAGCACTTGGTCCATTTGGGATCCTAGTAGCTGAATGAGCATGGCATGGGAGGTTGCCATCTAGTTCAACATCAATACATTCTCCTTTAGCTCCTCCAATACCCTATCCAACGTATTGATTTTCATAGAAGGAGTGTGAGCATTGCTTCAGTTTGTCCATCCTCTTCGTTCTTCAGTTTTCTTCGCTCATGAGGAGGGACATAGCAGTCCTTCTTGAGACGTGCCCTACCATGGATAATAAGAACAAGTATGAAATGACTTTCATGGGATTTATGCTTAGCACTGAAAGGATATAAAGATGGAAGCTCTGTTGTTAGTACAGACGGGGTTTCTAGAAGCAATCTCATTATCCCTTAACTATATGCCCTAATAGGATGATTGTCTAGATAGACATTATCTAGACTATCCACCTAAGGTAGAATTTTATGGTCCTTACCTTGGCAAGTAGGGAAACCATTTTTGGTGTGCGAGACAACAGTGATTATGTTGTTGCTCACATGGTATCTACGTCGGTTAAGGCTACTTACCATATTACTAATTAAGTAAGGTTGCTCCAAAAGTATCTCATATGTGTTCAAATTATTTAAATGATGATTAGATTGCATTAACCATGTTTTATGACTTATGATTTCTAACCTTTTTATATCATGTTTTAGCTTGGTCAATTGCATGTCATGAAATGTCACCTTTAGAATGATTTAATTTTTTTATGCATAGCCACCATGCTTGGTACAGTTTTTTGTAGTACACATTCTCTTTCCTACATTTCCCCAAATATAGAGTCCGATAGTTAGGTTTCTTTGTATTGTGGCTAGTGGTTGATTTTGAGGTTCCTGAGCTTTGGTGAGTCCTCATGCTTCGAGAAAGGATTTTCATTATTCCTAGTTTCCTTATTATATTTCAGTTTTGGATATGATGTATGGGCTAGGCCCAATTTCATTCTATAGTATTACATATCTTTTGAGATAAAGTGTTTTAGAATTTTTCTTTTCTTTTAGAAAAGCTATTCGACTTGAAATGTTGTTTTACTTCTATTATTCTATTTCTTATGCTATGAATGATAAGTGGCTTTTATATGGTCCCTTGGGGTCCTATACGCCATGTTACGTCTAAGGGGTACCCCTAGGTCGTGACACTCATAAACCATGTATGCGCGTAGAAAGGGTCACACATTTTAGACGAATCCTTATTGATTTTTAAGCATAGCTTAGTGGATCAACATAGTTGAGAATATCTTATACTCCGACAAGGTATAGGACAGTTCTGGCTACGGGGGCAAGACTTTGTATCATCACATAGCTCATAGTTATGGTTGTCTGTTAGAAAATCTTCCATATAAGAGTAAAAGAGTTATTATTGTATTTTTAAATACATTGAGTTCTTATATACTTTTTAAAATCTTTCATTATAATGCATCTTTATTGTTGCTTTTATTTTGAACTGAGTTTAGTACTTCTGAGTTTGAGTATGCTTGAGTTGAGTTGAGTCAAGACGAGGTGAGTATGTTCTTCCTTTTTAACAGTTCAAGGTTATGTCTGTACTTTAGATTTCCTCTTATATGCTCGTACATTCCATGTACTAAATTTATTTGAACTGCATCATTCATGATGCAGATACAAGTAACTAGAATCATCAACCTACACTTCGTTGATACAATTTGCAGTCCGAGTTAGCTTCGGCGGTCCTTCTTGCTTCTGGAGGATACCATTTACTTTTTAGTTTTGTTAGGATGTCGTGGGTCTTTTTCCGACTTCCATATTCTTCATTTAGATGCTCCATATATAAACAATAATAGATGAAGAGGCTTTTCTCATCCCCTTGTTGATTTTTTAATGATTGTGAGTTGTACACTTATGTTCATTTGACTATTGAGTAAACTATTATATTTTTGACATCTTATGAGTTGATCTTGTTTTGAGATTTCTATTATTGAGTAAGTTATCCACTGAGAATTGAGCCAGGCCTAGAGTTTGCTTGGGGCTAGCTATGGTTCTCGTGTGCCGGGTGTCCAGGGTGTAGGCTCGGGTGTGACACATTGAGGCTCATGAAGGTTTTTGAGACATAATTGCTTTTCATCACATGCCATCCCATCTATTTTTGGGTAGTGACATAGTTTGACTTCCATACTAGTAATAGTAGGTGTCATCATTACTCAAGGAATCGGGTCGTGATAATAACTATTTTTATAAAGCCTCTACACAGATCCTTGACAAGATTAGATGGTATTAGTTAAAAATTCTTAGTGCAAGTTGGGTCTCTTACCTTTCTAGTGAATTTTGTCATTCTAGAATTTTGAGCAGATTTAAAAGCCCTATTTTTCTCTGGGACATTCAGTTTTGGACATCGAAAAGCTTTGTTTGATGTATCCTTTAGGAATGTGTATGATAGTGAATGACAACGTAAATGTCTTTAATGTTGATAAAGCGATAAAACTATATGCAGTCTATAAGGAGTTGTCGGGTATCACAATATTACATGTGAATTTTCTAATGCTACCCCTTTTGTCTAAAGAATTTATAGAAAGAGATCTTATGGACAAATCTTTCATTGAAGAAATAGCAAGTCAAGAGATAGTTCTTTTTATATGTTTGCGAATGTGTTAATAAGAATAGGAAATTTTGAGCTTCTTAAGAGACCTCTAAGCCTTCTCCCAAGTTGTCTATTGAGAAAGCTCTAAACATAGAGTTGAAAAAACATCCTTCTACCTCTATTATTGATTGTTTAGAAGGATGAAACTTTTCCAATATTTTTTCCGCTTATTTATCTAATGTTTAGGTTAAGAAGCCCTAACAGTTTCGAAACATCACAAACGAGCTCTAGGTTAGAAGATGTCTGATATCCATGGAACCAGATTCACTTTTTATGCACAAGATCTGTATCGAAGAAGGATGTTATTCAACATCAAAGAAGGCTAAATAAAGTCATGAAATATATTTTAAGGTAAGAGGTGATCTAGTGGCTTGATATATATATTGTTTACCCAATTTCTAACAAGAATTAGATTACACATTTGCAATGCGTCCCTAATAAAGGGCAAATTAAGGTGATGAGAAATGTGAAAAGTGAGATAATTCCATGATGCATAGAATATGCAGGGACTATAGAAAATTGAATGAGGACTCGAGAAAAGATCATTACTGTATTTCCTTATTGATCAACTATTTGATAGACTTGATACAAGGAGAACTATTGCTTTTTAATGGTTATTCACAATCAGATAGCCATTGCGCTAGAGGATCAAGAGAAGACGTACTTCACCTGTTTAGGTTTTGATCATAAAATGGAGGTTCTTGAATCATAGTCGTACTATTAGCCTTATTCTTGTTTTGTTTTGCATTTGATTCATCTCATCATCTATTGTTATGTTTCACTTATAGACCTAGTTTGGTGTTGTTACTGTTGCCAGTTATAGCACAACTCCAATTTTAAATTCTAACCCCTATTAAATAAATCCACCACCCGATTTTCTTACTTAGATTACTGAAACACTAACTGTCCCTATATATACAAAATCACAACTAAAAAAGTTAGTTTTAAAGAACCCTGCAGATCGGGTATTACTTAATTCTTGTAATGTGTTTTTTTAATATTTTTACCTCTCGAGGTTGGGTTTTTTTTAACTAAAAATACATTTGAAGAATATAATTTTTCAAAAATTTCCAGTAAAAGCATTGGTCGGGTAAGTCAAAAAATCAGGTGAGTGAATTTATATAATTTGGGTAGGAGAAAAAAAATAGAACCAATAATAAAATGACATTTGGAATTTTTATAATTTTAATGAAATGTTAATTGTTAGTCATGTGATATGCATTATCCAAAAATGTAAACAGAGGGGTATATCTAATAAAAATGGATGGATGAAGAATACATTCAGACTTTTTGTGATAATATAGGTGCAATTTTGACACTTTTCTAGAGAAAATAACATCTCTATGAAATCTATTGTCACCCCTTGAGCATACACCCTAGACTTGGGCGACACTCCAGAACCATTTTCGATCCCCAAATGAACCCTTGATCTAACTGACTACTTAGCGAAAAACTCAAGCCATAATAGGTTTAGCACATACATTATCTCCATGTATACTCAATTGGAATATCTGAAAATACTTAATTCCAATAATAATGATACATTGTAAAACAATCTTTAAAGTAAAGAAAGTACTAAGAAATCCCTCAACTACAACAATCTATGAAGCCTCTAATACTATGATACATGTAGGGACAAAACCCACAACAAATCAACAATAACATTAAAATAAATGTTAAATCCTTCGGAAAGAAAGGAGGCTCACCAAAGCTATCCGAAGAAAAAAGTCTTGCCTATGTTATTTTTCCCCAAGGAGTATTTATTTTATGTTGAACCGGCATGTTTAGGATGTTGATTGTAAAAGTAGACTAGATACCAAAACGTGATGACAATAATAAAATTGATACCACTCAAAATTTTGTATCTGTGATATATTTGTGTGATTGATAATTCATGTGTAGGATATATGCATTACATGATATTAATTGATTAGATAACAGGAGGACTCCTTAATGAGTTGGAGAAGCATTACAACAATCATATCATATTTTTCAAGCATATCTTCGCATTTAAAAGCCAACTTTTAGAAATCACGTGACATTCTTGGTTTTTAGTGTGTATTAGTCCATGGATGAGGCGCCTCAGAGTACACGAAATATTTTTAACAAAAATCTTTATGTGGACCTTTGTAATGATTTGATGAAGTGTGATGAGTCCACAGATTGGACTCATTTATGGCTACATTTTAATAGAAATAGTGTCATCAAATTCTTATTTTATCTCAATATCTGGTGAAAATTTGTAAGTTTTAGGTATTTGAGGATCTAAGGAAAGCATGGACACTATGTCGCCAAAAGGAGAAAAAAGGCTGAGAAAAGTGAAGAAATGAACGCCTGAGAATCGCCATGTCCACTTGGAAGATCGTCGATAGACATTTTGTTCCAGTGTGCTAAGCCCCAAAGGGAAGGGTTAAATCAACGGAAGAGAGGAGCAGTCAATGCATCACCGAGTAGTTCCACAAAGTAGTATCCATCGCCCAATGAACAAAAGCACAATGATGCTTAAGGCTGTACCAGAAGGCGATGGACTATACCAATGGACGAATCGCTGAGTCAATCGGCAATTCCCACTTAAGTCGTTGAATGATCTGTTGCAGCACAAATATGAAAGCTATAAATACTAGTAGAGTTGTAGTTTTGAGGGAGTTGGACCATTTTTTTTAGAATTCCGACTTAGTGACGAACAATATAATATTTTCTTAGTACTTTTTATATTTTAATCTCAAGTTTTGTAAGGGTTAGGGTCTCCTTGATTCTTACCTCTTTGCTAAAATCAAGACTTTGTTTATTTTACTCATTTAATTTCAACATCATTGAAGGTATAATTTCTATTTCTTGATGTGTGGCTAAAAACCCCACTCTTGGGGTGTGATTTAGCAATGTGAGTTAATATTGTTGTTGGGTTTTTCTTGTTGGTGGGTTAAATATAGTTTAATGGTGATTTCGTGTAGTGGTTTTGATTTCATCTAATAGATTTGTAGTGCCACATGGTGCTTGTCGGTAGAAGATTGAGTGATCACATTTTCTCATCTTCATCCCTAACTCCAAGACTACCTCACTTAACTTCTCAAACCAAACTCGGGGACTCTGCTTCATTCAATTACACCAAATGATTATTATAAATAAACAATTAGTCTAAGAGTGATCAAATGGAGAATGGACTCACATGATTATCTAGACAAAGATAAATATAGGAAGTAATTATATGAGACACTACAAGCTCTTACTGGATTCAAAAGGTTTACATTGCACATTGGGAGATTGATATGAAGATTGTGTTTTGCTTTTTTGGACAAGTTTGTTTTGGTCCACTTTTACGACTTCTACTCTTTTGTTTTCACAACTCTGTACTTGTTACTTCCAGCTTTCGGAGGAATATTTATGTATATAGTTTTGGTTTTCTTCCCTTCTTATGGTCTTTTGTTGTCTAGGGGTATGAGAATGAGAAGAGTTGTATACATGAGTTCCATATTGTTATTTAGACCCTCGAGTGGCGTCGTTCATGCACATAAATTCCGCATGAACTTTATGAATTGAGTGTTGCGTTTTAAAAGGTGTGAATGGAAAATGAAGAGTTGTGTGCTACTTTTATGAAAAGCTGCTACTTTTATGAATAGTTGTGATTTTTATGAAAAATTACGACATTCATGGAAAGTTGCGACATTTATGAAAAGTTGTGAATTTTATGAAAAGTTGTGACATTATGGAAAGATTGTGACCTTTCCGGTAAGGCAAAATAAGAACATTTTCACACTACTCTTTGTTTTCTATAAATTGAAGGATTTTCTCTCATTTTAAAATAGAATATCTAGACTTCTTCTACTACTGTTAAATCTAGTATTTTAAGTGTACTTTACTACCGTTGAGTGGCTCGCTGACACCAGCATTTTGGGTATTAATGCAATGGTCATTGAGATCATTCTATCTTAGGAGTACATATTCCAAATCAAACCTCGGATACTAGAGAGGAATAATTTCCTTAAGGGGACATTGTGCATTCAGTGCATTCTGTTCTTCTGTTCTTCAGTGGTTCATTAAAATTTGATAGCTTCATGTTTCTGCAAAGATGTTGGAATTCTTTAAACACAGATTGACAACAATTCTTCTTTAATAAAAATGTTTCGTATATTCTAATATGATTCTGATTCTAGTTTTAATTTTCTAGTGCTGAAAATGTTCAAAAACTTTGTTGTGTCTTACCAAGTTCTTCCAAGTTTTGTTATAGGTATCTGTTAGACCCGTAAACTACTTGATCTAACTATGTGCAGGCATGACAAGGATTTGGGCATTGGTCTTGGCATGCATGGAGGCAAAATAGTGCAACAAATGTTCAAGGTGCTTGAGTGTTGGCAAGGCAGCTTAGATGTGCAAGGCTTACGTGTAGGCACATTCATCGGCAAGATAAGGTGGGGTGTTGGCTTCACAAGAAAAGGTTGTGGACTTGATGTTGGCAAGACAAGAGCTGAAATAAAACTAAGTGTTGGAAGCATGCTAAAATATTCTAAGTGTTGGAAGCAAGCCGAAATAATTCTAAGTGTTGGAATAAGCTTAAATATTCTAATTATTGGAATAAGCTGAAAATATTCTAAGTGTTAGAATGGCTGATTTCGGTTATGCCTTAGAATGTATTTTGAATTCGAAAATATTTCTATCTGTTAGAATATTTAGTGTTGGACTTAGTTTGAATTCTGTGAGGACAAGTGTTGGACAGTTGTCAGATGTAACCGTCAATGTAACCGCCGATGTAAGTGTTGTAACTGCCTTGTACAGAATTTTATAAAGGGTGGAAATTCGTCTAAGGCAACAAGGAACAAATCTAGCCTTAGATGAATTTGTGAAGCCTTACACTTTGTTGATATATTATTAATAAAAGGTTGGAAAGAGTTCCCATACGTTGGCTGTGTTGTTACGATTATTGTTGCTTGAATAAAAACTAAGTAAAGGAATTCTATACTTAGTCTAATTCGTGTGAGTGTAAGGCTGAAGTTTGCAAAGAGTTGTAGACTGTCTGGGAGTTGTGTTAGATAAAAAAAATTGACCCTCTTTCAATTGGTATCAGAGCGCGGTTGAACGATGGTGACGAATGCAGAACTTTGGGAAATAGTGCACAGGGTTGAAACCTTCGTTGGGATTACTGATGAGGTAATGGATGACCCAATGTTGGTTGATTTTCTGACGCAGATTGGCAATTTGAGACTGAACGCTGACAAGATTCGAAATGATATTGGTGTGTTCCAAGGATTTGTTGACGAACACATGGCTGAAACTTTGAATTTTCGTGAGGCTACGAAGGCACAATTAGAGTCATTGCATAAAGACAACGAAAATCGTCGTGCAGAGATCGTTGTGCTATATCGGGCTGTGGCAGCGTTAAGTTCAAATCATGGGGAATTAAATAAGGTTAAAATTCCAGAACCTAGAGCATTTGTTGGTGCAAGGAGTGCTAAAGAATTGGAAAACTTCATCTGGGATATGGAACAGTACTTTACTGCTGCAAGGGTGCCTGAAACTTACAAGTTAAACATTACCACAATGTATTTGACGGGTGATGCTAAACTTTGGTGGAGAACACAAAATGCAGATGATGTAAGTGCTGGACTATCCAAAATTGATACGTGGGATAAATTGATGAAAGAAATGTGTGACCAATTTCTTCCTAGCAACGCCTCTTGGCATGCAACGGACAAGTTAAAGAGATTGAGACAGATGGGTTTGGTGAGGGAATACATTAAAGAATTTACCTATGTGATGTTAGACATCCAAAATATGTCTGATGAGGATAAATTACATAACTTTGTTTCGGGTATGCAAGGTTGGGATCAAAACGAACTTTGAAGGCAGAATGTTAAGGATTTTCGAGGGGCAATTGCTGCTGCTGATTCGTTAGTGTATTTCATGATGACTCGACCAACTACTGATGTCCCTTGTACTTCGAAATCCAAGAAAAGGGGGGAGAAGAAAAGGGACTGGAAAAGGGAGAATCGTAAAGACTATGTTAATGATAAGGGGAAAGCACCTATGAAGGAAGGAAATAAAGAAAACAAGCCAAAGAACAAGGATGGAAATTCGAAAGGTTGTTGGACTTGTGGTGGTCCTCATTTGGCTAAGTCTTGTCCGAATAGGGAAAGAGTGAATGATGTGCTTACCGGGAAGGTAAATCAGGATGAAGAAGGAGAAGAAGTCGTGGCTTCTATGGCCAATCCGTTAGGTTTGTTTTTCAATCATATTACATTGGTTAATAATGTTGAAAGAACTTCTAAGACTTCAAATCCACATGCTTCATTGATTCATTTGGAAATGAAGATAAAAAAAAATGTGTGATGGCTATGGTTGATACGCGGGATACTCGTACTTTTATTAATGTTAATAGTGCTGCAAAATTGGGGTTTAAGTTAACTAAAAGTCCCTCCTACGTCAAAACAGTGAATGCGAAGGCACAATCCATTGTGGGCATGACTTACGGGGTGTCTATGTCGACTCAAAATTGGGTAGGAAAACATAATTTGATTGTGATGTCGTTAGGAGATTTTGAGATGATACTTGGTATTGATTTTCTCAGAAAATTCCAGTTTGTTCCTTTTTCACATTTAGATGGGATAATGATTATGAATGAGGATCATGTTGGGTTTGTGAAGGGTGTCCATCCGTTTGGAAAAGTCAATAATGTTTCAAAGAAGAAGGATAGGGGAATGATGTTATCTGCTATGTCAATTGACAAAGGGCTGAAGAAGGGTAATGAAACTATACTTGTTGCTTTAGTCGAATTGAAATCTGATGTAACAATAGAGGTGCCTGCTTGTGTGGCCGAGTTGTTAAAATATTTTGTTGTTGTGATGCCGCCTGAATTGCCAAAGACTTTGCCGCCAAGGAGGGATATTGATCATAAGATCGAGTCTCTGCCAGGTACGGTTGCTCCTGCACAGGCTCCTTATCGTATGGCTCCTAAGTAATTGGTTGAATTGCGGAAACAGTTAAATGAATTGTTGGATGCTGGTCTGATTCAGCCATCTAAGGCTCCCTATGGTGCTCCTGTTTTGTTCCAAAAGAAACAGGATGGAACGATGAGAATGTGTGTAGATTGCAGGGCGCTGAACAAGGCTACTGTGAAGAATAAGTATCCGATTCCGTTGGTGCAAGATTTGATGGACAGGTTGAGCAAGGCATGCTGGTTCACAAAAATGATCTCAGGGAAGGCTACTGGCAGGTTAGAATAGAAGAAGGTGATGAACCTAAGACAACATGTGTAACTGGATATGGTTCTTATGAATTCCTTGTAATTCCATTTGGGCTAACCAATGCCCCGGCTAGCTTTTTCAACTTAATGAACAATGTGTTGTTTGACTATCTTGATGATTTTGTAGTCGTCTATCTTGATGATATTGTTATCTATAGTCGAACATTGGATGAACATGTCAATCACTTAAGTATGGTACTGTCTCAGTTGAGGAAATATACACTTTATGTTAAAATGGAAAAGTGTGAATTTGCTCAACAAGAGATAACATTTTTGGGCATCTTGTTAGTAAAAACCAAGTTCGAATGGATCCTAAGAAAGTGCAGGCCATTGTTGACTGGCAGGCACCCAAAAATGTTAAGGATTTACGGTCGTTTCTTGGGTTGGATAATTACTATAGAAAGTTCATTGCGGGTTATTCGAAAAGGGCAGCGGCTCTGACTGACTTGTTGAAGAAAGATGCTAAGTGGATACGGGTTGTGCGATGTGAAGAAGATTTTCAAAATTTGAAGAAATTTATTGCATCTGAACCCATACTAAAGCTGCCTGATTTTGGGTTGCCATTTGAAGTACATACTGATGTATCTGATAAAGCTATTGGAGGTGTGTTAGTACAGGAAGGTCATTCTATGGCCTTTGAAAGTTGAAAATTTAATGATGGTGAGCAAAGATATTAGACGCATGAGAAGGAAATGGTTGTTGTTGTACACTGTCTGCAGGTTTGGAGAGTCTATCTCTTAGGGACTCGATTTGTGGTCCGAACTGATAATGTAGCCAATACATTCTTTAAGACACAAAAGAAATTGAGTCCAAAACTGGCAAGATGGCAAGAGTTTCTGGAAGAATATGATTTCACTTGGGAACACAAGCCAGGGAAACACAACCAGGTTGCTGATGCATTGAGTCAAAAAGAGGTATTTTCTGCAGTCTATTCAATTTCAAAACTTGAGACTGATTTCTTTGATAGAATCAGGTTGTGTGCTACAAATGACTCATTATATGTAAAGTGGATGGGTCAAGTGCAAGATGGCACAATGAGACGGTATTGGATCGAGGACGATCTGCTCTATTTTAAAGGGGAAAGAATCGTCATACCAAATCAGGGTGGACTGCGCAAAGACTTGATGAAGGAAGCGCATGATTCTGCTTGGGCTGGACATCCAGGTGTTGAAAGAATGTTGGCTCTGCTGTCTCGTGTTTATTTCTGTCCAAAGATGGAAGATGATATAGAGGCATACGTGAATACTTGTCATGTCTGTCAAGTAGACAAGACTGAACGTAAAAAGGAAGCAGGTTTGCTGCAGCCTTTGCCTATTCCTGAAAGGCTTTTGGTATCAGTAAGTATGGATTTCATTTTTGGATTTCCTAAGGTAGACGGAAAGGCATCGATAATGGTGGTAGTAGACAGGTTTTCAAAATATGTTGTTTTCATTGCTGTACCTGAATTGTGTTCATATGAGATTGCTGCTGATTTATTCTATAAATACATGGTTAAATACTTTGGTGTTCCGGCTGACATTGTGAGTGATAGGGATACAAGGTTCACAGGCAGGTTTTGGACAACATTGTTCAATTTGATGGGAACTAAGTTGAAATTTTCTACTGCAAATCATCCACAAATAGATGAACTGACGGAAAGGATTAATCACTTATTAGAGGAATACTTGAGGTATTATGTGACAGCAAGTCAACAGAATTGGGTTGCATTGTTAGACACTGCACAGTTTTGTTACAATCTGCACAAGTCGTCTGCAACAGAAATGAGCCCTTTTGAAATCGTTTTGGGCAAAAAGCCTATTACGCCATTGGATGTTGCTAAGTCTAAAAATCAGGGAAAGTGTCCAGCAGTGTACAAGGTTGCAAGGGACATACTTGAAATGTTGTTTGATGCTCAAGATAGCTTGCGCAAGGCTCAGCGGCGCATGAATAAGTATGATGATCAACATCGTCGCTTAGTTGAGTTTAATGTGGGTGACAAAGTGTTGTTGAAACTTACTCCACAAATCTAGAAACAGATTGCAAGTAATACTAGGCATCGGGGTTTGATTCCTAAGTTTGATGGTCCATTTGAAGTGGTGAAACGAGTGGGAGAAGTTGCATATAGGTTGAACCTTCCAGAAAGGTTAAAGATTCATCCTATTTTCCATGTGAGTTTCTTGAAACCTTACTTTGCAGATGCAAATGATCCGGACAGGAATAGGTCAAAGAGGGATCCTCCATCGGTACCTACACAGTTTGATGCTGAAATCCAAAAGATCCTTGATCACCGGATTTTGGGCACAAGTAAGAAGAATACAAAGACAGAGTTCTTGATTCATTGAAAAGGAAAGAGTGCAGCTGATGTAGTTTGGGAGAAATCAAAAGTCTTATGGTAGTTTGATGCTCAAATCAATGACTACCTTAAAACAGTCTCGATGAGGACATCGAGTTCAAGTGGTGCGGGTGGTCTGTTAGACCCGTAAACTACTTGATCTAACTATATGCAGGCATGACAAGGATTTGGGCATTGGTCTTGGCATGCATGGAGGAAAAACAGTGCAACAAAGGTTCAAAGTGCTTGAGTGTTGGCAAGGCAGCTTGGACGTGCAAGGCTTACGTGTGGGTAGATTCATCGGCAAGACAAGGCGGGGTGTTGGCTTGACAAGACAAGGTTGTGGACTTGATGTTGGCAAGACAAGAGATGAAATAAAACTAAGTGTTAGAAGCATTCTTAAATATTTTAAGTGTTGGAAGTAGGCTGAAATAATTCTAAGTGTTAGAATAAGCTGAAATATTCTAAGTGTTGGAATATGCTGAAAATATTCTAAGTGTTAGAATGGATGATTTTGGTTATGCCTTAGAATGTATTTTGATTTCAAAAATAATTCTGTTAGAATATATAGTGTTGGACTTAGTTTGAATTCTGTAAGGACAAGTGTTGGACAGTTGTCAGATATAACCGCCAATGTAACCGCCGATGTAACTGTTTTAACTGCCTTGTGCAAAATTTTTATAAAGGTTGGAAATTTGTCTAAGGCAAAGAGGAACGAATCTGGCCTTAGATGAATTTGTGAAGCCTTATCCTTTGTTGATATATTATTAATAAAAGGTTGAGAAGAGTTCCCGTACGTTGGCTGTGTTGTTACGATTATTGTTGCTTGAATAAAAACTAAGTAAAGGAATTCTATACTTAGTCTAATTCGTGTGAGTGTAAGGCTGAAGTTTGCAAAGAGTTGTAGACTTCCTGGGAGTGGTGTTAGATAAAAAAAATCGACCCTCTTTCAGTATCTTAGGAAGTCTTTATACAAATTGTTTAAACACTTGTTTTAAATACCTGAGCACTGAGATGAGGAAGAGTATTCAATTTCTTTAAAATGATCTATGAGAGCTAAGTATTCCCAAGAGTAAATGTTTTCATATTTAAAATAGGAGAAAACTGTGATTTCCAAAAGAGTTTTTGAGCAGTTTTGAGTACCCTCTCTTTTAAGAGAAAGAGTTTGAGTAATAATCTCAAATCACAGCAAGAGTTATGCTTTTAAACATATGAGCTAGTTAAATTTTGGGAATGGTATTGAGCACCGATATAAGGAAAGTTCAGATAACTCACAGCCCCCATAAATCATGTAGTCAACGCGGGTCAAAAGCGTCATACTTTTAAGACAACTCCTTAATGCTTTTCAGCATATACTAGTGGATTCACTTATTTGAGGAGTTCTATACCGCGACAAGGTATAGGACAGTTCTAGCAGTGTGGATTAGAGGATGTATCATCACATAGATCATAGTAATGGTTGTCGGTTAGATAATCTCACATGAAAAGTTATTTTGTATTTTTATATATTTTTAAATTATCATTATATTATTACATACAATCTAGAATAAGATCCCATAATCTCACCCATACTTAAGTAAAGCTTTGAGTAACTATAGTTCATAATTCATGTTGTTGTTCATACTATCATAATGTTGGAATAAGCCTTAACCGACATGGACCATGTAAGCTTACCATGGAATCCGGTGTCTACCCCCACACTAAAAAGGAGTTCTCTTACTTGCATATGGTAGAACCATACTCTTAACCTAGGTGGATATACTAGCTAAAGCCCTATGAGAGCACATAGTTTAATTTATGGGATAATGAGATTTCTAATCGAAACATGGACTCAACTAAGGTAGAAGGTTCCATCTCTTGAGATACATACTTTGGGAACCCAAACTCAACTAAGGTAAAAGGAACCCAGTTGGAAAGCCGAACTAAACTAGTGTAAAAGCTTTTATGGGAAGCCAGACTCAACTATCGTATAATCTTCCATCTCACCATAAAACACGAAAAGACAGCCTCAAAAGAAGATTCTTATGGGAAGGAAATAGTTAATCACATATGTCATTTGGTTAAATGGAAAGTTGTGACACTTCCTAAGCCTTAGGAAGTCTTGGGGATCAAATATTTGAATCTTCATATTACAAATGAAATGGCTACAAAGGTTTAGCCAATCTGAGGCAGGTTCCTTGAATACAGGCATTTCATTAAGATCACTTTACACTTCAAATAGCTTTGGTAAGCCTCGTTTCTTTCTGGAGGAATTCACATTTATTTTCATGTTATTGTTGAGTTATCATGGGTTTTATTCAACATTATCCTAGTATTAGAGGTTCCATAGAAGTTAGAGTTAAGGGATGCAATGCATCAATACATTTGTGAATTAAATAAAAACAATCTTACCCATCCAAGGAAAATTTACTACATAAAATATACTCGAACATATTAAAGTAGTACTAATTCATCCCAAATCTCTTTTATCATTTGATAAAATAATTCTCTTTTTCATCTTGTGTTTTCCAATAAAAATAACACAGAAAATAGAAGTAAGTTTCCTTACCATAGGAAATAGCAACAATAAATTTCTTAAGTTTGTATCTCTTGTACTCAGATTAGCAAGACAGAAATAATAAAAGATGAAGAGAAATCACAAAGAACTATCTGAGTCCACAGAACCCACTGTGTGTCCTTAAGAAATTTAATCCCCTCAAGTACCCGAGGTTGCAAATTAATTCCTCCCTAAATTAAACGTATTAACTATTAAAGAAGTAGTGATACCTCAAACTTAGATAATTTCAAAGAACTTAAAATGTATATGTGTTTGAATTCAGTTTTAATCTGAATCTCGTGGATGTTTGAGCTTGTGGCTCCTTGTTTTGAATGGAAATGGTTTTGACCTATTTTTAAAATTTGTGATTATGGTTGTTCTTGTGAAAAATTGAGTATCGGTTATGTCAATACTGATGACTTGAATAGTGCTCTCAATTGAACAAAATGAATGTGCAGCTATGATGAGGCCAAAAGAAAGTTGCATAAACATCCAAATGGCTCCTTATGATGCTCTTTATGGGAGAAGATGTAGATCTCCTATTAGATGGTTTGAAGTTGGTAAAGCTGGGTTGATTGGACTAGATTTATTCACCAAGCTATGGAGAAGGTGAAAGTGATTTAAGAGAAGTTGTAAAACAGCGCAGAGTCATCAGAAATCCTACTTGTCCCTCTTTGACTGGAAACTCAAAGAGTTTTCACACAAAGAAGTAGACAAACTGACAAGTTTTTTCTGGACTCTTATTTGTAAGACAAAATTTATGCGACCGAGTATTGGTTTTCGACATTATACATCTCCCGAGTTATAAGGAAATTATGTTACATGTTGTTCAAGGAGATGAGCTGATGAGTGGAAAGTTAAGTGAGGTTCCATCGAGGCTTCAGGTCGCGGCTCTTATATTTACATAAAAAATTGAAAGCTAATAGTCAAAAAGAAAATAAAAGTACAAGCTCTTATCCACGCAACTTCTTTTGAGTCTTCACTTGAGTCTTGAATTTGAGATAGCACCTTGATTTTAGTGAGTGTTTTGATCTTGAATGTATTCCATGCTTA
Source organism: Solanum sitiens (assembly GCA_016801875.1). Lineage (NCBI taxonomy): Eukaryota > Viridiplantae > Streptophyta > Magnoliopsida > Solanales > Solanaceae > Solanum > Solanum sitiens. The sequence goes on along the minus strand of JABWTJ010000387.1, from coordinate 182,793 downwards.
ACTTGCCACTTATAGAGAGTTTTTAGACTCTTCAAAATGACAATTGTAAAAATGCTTTTGAATGACTGCATGTTTTCTTGATGGTGAATATAAATTGATGTCAGGAAGTCATGCTGCTACATGCATTAAAAAAATAATTCTAGCTATCATGGCGATTGATCATTCTGAAAGGAGTTGAAACTTTGTTCTTTAATTTCAAATTGATGTTTTGCTTGAAGAAATCTGAAACCCATCACAAACAAGAGAAATACAAAAAAAAAAAAAAGATTGCCCCAATTTTCATTGGAAAATTTTTATGAGTTATTAGCAGATGTAATTGTTTTTAGAAAATTACAAACTCACATTCGAAAGTGTTTATCCTAGGAGAAAATAAAAATAAAGGTCTCGGACTAGGATGTGTTTATCCTACAAGAAAATAAAAAAATAAAAGTCTCAGACTATGAATTGTTTATCCTAGGAGAAAATAAAATACAAATGTGTCAAACTAGGAAGTGTTTATGCTAGGAGAAGATTAAAACAAATAACGGTCTCAGACTAGGATGTGTTTATCCTAGGAGAAAATAAAAAATAACATTCTCAGACTAGGAAGTTTTTATCGTAGGAGAAAATAAAAATAACAGTCTCGGACTAGGATGTCTTTTCATGCTTAAGAAAGGTATAGTTCTTGGTCACAAAGTCTCGCAAAAGGGGTTGGAGGTTGGTAAAGCAAAGATTGAGGTGATTTACAAGTTACCACCACCAATTTCGGTGAAGGGTGTTCGTAGTTTCTTGGGACATGCGGTTTTTTACCGTAGGTTCATCAAAGACTTCTCAAAGATTGCACATCCTCTATGGAAACTCTTAGAGAAGGAGGTGAAATTCTATTTTGATGATGCTTGCATGGTGGCTTTCCAGTGCTTGAAAGATAAATTTGTTTCCACCCCGATCATCAATATTCTTGATTGGTCAGAATCTTTTGAAGTAATGTGTGATGCAAGTGGCACGACATTTGGTGTTGTATTGGGGCAAAAACGCAACAAACTTTTTCATCTCATTTACTACACAAGCAAAACTCTAAACAGTGCTAAACGTAACTATACAGTTATTTAACAAGAGTTACTTGTAGTATTTTATGCGTTTGAGAAGTTTCGGGCATACTTGTTAGGTACTAAAGTGATTGTTCACACTAATTATGCTACACAACGTTATTTGGTGAAAAAAAAGCAATGTCAAGCCAAGACTAATAAGGTGGGTGCTTTTATTGCAAGAATTCGACTTTGAGGTCAAAGATAGGAGGGGATATGAAAATTAGGTGGCTGACCATTTATCAAGATTGGAAGGCAAGAATATGACGAGCTGGAGATTGACATAAATAATGTCTTTCCCGATGAACAGGTGTTCACGGTAACTCTCAAACAACTTCATTAGTATGTTGTTTTGCTAACTACGTAGTATGTGGATTAATGCCGGATGAACTGAACTTCTACAAATAAAAGATGTTCTTGTTCGTTGTTCAGAAGTGCTTTTGGGACGAACCATATTTATTCAGGGAGTTTGCGGACCATATCATTAGGAGATGTGTTCCAGAAGAAAAAGCCATTGAGATTCTCTATGTTGGGCGTAATTAATTTATCCGACTATGAAATTTAGCAAATTTGTCACCGTTGGAAAGATGATTCAAAGACCTTCGATTTGATACCTTTTGGGTCACCTAATTCATCCGGTGGAAGTTATGATCATTTGAAATTGACCCAAAATTTAAAAGTTGACCAAATTTCAAGGTATTACAAATAGATGGATATAAATAAATAACCAAATAAACTAAATTGTATTTTTTTTGTGTGGGATATTACAGTAATTTAACATTGAAGTGTAGGCGTTCATGTTTTTAAGCTAGTATAGATATAGATATAATAAATTGAATAAACAAATAAACTAAATTGTGTTTTTAATTGGGAACATTATAGTAATTAACATTGAAGTTTGAGAATTCATGCTTTTTAAAGTAGTAAAGAATAGATATATATAGTTGTTTCACCCAATTTGACCGACCTATAATCCTTTCGAAAGTGCTATTAAATCAAGTACATATTTTTAAAACATATTTCCCTGTTATTTCATGTTTAAAACTTTAATCAATTGTGTCTAAATAAGTATATTTTTTTTATTATAATTTTCCAAAAGTATTGTAATTACTAGTAAATTATTTTTATATATATTTATTGATACTTAAACTCTAAATAATTACTTTACTAATTTATTTAGTTGTTTTTAAAATTTAGGTGAGTGATATGAAAATATTATAATTTGTGTAGTATCTTATTAATTAAATAACATCTCTTTAATGTTCTCTTAATCATTCAAATTTTAGCCTCATTTTTTCAATTCATTTCAATTCTAACCCTTTTTTCCACTCAATTACATTTCAAATTTAGCCTCTTATATTAATTCAGTTGCAATATTAGCCCTTTTGTTCTTTACGATTATAACCAATTCATTCTAATTTAAGATTTCGATCCTACTCAATCTTTCAATCCTTACCACTCATCTCAGTTTGATTTAATCTCAGTCATTCATCGCATTTAGATCAACGAACCATATCTCTTAATCATTTCCTTCCTAATTTAACAACTAAAACACCAAAACCCTAAAACAAATTTCATTCTTATCTCCTCTCCTCTAGACCACTGCCCAACCCCTCCCCCTCTCGCCTCTCATTTTCTGGCGAGACTACTCTCATAGTGAGCCAGTGGTCGACAAGAAATGTCGTCGGCTGTCCTCTTCTCCTTTCGTCGTCCTCTCCCTCCTCTTTCTCTCCCCTGGCCTCCGCTCTTCTCTCTTTCTGGTCGGGACGAGTGACATCAACAACAGCTGCCGGTGAGAACCAGCCTTGACTCTGGCAAGCAGCTGCGATGGAGAGAGATATGTGAGCTCCATTCTCATTCTCTCTTTTCTCCATCGAAGATAACCACAACAAAAACAAGAGCAGTACTAGTCCGATTTCCGGTCAGTAGGTGTGAGGATGATGAACGCCACTCCGACTAAGCGAGTTCCGGTGAAGCACGAGGTTTGCGGCTTGTTTGAAAGTGGATCTCATCATATCCGTTGCCGGTAATCTTTTAAATTGTTGCTCCATCTGTTTAACTCTCTGTTCTCTCTGTCAAATGATTCATATATGATTGCATATAATTTCTTACTATCGTTTGAGTATGCTTGTTATAGTATTTGATATGCAACTGCTCATGATTCTTGGGTTGATAGCTTGTTAAACCTACTCTTTTTTTTTTGTTAAAATACTCATACTATTGTCTATTTGGTCTAAAACTATTTGTTTATGAACTTCACTGTGTCTATGTGCCTTTTGAAATTGAGATCAGTATTAATGTAATTATATATCTCTATGGTTGTTGTAGTATGGTTGGCAGGGTTCACTATTAACTGATTGATTTGCTTAATTTCTATTCACTATTCTTCGTGATTAATTATATATTTCTAAGATTGTTGGAGTATGGCCTGGCAGGATTCTATAAATGTAATTTCTCTGCTCTAATATTGGAATTTGTTAATCTGTCTTAATATGGTACAGTCAAGGGGTTTAGAAATGAGCATTTAAAGGCGTATGTCTTGATAGTTGATTTGGGTTGTAAGTAATTCTTTTCATTATATTAATTATTTCTTCACCCAATTCTACATATTTTTTAGTGATTCTGTCTTGTTAAAAGGAAAATAGTATTCCATTAATTGATCTCGTGATATTTCTTTCCTAAAAATGTATTTCTCTCCCACGATTATTTGGTAAGTGGCTTTTTACTTCAATTGATATATCTTTCCCTTTTTTAAGTTTTGCCGATAGTTACTTTATTTGTGTTTTGGTAAATTGGGCTTCCTCCTGAATAAGGAAAATATTTTTAATTAAACGAAATTTAGCCTTTTTTCCATTTATGTCTATCCTTTATTGGATATATAAAGAGAGCTCCATTTCATTCTTTAACAAGGGCAAAATTACTCTCTACTCTAAAAGAAAAAAAAATAAAGTCATTGAAAATTCTAAGAGGTGCTTCTCTATTCGATTTTGTTGAGTTCGGGTCGACCATTGGTTTAAGCTTCTCTTCATTGCTGATTTATTAAACTGCTTAATCGATTAATTTTCTTCTCATTTTTACATGTATGGTTTGCATCATGTCTATATAATTTTATGCATGAGTTCATAATGTGTTTAATAAATAAAGGAAGCATCTGATTCAGTTTTCCTAACCCTTTTGTCTCAGTGCATATTTTATATGATTCCATGACTTGTTTGAAATTTGTGTCTGTCTTGAATGCTTTAGGATTTTGCCCTTTATAAATGATGTTACCATATACACTTATACATGTCTCTCATTGTACTTTAAATGGATTTTTGAACATAAAAGTTCAAGATATTGAAGAGTCGGCTAGGAGGGCATTAAAAATATCTTTCCCAAGTTTATATTTTTATAGTGTTAATCATATTAATTTTCTTATATGTTCTTTTTTTCTTTAATGAAAATCCTCAAAATAGATGATCGAAAATTAAATTATAATTAACTTAATGTAAGTCACTTCATTGTTTTTCCTTTCTAAGTATAGTTTTTATAATTTTCTTTTATAAGGATAAATAGGAATAAGAGTGTGTTAGGAAAATTTCATCAGTTTGAATTGTGTTACTGATTAAAACATAATTTAAGAATGAAATTGATTTTGTTATATGATTGATTGTTAAAGCATAAATCATCTGACACACATTAATATGAAACATATTTTAACAATTTTCTCAAATGCATAGTTTAATCGATTCTTTTAGTTTTCTATCTTTATTTCTTGTTTTTTCATGCATGTCCATTGTTTGCTGAGATCTCGATTTATGTTTCCTTATTGCTTCATTTATGTTCTATATATTATATTGTACTTCACTGAGATTTATGTTTTACTATCGATTTCTTGATGGTTGGAAATTAGAGGGGTGGGGGTTTTCGATTTCAAGAATTTAAGATGAAAATGTCAATTTTTTTGTTCAGTGTATTATTTTGTTGTGGATTGAGTTGTGGTAATGAGATTGTTTAAAAATTGTTGCTATGTTTAAAATCTACAGGGATGCTATTTCGAATAATTTTAAATTTAAGTTAATTAAAAGGGTCTTGTTTTGTTAAATAATATGATGCTTTTTGAGAGGAGATTGAATGATTGTTATAACATTCAATATCCTCTCAAAAATCATCATAAGATTTTTCAAAAAGGAACCCTTTTTAATTAACTTAGATTTAAAATTGTTCGAAATAGTATCCCAATAAATTTGAAACAAATCGGCGATTATCAAACAATCTTATCACCACAACTCAATCCACAAAGATTTCTTCCAACCTTGTGATTTTTGAATAGTTAAAAATGGGAGGGTGGGGTAGGGATTTCCGAATTCAAGAGTTTAGGATGGGTGAAGAATTACCCATTGAAAATTTCAATTTTTTTTCTACTAAAGATAAGTGAACCCACCCCTCTTCACCATTTTTATTCGAACCATACAATTTTAGAATTGGAGGTGGAGATGTGCACCTGGTATGTTTCATCTTTTTCCTTTTTGGAAATGTAATTACAAGTTTGACAGTGTTTCTTCTTATTCTCTTCGTTCGGATTTTCGTCCAATCATCTTAACACAAAATATTTGTTATGTTTCTCATACTATGTGTTTGTCAGTTATTGACAAGTTAATATGCATATCATTATTTCTTGAATCATGTAACATCTGATGTGCTGACCAGACTTTATTTTGTGCAATTGAAGAGATGATAGTAATTTTGAAATCATTTTCTATGTTCTTTAATGAAGACTAACTCAAGGAAGAAATGCAAAACGAATAGAGCTATATAAAATAAGAAGGAAAAAAGTGTTCCTGCTGAGTAGAGGTGTACATAGTCGGGTTGGTTCGGGTTATTAAATTATCAACCCAAAACATTTGTATTGGATTTTAAAATCTATAAACTAAACCAAACTAATAAAACTCGAATTTTTCAACCTCGGATTTTTTCGTATTATTTCATATTTTTTGAATTTTTGGGTTTTTCAGGTTTTTTCGCTCAAGTATTCAGACAAACATATAATTTAATTGTACTTCAAATATTTCTTCAGTCTTATCAAAATACAACTATCTAAGGTGTTTCTTAAAAATATAACACAAACAATAATATGATTAATCACACTAAAATATTCAAATAATAATAATAATAATAATGAAATCTCGTAAAACAAATATTGCAAATTTACAAGTCATAATGGAAATGATAATAATCTAAAATTACTAAATCACGCTACCATATTATTATTATTATTATTATTATTATTATTATTATTATTATTATTATTATTATTATTGTTATTATAATAATAATAATAATAATAATAATAATTATTATTATTATTATTATTATTATTATTATTATTATTATTGTTATTATTATAGTAATAATAGTAATAATAATAGTAATAATAGTAATAATAATAATAATAATAGTAATAATAATAATAATAATAATAGTAATAATAATAATAGTAATAATAGTAATAATAATAATAGTTATAATAACAATAATAGTAATAATAGTAATAATAGTAACAATAATAGTAACAATAACAGTAATAATAATAATAATAATAATAGTAATAATAATAATAATAATAATAATAATTATTATTATTATAATAGTAATAATTATAATAATAATAATAATAATAATAATAATAGTAATAGTAATAATAATAATAATAATAATAAAAATAGTAATAATAGTAATAATAGTAATAGTAATAATAATAATAATAGTAATAATAATAATAATAGTAATAATAGTAATAATAATAATAGTAATAATAGTAATAATAGTAATAATAATAGTAATAATAATTATTATTATTATTGCCCAATTTTTGTGATGACAAGTTTTTAGACTTTTTCTAGGTTTAACCGAACCTCAAAATAAGGTTGCCAATGTATCTTGTCAAAGTAAGAATCACGTCGAATGTAGTTTAGGAAGTTTGTTATTCTGTTGTTATCAATTTTTTCAACCTTTTTCACTCTTTTTTCTTGACTTTTTGTGACTTCTCTTTTATTTTTAAATTTATGACTCTTTTCTTCTTTTTTAATTGTATTTTGATTCCAAAAGATGAAAGAAAATAAAATTAAAGCTCAAAGGGGATAGCAAAGAATTACACGATAGTAAAATGAAATGTCTTCGTCATATCAATTATTAAAAATGTCAAATGCAAGCATGTCCTTTAAGTTTTGAAGTAAAAATCATACATTATCTCTTTCACATGTATGCATTGATGGATATGTTTATCAATTTTGTTCCATATTTGTCAACTTTAAATCACCATTTGAGTAATACCTTCTTGAGAACGAATGACATACGTTAATTTATATGAAATATATTATTTTAACCATTTTCGATACTAAAGGATGTATCAAAGTGTTTAAGTCCTCTATTTATTTCCTCAAATGTATTTTATATTATTTAAGATCTGATCAAATTCTCTTGCATATCATGTCATAAAAATTGTTTCAAAAGAGATGTATATATGAAAAGCCAAATAGAACAAATCAATTGACGCAAAACAAATATTATGTTAAGATAAAAGGACTTGGTGACAAGACAAAAAACTAAATTTTATGTTACAACTCTAAAATAACCCAAACTATAACAAGACTCATCAAACAAATAAATAAGAGAAATGATAAAAAGGTCTGACTTACTAAAATGAAAAAAATGAATTGCATATCAGAAATGATGACAATATAAACTATCCATACTCTTTTTACATAAAAGAAGAATGTCTCCCACTCACCAAGCTTGACTTCTTAGTCACTGCTTTGCACGTTAGACTTCATAAAAACTCCACCAATTTCGATTATCTTTTCTTCAGTATTTTAATATTCTTTGTCATCACATATCATTTGTATAAAGTGTACATCATTATACGTTGGTAGAGGATTCTTCGTAACGTTTGGGAGTCATCATTTTGAACCACGATCATCTTTGTTTGAATCATCTCCTCCACCTTCTTCTTAAATTTTGACAATCTTCAGGAGTTTTCCCTGGAGCATCAGAATGGTATGCACACCGTATTGTAGGATTTAAACCTGCATATGGATCCACATAATTTTAAGGAATTGACTCTATCATATTCAAATGTTTCAATTTCTCAAATAAACTTGCGTAAGACTCTCCAATTGCTGTGAAATTGTACATAGGTCTTTGACCACCTTCAAATCCCTGTCTTGTACGGGGATTATAAGGTGCTTCAAAATTTTGAGAAGGATGAACATTTTGATGTGTTTGGCGCTCGCCATTGAGGATAGTTTGGTGGATATGTACATAGTTGTGCACTATAGACTGCGTATTGAGGTCAAACAATGGAGTATTGCTTGTCTTCACGGGGAGATACTAATGGAATTGAGGTGGTGCATATTGATAAAGCGGACTCCTTGGACCTTTTTGTGTGTCTGACACAACACTTGCTACATCCTCCTTCATTTTTTTTACCCCAAGATTTCCCAATCTATTTTGAATCACTTGTGTTGTGGCTTTCAAGGCACCTTGATTTACGATCTTTCCAGACATAATGAAATTTTGCACCATTTCACCAATCTTAATAACTTCGGTGAATATTTTCCAACAACGGAAAGTAAATAATGTATGTAGTTTGGTTCTTGCGCTTGGAGGAAAATATCAATCATCTTAGACTTTTTCATGGGAGGCTTAACCCTAGAAACTTGCTCCCTCCACCTAATAGCATATTCACCAATAATTTTGATAATCTTTTTCCTCATGTTGACAAGTAAAGTACGATCCGGAACTAAGTCGATGTTATACTTAAATTGTTGAACAAAACATCGAGCCAAATCACCCCATGTATGCCACTTAGAAGTATCTTGATCTATGAACCATTCTTAGGCAATTCTAATCAAACTTTTCTCAAAATAATCCATGATCAAGTCTTCTTTGCTTCCATCCCCTCTCAGTTGGTTACAATATCTCTTTAAATGAGCTACGGAATCTCCATGTCCATCATATTTCTCGAACTTAGAAGTTTTAAAATCGATGGGTAGATGAACAAAGTAAAATATACTTAAGAGAAAACTACATAAATGGGTCTCAAAATACAAAATAATTTACTTTTTCATAACCCATCCCGAACTGATTCAGCAAGCACCCATCGAAATATATTACAAGTCATGTTCCCCTTGAGTTGAGGTCCAATTTCCCCATCCAAATCCAACCCGTTCATCATTAATTTAGACTTAAGTAGACTTAGTTACATTGTTTAACTAAAGAGACTCTTACAAACAAAATGCTTTATTGGTGCTCTAGGTGATTCTCTTTTGGCAATTTCAGTTTCGAAAAAAAAAGATCGCCATCTTGTTGTAGTTCTTTATTCAATACACTTCATTATATTCACTTTTGGTTACAATAATATTAATTTTGATTTTTTTCAACTTTGTTTCTTATGACTTTTTGTCAATTTTTCAAACTATTTTCAAATGGTTTGTAAACACATAGCAACAACTTGTTGATGGAGTCATCGTATTCTTGATTCAAAGTATATTTGACAATGATTGTGATATTATAAGTGACGAAGAAGCAAGGATTCTTGTAATGTCTAGATCAAGCTTTTCTTTGCAATTGAATGTCAACACACTAGAGGTTTCTTCTGTAATACATGGATCAAGCTTTTCTTTGTAGTTGGATGTCAATGTGGGAATAAAATCTTGGCAGTAGTTAATTTGGCAGCCAAATTTGTTGAAATTACTAGCCACAAATGTGAAATTTGGTATCCACCCATGTGAAAACTGGTAGCCACATTTGTGGAAGTAGGTAGTCAAATTTTGGTACAGTTTGGCAGCCAATTTTTGTGGAAATTGGCTACCACATTATGTCATTAATGATGTAATCAACTGTTCAAAAAACTCTATAAATAGAGTATTAATTGAACACTTGAAGACATACCAAAAAAATAGAGAAGCAATAGAAGGTAGAGAGAGTAATTCACAAACTACTTCTTAGTTTCTGAGAAAATAGTGTGCAAGTAATATTATTGCAAGTTGTAAAAAATAAAAGAGTGTTGAGTAGTAGTCTTTTGACACTATCAAGTTTTTCATCAATATTATTATATTACTTATTCGGGTATCATATTTACCCATTTAATATTTGGTTTCATTGTTACACTCTTCCTATTGCTATTTAGTTTAGACATTATCCTAGGTATGATTATCATTTTGTCCTACACCGTGATATCAGAGCCATGGAAAATAATAGTCTGTTGTCCTTTCAATACCGCCGTCTCACAAGAGAAACTTATGAAAATGGTGTCTACGAATGAAAATCATTCTTGGCTCTCAAGATGTTTGGGATATTGTAGACAATGGATATACAAAACCCACAAATGAGAAAAATTTGCTCTCAAATGAAAAGGAGGTCTTGTTAAAGACAAGAAAGAAAGATCAATAGACCCTTACTCTTATCCATCAAAGTTTGGATGATAGCATATTTGAGAAGGTGCTGATGCAACCACCTCAAAATAAACGTGGCACATTTTGCAAAATTCTCTCCAAGGAGTTGATAAGATAAAGAAGATAAAACTTCAAACTCTAAGGGATGACTTTGAATTTTTAAAAATGAATAAATCCTAATCCATTATGGATTTCTGTTCAAGATTAATGGTTGTTATAAATCAACTAAGAAGATACGGGGATGAAGTAGCTGATGTGTGTGCGGTAGAAAAGATCCTTCGTTATTTAACACCTAAATTTGATTATGTGGTGTGTGCTATTGAGGAGTCAAAAGATTTAGACTCTATGATGGTGGAACAATTGGAAGGTTCTTTACTAGCCCACGAAGAGAAAATGAAAAGGAGAAAATAAGAGCCACTAGAGATACTTCAATGGATTGGAAGGTGAGAAAAATTACAAAGTAAATGGACAATGGTGAGGACGTGGAGTTCGTGGAGGCTGAGGAAGAAATATACCAAAAATTTCAACAATGAAGATAAAGGTCATAAGTCATTCAGAGGTCGTGGTCGTGGTCAACGGGAAGGTAAAGGACGTGGATCCTATCAAGGTACAAATGAAATGAGGTATGACAAATCTAAAATTGAGTCTTACAACTGTCATAAAATTGGACATTACTATTGGGAATGTAGTAATGTTGAAGAGAAAGTTAATCTTGTTGACAACAACAAAGATGAAGATGAGTCAACACTGTTATTAACACTCAAAGAAGAAGATAAAAATGATTGCATCTCATGGTATCTTGACAATGGAGCAAGCAATCATATGTGTGGCCACAAAGATAAAATTGTGGATTTAAAGAAGACGGTGAAAGGTAATTTGTATTTTGAGATACATCAAAGATTCAAATTGAAGGGATAGGTACAATTCTGATATCATGTAAAGATTGTGGTCATAAATTGATTGCTAATGTTTATTATGTGCAAAAATTGAAAAGTAATATTTTGAGTTTGGGTCAACTTCTTGAAAAAGGATATGATATTCATATGAAAAATATGCATCTTTGGCTTAGAGATTTAAGTAACAACTTAATTGCTAAAGTTCACATGGCAAAGAATAGGTTGTTTCCTTTGAATCTTCAAACTATCGATGCAAAGTGTTTGAAGGCCATTGTGCAAGATGACTCATGGTGTTGGCATATGAGATTTGAAAACGTGAACTTTGAAGAGCTCAAATCAATGGGAGACAAGAACATGGTTGATGGGATACCTTCAATCAACCATCCAAATCAATTCTTTGAAGCTTGTCTTCTTGGAAAACATGCAAGGAGGTATTTTCCAAAGGAGAATACATCAAGAACAAGTAAGCCACTTCAACTTGTACACACTGATGTGTGTGGTCCAGTCGATCCACCTTCTTTGGGTAAAAGAAAATATTTCTTGCTCTTTATTGATGATTTCAGTAGAAAGACTTGGGTATACTTCTTAAAGCAAAAATTGGAAGTTTTTGTTGCCTTTAAAAATTTCAAAGCACTTGTAGAAAAAGAAAGTGGCTATGAAATAAAAGCATTAAGGTCTGATAGAGGAGGCGAATTCACTTCAAAAGAATTTAATGACTTTTGTCAATCTCATGGAATTCGTTGCCCTCTAATGGTACCTTACTCGCCCCAACAAAATGGAGTTGCAGAAAGAAAGAATAGAACAATTCTTAATATGGCTAGATGTATGATGAAACCTAAACATCTACCAAAAACATTTTGGGCCGAGACTGTTTCTGGTGCAGCTTATTTGAGCAATAGGTCTCCAACAAAAAATGTACGAGATCAAACAACTCAAGAAGCATGGAGAAGAGGAAAGCCAAGTGTTAAACACTTGAGAATCTTTGGGAGCATAGCTTATGCTCATGTTTCACATAAAGGGAGAGCTAAACTTGACGATCGTAGTGTCAAGTATATGTTTGTTGGCTATGACACTAGTTCAAAAGGCTACAAATTGCACAATCCAAGCAATAACTAGGTTGTGGTGAGTCGTGATGTTGAATTTGATAAAAAAGCATCATGGAACTGGAAGGCTCCAGAAGAAAAAACATATGATTTTCTTCCATACTTCGGAAATGAAGAAGAACAGGAGACCATGGCACCTGCACAAGATGCAACCCCGTCTCCTTCACCAGCAAATGTTGCATCTCCATCTTCTCAAGAGAGTTCAAGTGAAAGACCACATAGGGTGAGGAGCATTCAAGAACTCAATGATGACACAAAAGAAATTGATAATTTTGATTTTTTGTGTTGTCTCTTTGCTGATAGTGAACAATGAATTTTGATGAAGTTGTTACTGAAAAAAGGTGGAGACAAGCCATGGAGGAAGAGATCCAGTCAATAGAGAAGAACAACACGTGGGAGTTAACAACTCTTCCCAAGGACTATCGACCAATTGGAGTCAAATAGATATACAAGACGAAGAAAAATGCCCATGGAGAAGTAGAAAGATACAAGGCAAGACTTGTGGCTAAAGGCTACAAACAAAGGCATGACATCGATTATGAGGAAGTCTATGCGCTTGTTGATCGCATGGAGACAATCCGTCTATTGATCTCTTTAGCGTCGCAAATAAAGTGGAAGATCAATCAACTAGATGTCAAATCAGCATTATATAATACTTATATTAGATGTCTATGTTGAGCAACCATTGGATTTTGTGGTTAAAAATCATGAAGATAAGGTGTTAAGGTTGAAGAAAGCCTTATATGGGTTGAAGCAAGCTCCACGAGCTTGGAATAGTCGAATTGACAAATACTTTCAAGACAATGGGTTTACTCGTTGTCTCCATGAATATGATCTTTACATTAAAGTTCATACTAATGGAGATATTCTACTTGTTTGTCTTTATGTTGATGATCTCATTCTAATGGGTAACATCCCAGTTTTATTTGAAGCTTTGAAGAAAGTTATGTCCCTTGAGTTTGAGATGACAGACATAGGGCTCATGTCATATTACTTGGGCCTAGAAGTGAAGTAAATGGAGGAAGGCATCTTCATATCTCTAGAAATCTATACAAAGGATATTTTGAAGAAGTTCAACATGTTTGATTTTAACCCTGTGAACACCCCAATGGAAAGTGGAACAAAATTGTCAAAGTTTGATGATGGAGAAAAAATGGATTTCACTTTGTTCAAAAGTCTCGTAAGAAGTCTGAGGTACTTGAAATGTACGAGACAGATATACTCTTTGCAGATGGAGTAGTAAGTTGCTTCATGGAAGCTCCTACCTCCACTCATTTGAAGGTCGCTAAAAGAATTCTTCGCTACCTAAAAGGTACAATCGAACTTGGGTTATTTTATTCTTCTTCTGATGATTTTAATTTTGTGGGATATTGTGATAGTGATTATGTAGGGGATGTTGATGATAGAAAAAAACATCGGTTTTTGTGTTTTTCTTGGGTGATTGTGTTATTTCTTGGAGTTCAAAGAAACAATCAATTGTTACTCTCTAGACTTGTGAAGCTGAATATGTGGCAGCGACATCATGTACGTGTCATGATATTTGGTTGAGAAGATTGTTGACGGAACTAAATTTGTCACAAATTAAAGCCACAATGATTTGTGTTGATAAAAAATCTGCACAAGCACTTGCAAAGAATCATGTGTATCATGATCAAAGCAAGCACATATACACAAGGTATCACTTTATTCGAGAATGCATCAAGAAAGAGGTAGAGATCAAGTATGTGAAATCTCATGATCAAGTTGCGGATATCTTTACAAAGCCTCTAAAGTTTGAAGATTTTCAAATATTGAGATCAAGCCTTGGAGAAAAGAAGAAAAATCAAAATTAAGGGAGAGATTTGTGGGAATAAAATCTTGGCAGCAATTAATTTGGCAACCATACTTGTTGAAATTACTGGCCACAAATGTGAAATTTGGTAGCCACCAATGTGAAAATTGGTAGCCACATTTGTGGAAGTAGGTAGTCAAAGTTTGGTATAAGTTTGGTAGAGTTTGGCAGCCAATTTTTGTCAAAATTGGCTACCATATGCCATTAATGATGTACTCAAGTTTTCAAAAAAAAAAACTCTATAAATAGAGTAGTAATTGAACACTTAAAGACACACCAAAAACAATAAAGAAGCAATAGAGGGTATAGAGAGTAATCCACAAACTACTTCTTAGTTTTTGAGAAAATAGTGTGCAAGTAATATTAATGTGAGTTGTAAGAAATAAAAGAGTATTGAGTAGTAGCCTTTTGACACTACCACATTTTTCATCAATATTATTTTATTATTTATTCAGGAATCATATTTACCCATTTAATATTTGGTGTCGTTGTTACTATCTTCCTATTGTTATTTAGTTTGGACATTATCCTGGGTGTGATTATCATTTTGTCCAACAGTCAACACACCAGAGGTTAATGTTGGAACTCAGGCTGATCCAATTTTTGATGGTGAAACCCTTGATGATTTGAAAAAGAAAGGGATGACACTCATTGATGAATAATTTTATATATATAATGATTTAGCATCATTGACTAATATATGTAATACTCTTATACTATCAATAACTAATGAATAATTTCTAAAGAAGAAACATTAATGATCCCAAAAAATATATATACACACACTTGCATAGTATCATTGATTAATGAGTATGGTGTGAACAAAAAACTTCAATGATATATATATACACTAGATTAACTGCATGTGTGTTGCATGTGTGGGTTATGTCCTGAGATTCTTATACATGAGATATTTTATCTTTTATGTATGTTTTAGGCTTTCAACATATCAATATATATTAAATATTGCACTACGTCATACTAAGTGAATGACTAATTTATTTTCCTTCTTGATTGTTAGGCATGTGGTGACAAATGTCGTATTCTCAAATTGTTATTATGCAAATTATTAGTAAGTAATTGTGCACGAATTAACAGTTTGTCCTCTAATTTATGTGATGTCATGAACTATATGTTCCCTTTTAATATTTCAAATTCAGTGTACCCTGTTTTTTACTAATTTTATAAACACAAAAGTAATGTCTTCTGTGGTAGTTGTCTGGTGTTTTTGATACCGTCTCCCCTTCCATCAAACCTAAGAATTCATCTAATATAATTTTCATTAGCTACATGTGTGGTGTACATTTTTTCCTCTTGGATTTCTTACAATTTTGGTACTAATTAAATCTCACCTAATACTTTCTTGTAGAAAGTATTTCTTGTGTATGTCCCTGTGCATCAATTTTGTTGTTCATTCATGACTTGACTTTTTTTTGTTAGCATAGATATTCCTCTAGCTACTGCAACATATATTTTGCCATGCGAGAAAGCATGTCGGTGTAGGACACTCCTACATTTGATATCGTTTGACCTTTACCATATTCTAATTATTTATCGGTTTTTGATTTATCGATTTTAGTTCTTGACGGTTCGATTTTCGGTTTAGCCAATAAGAATATGCTTATAAAATAAATATATGACTTCTCTAATAAATTTGACACGAAAAGACAATAATGTAACTTTACAAAAACTTATAAAATAGAAATAATAATAATAATAATAATAATAATAATAATAATAATAATAATAATAATAATAATAACTATACATGCATGTGTAACAGAAAGAGAAATAAAGAGGAATATAATTTTTACTTTAGGTTTTGACGATTTTTATAATGTAAAGTTGTGAATTCAAAGTCACAGCGAAGTATGCATTGATGGCTAAATGACAAAGACATAACTATTAAGATATTAAGATTAATATTTACTATTATTTATGTATATGTAAAAGTATTAAATTACTATAGTGTAAACTCTTAGGGTGTTTTTGGTATGAAGGAATCCAATTTTCTCATGTTTGGTTGGGACAAAAGTCTTGAAAAATATTTTCCAAATCAACTCATTTTTCTCAAAATTAAGGAAAATGACTTCCCTTCAAAAATTAAGGAAAACATTTTCCAAAACTCTCCGCCAACTTCAAATTACATATTTTTTTTTGGCAAAAACATCAATTTTTAGAAAATATTTTCAATTTTCAAAATTTTATTTTTCACCCGATCCCTGACCCACCATCCACCACCGGCCAGCCCCCCCACCCCTCCTCTCAAAAAAAATTGAGTTCGGTTTTAAAAATATTTTTATTATAAAACTTCTACCTCCCTCTCCTCCCCCCCCCCTTCCCCGCCAGCCCCCCTACCAACCACCCCTCCCCCCAACCCAAAAAAATTAATTTTTATTTTTAAAAAAATTTTCAACTTCAAAATTTATTTTTTCACCTGCCCCTGCCCCCCTCGCCAGCCCCTCCCCCCCCCCCCTCCCAACCCGCAAAAAAAATTAATTTTTGTTTTTAAAAAATATTTTCAACTTCAAATTTATATTTTTTTCACCTACCCCTCCCTCCCCCCCTACCCCCATACACATACACCCTCCCACACCCACCCACCCAAAAAAAATTTGTTTCTAAAAAATATTTTCAATTTCATAAATTATTTTTAACTCTAGTAAAAAAAAAAGATGTTTCTCAAAAAATATTTTCATTCATAAATCAAACACTAAAATGCATTTTTGGAAAATATTTTCTACTCACCAACCAAACATGAGAAAATAAGTTCAAAATCTACTTGTTTTTCAGAAAAACATTTTCTAGGAAAATATTTTTCAGGGAAAACAATTTCCTTCATACCAAACACATCCTTAATGGGTTATCAGTTTACCCAATAACATAATATTGAAAACCAGTACCGAATCGATAACCCGATAAATTATTTTATAAAACCATTAAGAAACCGAATATATATATATATATATGAAAGAGATCTCTATGTGTCCCTACGTGGCACTACCACAAGCCAGGATTCTCTTTAAATTTATTTTATTTTCAAAACTAGCCTTCTTTTTCATGAAAAATTATGATTTTTATGAAAAGCTGTAACTTTTTTAATGAAAAGTTGTGACTTTTATGAAAAGTTATAACTTTTTCCATGAAAAGTTGTGACTTTTATGAATGGTGCGACTTTCATGAAATATTATGACGTTTACGAAGGGTTATAACTATTCTAAAGAGTTGTGACCTTTCCTATAAGACACAATAACCATATTTTTACAGTACCTTTGTTGTCTATAAATAGAGGACTACATTGTGCATTCACTGGGCTTGATTTTTTTCATTCAAGTTTATTCTATTGTTGCATATCCTGGTATGTTTTCTTACAATAATTAGTTTATGCTTATATTATTATAAATTCTTTTTAAAATATATGCTTTAAACTTTGTTGTTTATGTGTATGCAAAGTAATTTTATAAGTATTTGTTAGTACAAATTAAATAACAAATGTTAATTGAATATTCAAAAAAGTTTTCTGTACTCAAATTTTGAAGGTACATTAAAAAAAACCTTACAAATCTGAAATTTCTTCATTAACAACGTTATTCCTTCAAAAACAAGGATGTGATTTTGTGTTCTTCAGAAAATCCTCTTAGAGTTAATAACTTTGCATGCCATATTTTTTTTGTTTTTATGTTGTTGTCTATTTTTACTAAATTTTATTAGTGGACATTATGAGTATTTGAAGGATTGAAAGTTAATTGAAGCGTTAGTCAATTTCTTGAGGTATCTTATTTAAAAAGATAGGAAATTTTTTGGTTAGAATGATTGGATATCTCTCAACTTACTCCCTAAATATATATTTTTTTCGCTCTTTTGTTGTCTCCTTACAATTGTATTGATTTATTTTTGTTTGGTATGTATATCATCTCATTATGACAATGTTTTTCATCCTTTTAATGGTTTTTTTCTTTTTCATTACGCTCTTCTAAATATTTTTGGCGTAAGTTATGAGTATTTTAGTTAAGTTTTATTTGAAGAATATGAAACAAAACCTATTGTAAATAAAAGTAATATTTTAAGCTACAAAAGATATGTATATTAACATAGATTTGTTGTCCTTCATGTCCCAAGTCATTGTTGAGCGTTTGAATTATCTAGGTTAAACTCATTTTTAACTTTTTAATGTTCGAGAATGTTTCCTTAAACTGAGTCTAGAATTTAATATTTTAATCTATGTGTACTTTATTGAAATAATCATACATAAATATTCATGGAAAAGTTGTAAAGTTGCATTAACAAAGCATCCGGAAGGGCCTTCCACAGTTTAATGAAGAATGAATTTCTATAAGTTTCAATAATATTACTTTGTTGTTGTTCCAAATATATTTTTCTCCTTATATAGATTTTTGTTAGAATAACAAAGTAATAAAAACAAAAAGTGGTTAACATTTGACCTCAACTAAATAGATTGTCTCTAAAAAATATTATTTAGGTTGTTGTGGTGTACATTTTTTAATGGTCTTCTATATTTTTCAAGTAAAAAAAAAAACGATATTTATTTGCTAAATAAAAACATGACTCAATTTTAACAAGAAAATTATATTATCAAACATATAATATGATAAATAATTTATGTAAAAGATAAAAATAATTAGATATCAAGATATTTTTAATCATTAATTATATATTTGTAATTTTTGAGATATGTGATAATGTCAGATCATTTAATTTCTTTAGAAATTTTCTAAAAACCTACAAAAATTTACTTTTCTTTCTTATAACAATCACTTATTGGTGAAGTGCTTCAAAAGGTTAGAAATATTTATTATGCCCGCGCGAAGCGCAGGTAAATTACCTAGTAACCCAATAGAAATAAACTCATAACACTTTTTTCGATTCGATTTATCGGTCGATTAAGTTTTTGCAGACCCCTAAGGGGGGAGGGTTGGTGGTGGTGATAGTTTTATTGTTGGAGTAGACACTAGGTTTGTGTCATATTGACCTATTTTTTGTTTTTTTTTTGCATGTATGACATTTTCGTTAAAGCCTCTACAAATCAACTATGTCCCATTGCATAAGTCTTTTAAGTGGTTCAGTTTTCTCAACAGCATGATGAACACATTTTCTTTCAAAACAAACCTAATGTATAAAATAAAATACTCACCAATTGTTATGTATATGTAATCGTGTAATCTTTTCTTCTCTTTTTTGCTATCAAGTATCACAATAAGATAACTGTAGAAGTTAGGATGGATTAGACGGTGTACGTATGCGGCAGAGTCCATTCGGAGTTAAGGTGTTTATGTATAAATAGATATCATATCTTTACTAAGGTTGATTGTATGTAGTCTTGCATGATGCATCCTATTAATATTTAGCCTTTTGAATAGTATAATTCGGGTACGTTGTCCTCCACCACACATGCCATGTCGTAAGCAGTATCTGTTAATAATGGGGAAGGGGTTAGTTATATTTATATTGTTGGAGTAAACATCCAATTTTGTAGTATATTGACCTATTGTTTTTGGTGCATGTATGACATTCTCGTCAAAGCCTCTACAAATCAAACATGTCCCATTGCATAAGTCATTTGAGGGGTCCAGTTCTCTCAATTGCATGATGGAAAAATTTGCTTTCAAAACTAACCTAATGTGTAAAACTAAAAGAATCATAAAATGTTATGTATATGTAATCATGTAATTCTTTTGTTCAGTTTTGTGCTATGAAGTATCACAATAATATAACTGTAAATGTTAGGATTAATTAGACAACGTACATATGCGCGGAGTCCATTGGGTGTTAAGGTGTTTAGATATAAATATAGTGCATATCATTATTGAAGTTGATTCTATGCAGTCTTGCACGCTGCAACCTTGTAAATATTTAGATGCTTCAAATCACATAAGTAACATTAATAAATAAAGTCATTCTTTTGTCTTGAGCTTTAAAAATAACTCGTCAAAATTCTTTAAATTTTGGAAAAGATATTCAGAAGCATATATCTACATCACAAGAGAAATTGTTAACAAAATTAAATGAATTTAGACTACGTCATGTTAACTTGATATACTGGAACATTACATAATAATGTATATATTAAGGAAAAAATAACTCTTTTATCATAAACATTATATTATTTTCCTCTAGTCCTCGAGGTTATGAAATAAACCATCTTAGGATAGAACGACTTACTTCATCAGAATAGTGGTACCTTATATTCTGCTTAACTTTAAACTCACTCAATGACAACAAATCACAAAAAGATTTAAAATGCAAAAAGGAGAAGAAGAAAAGTAGAAGGTTAGAAAAAAATGTGGTTGAAAAATGAGAGAAAGTCCCTCTATTTATAGTCAAAAAATGTAGTATGAAGAAATGTTTTTTCTGTCTAATATGAAAAATCATGACCTTTCCGAGAAGTCACAACACTTTGAAAAAGTCACAAGTTTTTCAAAAAAGTCACAACTTTTTAAAAAATTCACAACTCTTTGGAAAAATCACAACTTATCGAAAAAACACAATCCTTTGAAAAAAGTCACAACTTATCAGAAAAGTTAGAAGTCATCAAAAAAGTCACAACTTAAGTCAGGGATATTATATTAATTTAACATTGAAGTTAGGAGTTCATGCTTTTAAGCACATAAGTAACATGATAAATAAAGTAATTCTTTTGTCTTGAGCATTCTAAACAAATCGTCACAATTTTCTAAATTTTGGAAAAAAGATATTCAGAAGCATATATCTACTTCACAAGAGAAACTGTTAACAAATCAAACGAAATTAGACTACATCATATTAGCTTCATGTACATGAACATTACATACTAATGTATATAATAAGCAAAACAATAACTATTATATCATAAAAACTATATTATTTTCCTCTAGTACTCGAGGTTATGGAATAAACCATCTTAGGATAGAATGACTTACTTCATAGAATAGTGATACCTTATATTCTCCTTAACTTTGAACTCATTCCATGACAATAAATCACACACACAAAAAAAAAAAAAAAGAAGTTAAAATGCTAGTAGAAGAAGAAAAGTAGAAGGTTAGAAAAAAATGAGAGGAAGTCCCTCTATTTATAGTAAAAAAAAGGTAGTATGAAGAAATATTTTTTCTTTCTTATATGAAAACTCATGACCTTTCCGAGAAGTCACAACACTTTAAAAAATTCCCAACTTTTTGAAAAGTCCCAACTTTTTTAAAAAGCCACAACTCTTTGGAAATGTCACAATTTATTGAAAAAGTCACAACTCTTTGGAAAAAAGGCACAAGTCATCAAAAAATTCACAACTTAAGTTAGGGATATTATATAATTTAACATTCAAGTTAGGAGTTCATTCTTTTAAGGTAATACAAGATACAAGGTAGAATATATATATATATATATATATATGTATATGTATATATATGTATATATATATGTATATATACATATATATATATATATATATATGTATATATACATATAGATATATATATATATATATGTATATATATATATATATATATATATATATATATATATATATATATATATATATATATATATATATATATATATATATATGTATATATATATATATATATATATATATATATATATGTATATATATACATTATCATTTAAGCAAAAGTATTAGTTGAAGAATTTATTGTAATTATTTTGGTGAGATATCAATGTAAGGAGGTATATATATATATATGTAGGGCTGGACGTTCAGTCAGTTCGATTCGATTAGTAAATTTTGATTTGGTAAAAATGTGAAATCAACCCAAGTTGAAGTAAATTGGATTCGGTTCGATTACCGCAAATTCAATTTGATTTAGAGCGATTCGATTTTCAGTTTAGCCAAATATAATAAACAATGATACGTTGTTTTCAAATTTCAATTGTACTGCTTTGCGAATGTTTAGACAGTTCAAGAAAAGTTCAAAAATTGATGACTTTGAAAGATTTTTTTCACAAATTGATACCATTGTATATAAAGCTTATTCTTATCCCTTACGATTTCAACAAAGTCAATTTCCGCTCCTTCGCTAGTCACCAATGCATCTTTTGCATCAAATCCAAATCGCTGGCCTATAAAATAGATAATACTAGGATTGTGGAAGAATTTGCTTGAAAAGGTACCTACAATGCCTTTTGAGTTTCGCAAGTGCATCAGGAACCTTATCAACCTTCCAGGTTTATTGCACTGACTTCTTCTCCTAACCTCAGGATGACCTCTGTATATATGAACTCTTGTTTTTTTTTGTTCCTGTTCATGACACTTATGATCAACTTCACCCACAGACGGCCTAGCCTGAGCATTGAACAACGCTGCTTGAGACTTGAGAGTAAGTCGAGTGTCGGTGATTCTTTCAGCTTGCATATGGTGGACAATTTGAAAAGATAGGGATGCAAGATGTTTAGAAGGTAAGTGCAATCCAGAAGATCAAGAGCTCCTGCATTTCTCTTCTCTTCTTTTGGTGTAAAGAAAAGTTAATTGATGATGTTGAATCATTAGTAGACTTTATGGCCTCTTTGTAAGTTCTGTTTGAGGTTGTATCTGTAGATATGATATATCAAGGCTTTTTTTAGGGTGCTGATGAATATAACATGTTACCAATTTCAGAAAACAAACCAAGTACCATGTGATGATGAGATTTCACGCCTCCTTTTATGCCCCTCCCTAATATGAAATGCAACATATCAGTTTGACCATATATCTGGAATAAACAACCTAAAAATACAGCTTAGAGTATGCCTTGACAACATGGATATTCCTTAAAGTAACCTGACATATGAATATCCATATTATGTACCTTCATGAGAACCTGAGAATACAAGTTCCAATGTTTTTCAACCGACCATTAAAGACCAAAAGACGTGAGCATACTTTACCTTAAATTAAGAGTTGTTAAATTACCTGTTGAAGTCCCACGGTAAGTCACAGTATTAGGGAGCTCCTGTTGGAAAACAAATATAAACATCGGAAGCATATCAGAATCTTAACTTCTTACATAAATAATAGATAACCAATACTGTTTATGCCACAACACATAAACACGCTGAAATTTAATTCAAGAATTACCTCTTGAATCATGAACAATTGCCTTCAAGCGATTTCTCAAGATAGACAGACTTTCACGCAAATCTACAAGATAGACAATATATATGGTCTTCTACAGTGATCCCAAGTTCGCATCCAAACTCTCTCAATACTGGGATGGGCAAACATGAATAGAAACCTTCTTCCTCTATTTTCTAAGTTAGGAGAATACCTATTTATAGAGATTTCTTCCTAATAAAAAAAGGATTAAAAACCTAGTTTTTCTAGAAGACTAGTAAAATACATATTCTTTCTTTTTCCATAGAAATAGGATTCTGAGTTGTAGTTAAATATGAGCACTATAGGAACCATATAATTAATTACTGAGGTTTCCTATTATGGAAATAATTTCAGATAATTAATTTGAATTATTCTTACCATGATAAATTACAAACCATTCTAATAGAAATTCATAATTGCACTCATCTATTTATATTTCGTAATTCCTCATTAAACACTTATGTAGTTCCCCATGTTAACATTTCAAATACTAATCAATAAATTATACTGACGAATTTAACTTAATGATTAATTTCCTTTAGAGCACTGTTTAACTTATTTTATATGTTGGATTCATAAATCCACTTGCAAGGTTTGACACGATCAAAACTTATAAGTTTCTCAAAAAGGCATATAATCAATCTCTATAACGAGACATGAATTCTATCAACTAATTTATTATTTCACCAATATATAGTATTATCATTCAACTTACCAGACATATTGACTCATCTCAGAATCTCACATTTTAATAAAACAAAACGATAATTAATACATACAGATCATAATAGTTATGTGAGGATTAAGACTATAAGTACATTTAAGAGTTTAGAGAATATGTTTTTGTTAGTTAGTCTAAAACAACAATCTCTACTCGGTCACGTTCAATACATACAAAATGCACTAGGACAAGAAGTTAGAACTATATCGTTCCCATAATTAAAATAAATTACATATAATCTTGTGGTACAATCATACCGATGACATGTCCAATTTCCATCCTAGATTGTGCAGAAAAAAAGTTGTATACTTATAAGAAGCGATGATTTAATCCTCTGTGAATAAGCTAAAACTATACACACTAAATCATCTATTATATAAGTAAATAAACACCATAAACAAATATACGTTCTATTAAAACTGAGCAAATATTTATTCAATAATAAATATTATATCTTAACATATAGTTAATAGTATATATCTCAACTGCTCCTACATCCAGTGTTGCATCTCACAGTTGTAACATTGTCCAACACGGGAACATGAAGGGACTTATCAGCTAAACACTAACCTGCAGCCTACGTATCAACTTGCAATGGGTGATCAATCAAGAGAGAAAAGCACATTGATGATTCTTGAACAAACACATCCATGTATTCTTAACAAGAATCCCAGTGCTAAGGGCTTGGGACCGGCTGATTTGACAGGTGGTTACAAGGGTCCCCCAACACAAAATGTAGAATCAAATAAATCAACATTTCTACAAAAGAAACCACTGATCTACTATTGGTGCGAAACAATGTGAGATAATATAGAACTGACAAAATGATCATCAAATAAATAACACAAAGAACAGAGTCAAGGAACAACTTGGAAATGAAGACAAGGAGGAACATACTGGAAAGTGAATTCCAAGGTCTACCAGAGAAGCCTTACTGTCCCTCAAAGTTAAGATGTAAGGTCTTCTTACGTCTTTCCCTCCTAGACGCGACTTATGCGATCACTTTTGAAATTGCACCCGGTCTGTTGTTGTTGTACAAGAAGACTCGTGTCACGCCCCGAGCTACCCCGAGACGCGGACACGGGACCTAGGACCACAAGTGATCCCAAGCTAACTCTGCTGTCATGATCATGAGCATACTAAAGAATATAAAAAGATGCGGAAACTAAATCATACTTTAAATTAAAAGATAGGGAATACCCATATACTATAGCTGAAATATTTGAAATCAGATGAGTTTAATACAATGAAAATATTAACTCAATGCTAAATTGAAACTAACTATGTCTGAAATAAGCCTCTAACTGACTAGAAATGTTGGGACAAGCCCCAGCTAAGTCTAGCAAAACGGAAACTAAATTACTAAAATACTGAAATGAACTCATGACTCTTGTCCTCGGAGAATGAGGACTCACCACTGATTCTGCTAAACTGGAGATCGGGAATTGATCTAAGCATGATCTGGATATTGAGAACTTGAACCTACATTACGAGAAGATGTAGCGCATGTATGCGTTAGTACTTGAAAGGTACTGAGCATGTAGGATAGAGTAAAGCTGAAATAATACATAACTGAACAAGCACAAAAACAAGTGTAATATTCTGAACATGATATACCGAATTCTGAGCTAATTAGATGCAATGAACAAATTTATAACATGTTGAGGCTGAATACTAACTGAAATGTAAATATGGTCAATGCAATAGAGTCTAACTGAACTGTGGAAGCTGCTAATAACCGATAATAAAACCACATGAGCTAAATGTGGAGTCCGATGTATACGCCCATCGAGAGGACCCAATATACCCTGCCAGAGGTATAAAGGCATGCTGGCGTGATCACTACACTGTTGCCCACAGAGGGGACTTACAACCTACTTGGCTAGTAGTTCTAGGACTATTTGGGTACGTTGAACCCTAGTCCAACTCGGTATAATGCTACTCCCAAAGAATTAAGTGATTAACTCATTATGATTGAGTTTCTGTAAATACTGGATAGCTCAAAACTAAACATGCAAACTGAGAATGCAACAATTATTCTGATAATTATGCATTAATAACTGAGGCATGTAAATCTGAAGTAATTAAAGTATCTGACCTAGCATGTGTAATTCAAGAACTAAAGAAATACATAGTTAGGGTTCTGAAATTCATGCGATAAACTGAATAATAACTTTACAATCTGATTTGGAACATATATCTAACTAATTCTTGATGATCTACTGTAATTCTACAAACCCTAGGTCTATTCATGATAAGAGAATAAAGAACTGACTGAAAACTAGGGACCTAATGGGTGAAAGGAACCCACTAGTGAAATCTCACATACCTGGTGATGAAATCCACGGAGAAATATTTAGTTTTCGGGGCTGGAACCTTGCTGCATTCTTGAACTAGGGTTCTTGACATTTTTCTCGTTTCTTGCTTCTAATTTTCTAAGTTTTGATTTATGATTTTGACTTAGGTAAGTTCTTGTTGTGTTTCTTGGTTTAAATTAACTAAAATCTGATAATTTAGGGTCAAAACGACGTATATTAGGGGTTAAACGAAGTAGGAAAATACCAAAAGACCCCTGATTTGATTGCTTCCAGACCAAACGACAACCTGGACTGACGGTCCGTCGTTCAGTCGACAGTCCGTCGTTTGGGTTCGTAGGTTGGGTCTGCTCGGCAAGCCTTTACTAAAATGGCATATTTTTTTACTCGGAGGTTGGATGTTAGCAAACTCGGTGATTATGGAAAGATAATTCAATTATCTATCTTTTGATAGGTCATAGGACACCTAATTCATTTTGTGCTAATATTTATAACCATTTGAAGTTGACCCAACAGTATTTTCCCCCTAACTAACTGCTAACTTTCACCTACGGACCGTAGATTGAACGACGGTGCGTGCTGGTCATCCGTCGTTTGTGTCAGAGGCTGGGTAGTAAGAGTCTCAATCCACGGACACCATCGACGGACCGTAGTCTGATCTATGGACCGTCGGTCCGTCCGTGGGTCGAGACTTTGTCGATTTTGTTGAGCTGAATTTTGGGAGGGCTGCAGTGACAATCTACAGACCTGCAGTACGGGACGTAGATCAGACTATGGTCCGTCGATGGTAACCGTCAATTGGACCTTCAATTTTTTTTCTGAAAATCTAATTTGTTCTGTTTTGAGTACGGGGTGTTACAACTCGGCTGTTAAGTAGACTTGGCACTGCCTGCTATGAAAGAAGTGAGGGAGAAAATTATAAGTCAAATCAAAATTCTTAAGTCGTGATGCTAGAAAATTATAGTATTATATTATCTTGTAAAATTCTCACAACTTCAAATTGGAGAACCGAACAGACTCATAGTGTTGGTATATTGTTGCAAATCTCATTGAAGAAAAGTCTGTGTTAGAACACTATGGAGCATTCTCACAAATTAATTTGGACAAATAATGAAATTCTCTCACATATGATGTCACATGATAGAAAACTTTTGGGCTACGAAGAGAAAAAAATGGCAAGGTACTACTTGAGAGATGCATCGCGGTTAAAAAGTAAAAATGTTAAAAGACAACTAGGCAAGTGCAAAACATGACTTCAAATGACAAGATATTACTTCATAGATGCATAGCAGATAAAAAGTTAAAACGCAATGGCTCCAACAGGTCCTACTCTTTTTATGAGATTGCCCACAGAATAGTTTTGCAATGGAAGTTGCATTCGTGAAATCCGCAACTTCCTAGCACCTTCAAAGTATGAGCTTCAGATTATGTGGAATAATGCATATGGATAAACAAACATGGTACTTTTGTTAAGTGAGGAAACAAAAATACTAAACTAATGGGTAAAATAAATTTAAAATCGGGCAAAATATACCGACAATTCTATCGGGATTGCGAGATATATGGCATGGTAGATTTTATATATAGTGATGCAACAAATGTGTTCCAAAACTACTTCACGTGTTCTGTTAGACATACAATATAACATAATCACCGCGCAACACAGAGAAGATGAAGACACTACATGAGGAATAGTGCTTCAAAATAATAGTGATGCAACAACTGTGTTCTAAAACTACTTCACGTTCTGTTAGACATACAATATAACATAATCACCGCGCAACACAGAGAAGATGAAGACACTACATGAGGAATAGTGCTTCAAAATAATAGTGATGCAACAACTGTGTTGCAAAACTACTTGACGTGTTCTGTTAGACACACAATATAACACAATCACCGCGCAACACAGAGGAGATGAAGACTCTACATGTAGAATAGCGCTTCAAAATAAAGTGATATTCTACACGACCTAGATTGTTTTACTTTTAACTAACTTTACTTAAGTGAACCAAGTCGCCTAACGTGTTTCAGAGATAATGTAAAGACAGTAAAGTAAGAACACAATATTTTACGTGGAAACACCCGGCTCAAAAGGTGTAAAAATCATGACCTGATCCACAACAGATTTATCCCAACTTCACTAATCAACTGCGAGCCTCCACAAAAGATAGATTACAAACTTTGCAACCTACCTTAACTTCAAGTTATGGATTTAGATTACAACTCTTGTAATCCGAGGAACTAACTTCAATTCCTAACCTTCAACGCAAACCCCCCAAGGTATGCGTTCACAACTCTTCAATTTGTCACAACTTGAAGACAACACTCCTAGTTCAGTTTATAACTCACTGAACTTAGATTGAATCAAGACTCATTCACAACAAAAAACTCCTAGCACATAACCTCTGTAAAAGGTTCACATTCTTCGATATGTTCCTTCAGTTCGATGGTAGGCCTTGCGAAGTAAATTTCTCAATCGCTCTTTTGCTCTGTAAGTGCACAAGTATTCTGAACGACTTCACTTTTATTTAAGAACAATTCTTCATAGAGTTATTGTTCACTTCAAACTCCTCATTAACTTAAACTCTCTTGACTTAGAAATCTACTTCAAGTAAGACTCCTTCTTCAATTTAAACTCATTGCTTCTTTAGACTCCTTCTTCAAATAACATTTATTGATTCTTTTGTATTGTAGTCAAACTCAAACACTTGAATTCAACAGTAACTTGAAGAGTTCTACTTTAAGTGAAACTCCTTCTTCAATTAAAACTCCTTGCCTCTTTAGACTCCTTCTTCAAATCAAACTCATTGATTAATCAACTAATCAGATGTTTATTTCCACTGAATTTTCTCACAAAATTAACATTATCCATTTCTTTATTTTTGCAGTCTTGTCTTTATTCATTCTAACAGCTTTCTCGAATTCAACTGCTCGTGACAGAGCACCTTTGGACCATGTTGACTGACATATTTCATATTTCTTTGTCAATCATCAAAACTACATAAATCCCAACAAATTCCCCCTTTTTGATGATGAAAAAACTCTTTTCTTTGTGCATTCAAAATAATTTTATCTGTAGACATTGAAGCATGAAATACTAACATCAAACAAGCTAGTCAATGGGTTGTAAACACTACACAACTCTTATTTTCCCCCTTTTGGCATCATTGAAAAGTTAGGTCAATCCTATAATATACGAGCTAGATTGATCAGTTAAATTATTCATGGCAACTGGCTATCACCTATCACGACCGGAGAGCACCCCCTAGAAGTAACATGACGTACTTGACCTCTCGGAGGTCTTATACAAGCCCATAGTAATCATTCATCGCATTATCATAGGTAAATTTTAGCGGAAAACTTAGAACTTTCATAGCACATCATATGCTAGAAACATCACTTCCATTATATATATAAAATATCATTAGTACATAGTTAGACTCTAAGTCTCTTTGTCATCGTAGATTCAACATCATTAGAGTACATTAGGGACACAAACCTTATAACATAATACATAACTAAACTATTACATGACTTTAACATAAACTTGACATAGGACATCCTTGAATCTTAAGGATTCCTTTCTTTGAGCTTGGGAAACACATATCAAGCCCTTCACCATAGAGACATGCTTTAAGCATCCATAACCTACACTTTGTGTAAAAAGGTAAAGAAGAATGGTGTTAGTACAAGAATGCACTAAGTATGACAACCATGCAAAAACATGCATTTAAAAGGGACATTTTACTTTGAAACCATGCATCATGCCTTTTTGTCAAAACTTCATAAACCTTTGATACAATAAGAATCATAAAATTCACATACTTCACAGAGACATGTTCAATGGTCACAACATTACATAAACCATACATTGCATTTAAGGCATATTAAACACCATTTTACAGTAAGCATATTTCATTTACAGTGAACTCATTTTTTTTACAGTAAACTTCTTTTCTTTAACTCATTAACTTCCCAAGTAATCCTCTAGTGGTACTTGGTGCAATGAATCACCTTAAGGCCACAAGGTATTCATACATACAACCTTCCTATTCACCAAACATATATACATATATACATAGAGGCTTAGCATATCATGACAATATAAGTTTCACATATAACTCAACCTAATGCATGAACTTCATCTACGACTTATTCCAAGACAACATACAAGTCCACACTACCAATAACATCATAAGAGACCTTATCATACAATAAATACTTGGACTCCACTTCATAAAACATCTTAAGACCTTACTCATAATCCCAAATTAAGCCTACTAGTGCAATGTACATGCGAAGTCCCATAACCTCACCACATACTTACTAAACTCATAAAGAGACCACGAGCATACCATTTACTTCACATATCAACAAGACAAGTATAGACACTTCATACATGCCAAGCAAGACCTTCATCATATGGTCAATAAGACCCACATTATGCATATAAGGTAAGAACATATCATATAAACTTATTAGGACTCATACCATGCATTTTATCATAACAGGTAGACAAGACTACAATGTCATCCATAAGTACATAAACATAATCATATACATTAGAACACTTTCCTAGAATTCCCTTAAAGAGCTACTTGTGCAATGCATAGGTGAAGTCTCATACCCCCACCTACACTAAGCAACTTTCGTTAGGTTATCCTAATTAGGGTCCTTAATTTACTTCCATTCTCCATTTTACTTTAGGGAAACTATAGGCTTAACCGACACTAAAACCATGGGTGCTAAACATGGAATTTGGTGTTGTAGAACGTTACACCAAGGAAAGGTGCTCTACTTTGCCAAAGTAGAACATTAACATCATGCTAGCATATTAGGTGATATCACTTGTTAGATTTATGGGGCAAGCATAGTTTATGAAACTTGAAGACATATATGGAAACCCTCTTTATTCCAAATGGGGCATTGTAGTTATCCACATCGTGAGGATTATGGTAAACAAGCCTTCCCACATTGGGAAGGGGCACCCCTCATCTAAGTTCACTCGGTGCTAAGCTAAGTTCCCTTTATTGAAAAGCCTTAATTAACATTACTTTATAAAATTTGTCTTTAGGAGATTGACTCCTCATATGCTTAGCTCATAGGTCATAGATGAAAGTTCATCAACCTAAATCATGTGAGAAACCCTTTCACATGGACATAGCATATTCAAGCACAATCTAGTTTAGGATACCCTTGAGAACACCTTTCAAGAGCCCCTCTATTGACTAGATCAGCAAACAAGCATCATAAACATATTTCATGTGTGTATGTATACATGTATGTGAGCAAACCTTTCACATAAACACCGTTAGGCCACACATGTTCATGTTTGTTCTTCATTCATGCATAAGAGTATAGGTGTAACTATATGAGAAATCCTTTCATACAAACACATTTAGACACTATGCATATTCATACTTCATCATATCATATAAGACATATTCATAGCTCAATCATACATTCATAATCATGTACATACATAACAAGCCTAGGAACTATCCTATCAAGGCACACATGTGCAATGCATAAAAAAGGTCCCATACCCATGTCCACACTCGTACACCTATCAAGTCATCCTAGTTGAAAGATACATAACATACTTCATGGACACATACTTTACATGCATAGTAGTAGACACAAGTGCATATGAGAATACCCTTTCATTAGACACATAAACCTATACTACTTCTAAGCATGCATGAGGCGTAAGTGTGTGTACTTTGGTAAAATGATCACATAATGGCTATCAACAATATATTGAGGCAGCCACCCTCTTAAGACCACAATGCACATTCAAGCATAAACCACACAACACACAATAGCATAGGAGACAAAAATGACTTCACATTACATTCTAGACTTCTAACCTTAGATAACCACACATTCATATGGGGTACATAGGTAAGGGTCATTTGTCAATATCACATCATAAAAGGTATCACCTATACCTAACCCTAACATAGTCATTCACATGCTTATAACATTGGTAACACAACCTAGATCGTAGCTAGAATGGAAACTAGGCATAAGATTCACATAGTGTGATCATCATAACCACACACTCATATAACATCAATTTGCCTTCAAGGCCATGATCAAAACATATATAGATTGAAAATAAGTAAGCACCGCCACCATAGATGGACCATACCACACAATGTCATACAAGGACAATTCGATAGAGAAGTAGAGTAAATAGGACAAACACACCAATTCTCCAAGCTTTGATCACCATTTATCAATCCTCATAATTCATCAATAATTCAAGTATAGGGTAGTAGCTAAAAGTATACTAACATAATTGAAATCATACTTCAACTATCCTAGAATCGAGATCACATGTTATACACTACATTATAAACCTATAGAATATGGAAGAATGTAGATCAACCTTACAAAATCCTCAAGACTTGATCCACATTGGATCAACTATACATAATCCAACATCAACATAATAGGCAGTAGATATAAGCAATTCAACATGCTAGAATCACAATTCAAGAAACATAAAGTCAAGATCACAATGCCCATAATATAGGCTAATTTGAGAATTTGAGGGAACATGGGTTCATCATGAAATTGGATTTAATTCAATATGAAAATCAGTATATAATCATCAATTCATCCTAAGTATGTTTTTGAAAACATTTTGAGAAAGAACTCATGACTAGATTGGAAGATTGGAGGTTTGATCATGAAATCTTCATTGAAAACATTTGAAAGGACTCCTTAGAAGAAAGGTTGACTAAGGATGAAGGATCACCATACCTTACTACATGAGAAGCCCATGAAAATTGGAGAAGAAACCATGAAAATTCAGCCCATAGCTTGAACCTTGAGTTTTCCCTTCAATGGAGGTTTGAGAGAATACGGAAGAGAAGAGAGATTTGGGTTTTTTATTTTCTTATTGGGTGTTGGGGTTTTGTCTTGGGAAGGGGTTAAATAGGTCCTAAAAACAGTTTAAAACAGTCTCCTAAAGTTACCAAAATGCCCCTATACTTATTGGGACTTTTAGACATGTCAAACTTGACTTTAAAACGATGCAATCGAATCTGGGAAGTGGTTGAGCGTCGCGGAGGCAGCCCCTTATTTTGCCCCAAATAATTTTTGAGGCAGTGGGCCTCGTGTAGGGCGCGCTACGCATAGGCAGCTCCACATTCTGGTTCTGCACGCTGCCTTGGGCAGCTTCTTTGTCCAACGTTTGGGTCCTCCTCGGGGGCCCTTAAGGTGGTCCTCGGGGAGTCTTACCTGAACGTTTTGACCCAAAACATGTTCATTGAGATTCTAGGGTCACCCTTACTGTTTTTGGACTTCATACAACTCATAAAAACAAGGCAAACATACAAGGACACAGTAACACGTTTAAAGACCAACTTTGGAACGTCTTGGACATTCTTGGACGTTTGACCTCTAAACCACTTCAAATCAAGTATGCATACTGTAAACACTTACTTAACACATTATTTACCTTTTTAGGCACATGTGAGGCTCTTGGCACCTTAATTCACTTTTAGGGTCCTTACATCACCAAGACAATCAGATAATTACTTCATGCAACAAAATAACGTATTATAGAGAGTAAGAACATAAGTCATTAAAGCATTAGATAATCATTCAATTAAACTTCCAGATAATATTCTATATAAGATTGAACTCATATTGAAATAAGCACAAACTATTAAGAACTAATCAAAAAATAAATACTTGACATGAGTAGAATAAAACCAGAGGCACTAACATTGGAAGTGAAGAGAAGAATGGAACAAGTAGAGATAATAGTGTCAACCAACATATAACTTTAGCAGCTTCAACTTATCAACAACAGTCTGTAGAGCTTAAATTCATATCTAATTTTTTTATCATAAGCAATATGACCAACCTCCAGTTCAGCAATCTTATATGTGTAAATATTACTAAAACTTTTTCATTGGAGTTTCAATTTTCCTCATTGAAGCATGTAGATCAGCATGGTTCAACAATTCAATAACTTTTTTTTTCGTTTGGAGAATCCATGCATGAACTGGAATTGAGTATTCCTCAAAACATACAATGGGAATCATGCTATCATTTTTTCATGCTAGCTCTAAGATCTTCTTTAATAATGGCATCTTGTTGACACTTTTGATTTATAGATGGGATTTCAAGGTGGAATAGAAAAAAAAATATGTTTCAGGAGTTGATTCTTCCTCATGAACTGAAAATGAGAAACTTCTGCTTTAAATTTGCAAAAAAATCCAAGAAGACAAAGTGAGAGAGAACAATTTCAAAGAATAAGACTCTTGCGCTTGGACGATTATTTTTTCTGTATTAGAACAAATAATACATGGAACATGAGTGCTCAACTGTTCACTTTATACAATATTAACCTCCATCAATATATAACATACCTGATAAGAGCAATTTTGTGATCATCATTGCTTGTTTTTACCTTTTCTCTGCACAATTTAATACACAATTAAGTTAAGACAAGTCAAGGATATAGGACATACAACTAAATGTGTAAGACTGAATTGAATAACATTTTAGCTCATAAAGTTAAGGAGAACAATTATTCTAGTCAATCATTGAGGGGAGTTCATGCAATCTGTATTATTCCCAAGTCTAACTTACTCTTTTCATAATGCTCCCTACTTAGTATCACAATCCATCAATTGTTGTTTGACAAAGAACAACGTGATCCAGAAACCACATACTTTTGTGGATAAATCAGTTTCAAATTCATTGTTCCCCTATCAATATGCCCTTAGTATGTTCAACGAATGAAACATGTGGTACCATGTATTCCAATGCACTCTCATCAGTTTCACTTGAATCCGCACTTTTGTTTTCTTTTTTTTCCTTTTTTTAAAAATAATCTCACTTTCTTACCCCTTACACATGTATTAGCTTCATTTTTGTTAAATAACGCATGCCCCTTTTTGTGAAGTGAGCGAAAGGAACTTTTGTTTGTCTTCATTGATATCTCTTAAGCAAGCAATATCTATGAATTAAATCACTTGCTTCCTTTCAGCTTCAGCTTTAAATATCTTAAGGGTTAGTCTTAGGAACCCAGACAACATTGGGTCCTTTCTTATGATCAAAAGGGTGAATCAATTTTTTTCTCGCCCATCTAGGCAACAAGTTAGTGGATCTGCTTTTGCCAACAGGTATAAATTTGTTTCCATTTGCCACTTTAGAATTTCTTTTTCTAAAATCTTTAGCAACTTGACACTCAGTAGTTGGATGACCAATTTTACCACAAATATAGCACAAGTCAGTTGCAAGAGCCTTGTCATTATTATAAAATCAGATAGACAGAAGTAGTCGAATGATGATTTTATTCCTTCAGCATCAAAGCGTTAAATACAACCAATAACAACAACCTATAGCTAAATTTAAGGAAGCTAATTCCTACATAAACTCATAAACCGTTGGAGGACTCTTCTATAGATATACAACAACAATAAACTCCTACAATAGGAGGAGTCTTCTACAGATACTAAAAGGCAGTAACTATAACAGTAACTTATTATAAGATAAGATAATTATGCTTAATACAGCCCCTCAAGTTAGGTGTGGGTCAACAATACCTAAGTTAGAACGACACCTTGCAAAGGTTGGTGTTGGTAATGGCTTGGTAAATGTATCAGCAAGTTGATCACAAGCTTGATTGTGTTTGACAAGAACTCGACGTGCTTGAACTTGGTTCCTAACATAGCAAATGTCTACAAAAATATGTTTCTGATGACTATGGAACACTGGATTCTGACGGAGATAAGTGAGACCAACACTGTCACAAAAGATTGTGGGGATATTTGGAATGGTGATACACAATTCATTGAGCAAGTTGCGCACCCATGTGAGTTCGGCAAGAGCATTTGCAACTGATTTGTATTCTACTTCAGTAGATGACCGAGCTACAATTTATTGTTTTTTTGACGACCAACTTACAAGATTGCGCCCAAAGAAAAGAACATAGCCTGATGTGGATATTCTATCATTCGCGTCTCCCGCCTAATCAGCATCAGCGTACATGGAAAGATTGCAGTCTGAGTTATGAAGAATTGAAAACCTGAAGTTTTCGTGGCTTTGAGATATCGTAGTATCCTTTTAACCGCCTTCCAGTGTTCATCAGTAGGATCATACATAAACTGTGACAGTTTGTTGACAGCATAAGAAATGTCAGGTCGTGTGAATGATAAATATTGCAACTTACCGAGAGTGCGCCTGTAGAGGGTAGAATTAGCAGGTGGAGAACCATCAGCTGCTGTCATGACTCCTTTACAATCTTGCATATCCAGTTCAGACAGAATATCAAGAATAAATTTTGATTGAGTGAGAAGAAGACTTTTTTAACCTTGACACCCAAAAAGTAGTTTAAATACCCTAGATCCTTCAAAGAAAAATGTGAACCCAAGGAATCAATAACATGTCTAATTAAGCCAGGATGACTTCCCGTGATCAAAATGTCATCAACATAGACGAGCACATAGACAGTAGCAACCAGATTCTTCAAAATGAACAAAGAGGTGTCAGATTTAGACTTAATAAATCCCATTTTCTGTAGATGATCATGTAATGCAGTATACCAAGCCCGCAGCGCCTGTTTAAGTCCATAAATGGCTTTTTTCAATCTGCAAACATGGAAAGGTAATTGTGAGTTAACAAATCCTTGAGGTTGAGACATAAAAACCTCTTCAGTCAACTGGCCCTACAGGAAAGCATTGTTGATGTCGAGTTGATGAATTGACCAATTGTGCTGCACTGCTATGGATAACACAAGTCGCACTATTGTTGGATTGATAACAGGACTGAAAGTTTCATGAAAATCCAAGCCAGGGCACTGCGTGAACCCTTTTGCAACAAGGCGAGCTTTGTATCGATCTATAGAACCATTTGCTTTTCGTTTAATGCATACAACCATTTTCAGTCCACAACATTCTTCGTTGAGTCTCATGGTACTAATTCCCAAGTATGATTCTTCTTTAAAGCATCATATTCTACTTTCATAGATTGTTTCCACTCTTCATGGATAGTAGCTTGTTTGAAGGTTGTTAGTGTAGGAGTGAAGTGAGTTATAAAACTGAAATGTCTTTAGGGCTTGGTAATATTATTTTGGGACCTAGTGGTTATTCGGTTTGGTGCAGGCTCTGCAATTGGCATGGCATGGTGTTCGGGGATGTGACTTTCGCTGCCCGTAAGTGAAGAAATTGTCAATGGTGAATTGGTGGCTGTAGAGGGAACAGTTAGGATTTGGTGTGGAATGGTAATGTTATTTCCTTGATATGTTAGCAAAGGTGTAGGCTGTGTTTTTGAGGTTGTGTGATATTGTGAAGAAGTAGAAGAAAGTTTAGAATTACCTGGATCATTTGTAGTAGTTGTTGGTACCTGGCCAGAATTGAAGGAGTGACTATCCTGTACTGGTGATCTAGGGAAGGCGGATTCTAAGGACAATGGTATAAGTGGTGGTATATCATGAGAGGGAGTTGGAATGGGAACTGACTTCAGAGTTTCCTCCTTGGAGTTAACGTCTTCCCAGGTCAGTTGAGAAAAATTCCTTATCTGTAGAAACATCATTTTGAAAGGAATTTTTTTTTCATAAAAGAGAACATCACGACTTATGAATACTTTTGACCACATTGGGTCAAAGCAAAGGTATGCATAATGGCTCGGTGAAACACCTAAATACACATAAGGGGTGGACTGAGGGTCCAACTTATTTTTGGTATAGGGTTTAAGCCATGGATAACAGAGACAACCAAAAATTTTAAGATTGGCATAGTTGGGTGGTTTACCAAATAATTGTTGGAAGGGTGACGCGTTATGTAAGATGGGAGTGGGTAGCCGATTAATAAGATAAACACATGATGGCAGGCAAAAGACCATAGTCTGGTGGTAGGGATGCCTCATGGAGAAGTGTTTTGGCTGTCTCAACAATATGGCAATGACGACGTTCAGCTATGGCAACGCGTTGTGGCGTGTATGGAGGTGAAACTAAACATTCAATGCCATTTTGTTGAAGATAGGACTGAAGACTTTTGTATTCACCCCCTCCATCAGTATAAAGAGATTTAATTTTTGTTTTGAAAAAATTCTCTACTAAAGGACGAAAGGTTTGGAACAAAGAGGCGACTTCACTTTTATTTTTAAGTGTATACAACCAAGTATACTTGGCGTATTGATCAACAAAGATACAGTAATATAACTTTTTGTCTAGTGATAAAACGGGGGATAGTCACCATAAATTGCTAAAAATGACCTGAAGAGGTACATTACTGGATAAAGTGAGTCGTTGAAATGGCAAACGATGTGATTTATTAGAAGAACAAGCATTACAAAATTCAAATTTTTCTGTAGTAGTAACAGGTAAAGCAAAGTTTTTCAAAACAAAGTTTAAAATCTTTGAATGAGGATGACCCAAGTGAATGTGCCATAGCTGAAAGGAACCTTTGTGGAGGCGAGATTGATGATATTGGTGGTCTGGTTGGCAGATGCGGTCATTCATAAAGTCCATTCTTGTTCCAGCCTTGTACCAACGGCTTCTGAGTATGCAGGTCCTTCACAAGAAAAGTAAAAGAAAAAAATTCAACAGATGTGAGATTGTCTTGACAAAACTTGGCTACAGAAATAAGGTTTTTTTTTTAATTGATGGAGCACATAGAGAGTTAGAAAGCCTGAAAGCAGAATTGGGTGCCTGTATTTGAGTTAAACCAGTATGAGTAATAGGAATGGTTTTACCTTCACCCATAGATATTCCCTCATTGCCTGTATACTCTTCAAGATTATGAGGTTCAGCCGTGACATGATGAGTCGCACCGGAATCGAGAACCCCAAGAGTTGTCCGTTGACTGCAAATTAGAGGCAAAGTTGGCCTTAGCTTCAAAATGATTGTGCGATTTGGAACGGCATACATCTGCAGTGTGACCAAATTTTTGACACAATTGGCATCGAACAGATTGTCTCAAATTTTATCTCATATTTTGCTGATTGTTAAAGTTGGACTATCGAGACGCAGATTGGTTCCATTTTTTATTGTTGAAGTTGGACTGTCGAGATGCAGATTGGTTCCATTGTTGATTGTTACAGCGACGATTGTTCCTGTTAGACTGGGTTGGCATGTTTGTCCTCTGTGCTACTGCAGCTGTGATATTGGAAAATGACTTCTCAAGGTCATTGGTGCTTGAGTAAAAGCTCATGATCTGTTAGATTGTGAAACAATTCTTCAAAACTCAAGGAAGAGTCCCGTGCTCTTATGAAAGCAGAGATCTCACGGTACTCGGGTCCCAATCCGCTTAGAATCTTTACAATAAGTTCGTTATCTTGTACTGGTGAACCAACAACTTTGAGAGCATCAGAAAGAGATCGAACCTCTTGTAAGTATTCTGTAACCAATTTAGAGGCTTTCTTAATATTTTGCAGTTGGTCGCGCAAGCTAAAAATGCGAGTGTGGCTCTTATTTGCGTAAGCCATGTGAAGAATTTCCCAAGGCTGTATTAGAAGATGGAGTTGTGGCAACAGTCAGCGCAATGGTGGGATCAACAGATGCTATCATTACTTGCTGGATCAGTTGGTCCTGAGAGAACCAGATTTGGTATCTGGGTTCTGGAATCGTAAGGTTATCTCGCGTAACAGTCATTGGTGGTGCCGGGTTTGATCCGTCAAGATTCCCCATGAGTTGATGGCCATTGAGTAGCATCACAAATTGTGCTTTCCAAATTGAGGAGTTGAGTTTACCTTGTAGTTTGATAGGTAACTGAGACGCGAGATTGAATTGTACCATGTGAATTATAGGTGAAGCAGCTGAAGCACTGCTGTTGGTGGCAGTAGCATCACCAGCGGTGATAAAAACAGGAGGGGTTGTTCCTTGAGATGAAGTCATAGTTGGGACGAAAAAACAAAGGATCTGACTCGTAAGAGGCTAAAGGCTCTGATACCATATAAAATCAGATAGACAGAAGTAGTCGAAAGATAATTTTATTCTTTCAGCATCAAAGCGTTAAATACAACCAATAACAATAACCTATAGCTAAACTTAATGAAGCTAATTGCTACATAAACTCCTAAATCATTGGAGGACTCTTATACAGATATACAACAACAATATAATCCTATAATAGGAGGAGTCTTCTATAGATAATAAAAGGCAGTAACTATAACAGTAACTTATTATAACTTATTATAAGATAAGATAATTATGCTTAATAATTATGAAAACCAATGCCTGTTCTCGTATAGTGATTTCTCTCAAATTGATTGACAATTCTAGATGAGTGACTCCATTTGTTTTCCCTCTCAAGCTTTACTTTTATCTAAGAGATTTCTATATTTAATTTCCTCACTTTTTCTTTTTTGAAAAAATAATCATTTTTACATTTTTTCAACTCATTTTTCAGGTTTTCTTTAGTTTCACTCATTTTTCCTTTTCCTTTTTAAGTAACTGTCAACCTTAAGATTTCAGGTTTTAGATCTAGGTTGGATGACTCATGTTCTCCAACATGTTTCTTCATACAATTATTTTGTTTATCAGTTACAGTTTTGTCATCTTTAAGATCCATTTACTCAAATTTTTTGTCTGCAAAGGCTTTAAATAATTGATCTCTTTCACATGTTAATTTTTCAAAGTCATCAATTACCCCATTAAACAATTCAATTAATTTATTTTTTGAAAATAGATTTAGTTTTTTCTTAAGATCAATGATACTAACCTCAGAGTTTTTTTCTTCTTATTCCACGTCTGAATCTCCAATAGTCATGAGAGCAATCTCATCTAACTTTCCATCACCAGTATGTTCTGATCCTATTTCATCATATGCATTCATGAGGGTATCCCAAATTTGTTTTGGAGTTATGCAACTAGATATTCAACGATACTCATCTGGTCCTATTCCACAAATAAGAATAAACTTAGCTTTTGCATCTTTTTAAAGAATCTTGTAGTCATCCTCATCGTATTCACTCTTTTCCTTTTGTACGTCATTATTTTCAACATCCCTTTTAGTTGGGTATTCAGGTCCATCAATAACTATATTTAAAAATTCATAATCCTCAGCCTGAATAAAAGTTTCCATTCATTGTTTTCCACCAAGAGTAATACTGACCGTTGAATAATTGAGGCTTGTTGATATCTTTTCCTTCACAATATCCGAGTGAGGTGCAGAATTCATCTCGATCTACTTTTAAGTGGTTAAACTTTTGACAAGAAAACATGCTCTGATACAAATTGATATTTTACACGACCTGGATTGTTTTACTTTTAACTAACTTTACTTAAGTGAACCAAGTTGCCTAACGTGTTTTGGAGATAATGTAAAGACGGTAAAGTAAGAAACAATATTTTACATGGAAATACCCGGCTCAAAAGGTGTAAAAACCACGATCTGTTCCACAACAGGATTTACCCCAACTTCGCTAATGAACTACGAGTCTCCACAAAAGATAGATTACAAACTTTGCAACCTACCTTAACTTTTATGGATTTAGATTACAACTCTTGTAATCCGAGGAACTAACTTCAATTCCTAACCTTCAACGCAAAACCCCCAAGGTATGCGTTCACAACACTTCAATTTATCACAACCTGAAGACAACACTCCTAGTTCAGTTTATAACTCACTGAAATAAGATTACATCAAGACTCATTCACAACAAAAAAACTCCTAAACATAAACTCTGTAAAAGGATCACGTTCTTCGATGTGTTCTTTCAGTTCGCTGGTAGCACTTGCGAAGTAAATTTCTCAATCGCTCTTTTGCTCTGTAAGTGCACAAGTATTCTGAACGACTTCACTTTATTTAAGCACAATTCTTCATAGAGTTATTGTTCACTTCAAACTCCTCATTAACTTAAACTCTCTTGACTTAGAGTTCTACTTCAAGTAAGACTCCTTCTTCAATTTAAACTCATTGCTTCTTTAGACTCCTTTTTCAAAATACATTCATTGATTCTTTTGTATTGTAGTCGAACTCTAACACTGGAATTCAACAGTAACTTGAAGAGTTCTGCTTTAAGTGAAACTCCTTTTTCAATTAAGACTCCTTGTCTCTTTAGACTCCTTCAACAAATCAAACTCATTGATTATTCAATTAATCAGATGTTTATTTCCACTGGATTTTCTCATGAAAGTAACACTATCCATTTCTTTATTTCTGCACTCTTGTCTTTATTTATTCTAATAGCTTTCTCGAATTCAACTGCTCGTGACAAAGCACCTTTTGACCATGTTGACTGACGTGTTTCATCTTTCTTTGTCAATCATCAAAACTGCATAAATCTGAACATAAAGGTTGCCCAAGATTTGAGCAGTGTCACCACTTATTTTAGTCGACCATGGGGCAAGTTCTCTCGGACTGTGATAATGGAAAGTTATATCGATAAATTGATAGATGGATTGAGTCTGCAAATTAATTTGTTGCTCCTCGCCAGCCATATTGTCTCAAGTACAAAAATAGAGGACCGAGTATTGTTACAGCGGGACGTGTGACGTGGACATCTGTCACTACAAATCCGAATACTACATTGAATTTTACTGCCAGAAGTCTCATAAGATGGTGATAATTAAAAGAATTTCTACAAACGTTCCACGTTATTTTATTTTTTTTAAACAACATTAAGAATCGTGTTTTCAAATTACAAAAATAGGTAGTAATATGTATCTGCCTTGTTTCTTTAAATGTTTCATATTAATATCTGATTTAGCTAATTATTTCATTTTGTTACATTTAAAAATTCTCAGTGAAATATTGAAGCTTTTATTCGTCTCGTATTCACTAATTGAAACACCAAGGGAACTGGACCCAAATTGATGACCATTTGTATTTCTGTTGGGCTAAGCTCAACCTCAGCCCGTTTTTTGAGGAACAGGTGTAAGGGAAGCAAATATACAGAACAGGTGTGAAAAAGTAATATACATTGCCACAATGAGCCCAAAGGACTAACCAAGAAATGGGCTAATTTAACAGCTGCAGCCTGCAACCATTCAAATTTAATGTTTTGAACCTA
The DNA here is from genome assembly GCA_016801875.1 of Solanum sitiens. NCBI lineage: Eukaryota > Viridiplantae > Streptophyta > Magnoliopsida > Solanales > Solanaceae > Solanum > Solanum sitiens. The sequence goes on along the minus strand of JABWTJ010000387.1, from coordinate 139,361 downwards.
ATGTGGACAGCCAGTGGCCCGGAAACCCAAAAAGTTGCAGAAGGTAATCTAGTTGTTACAAAATTTGTTGGGCGGCTTTGCCAATCAAAAATAGTTTAATTACGCTTTATAACTATAATTTGCTAATTACGATTCGTAGCTACATGTTATTGGAAGGAGAGTGACAAGCGGGATTGGGAGAGGGTGGAGAGAGACGAGCGAGAGATGGAAGAGAGTGGGGCGGAGGAGAATTGCATATGTTTATCGGTTAGATAATTGTATATATGTAATGGGTACACAAATGTATTTGTATATCTGGCGAGTGAGATTGTGAAAAGGAGAAGAGAGGCGAGCGAGAGAGGAAAAAAATTGTAAAATTCGCATCTCGTTTGTATAATTTGCGGGTGCATTTGTATAATTTGTGTGCTTTTATATAATTGAGTAATTCAAAGTCTGGAATTATACAGATATGATAAAACTCAAATAACAAATTGATACAAACATAAACATATGAACTTTAAACAATTATACAAAATATATTATACAAATTACATTATATAAATTATATTATACAAAATCCGAAAATTACATGTTTATACAAACTTTAAAAAGTTATACAAAAATAATTTGAATGTATATGCTGATAAAACTGAAAAAACCAAAGAAAATCATCGTCATATACAAATACAAATCATCGTATACAAATACAAATCAAATGAAGAATTGTTAGTTGCAAATTATACAAATGTGGCGAATTATACAAACGTGGCTAATTATACAAACTCGAAGTTAGCCCACGTAATTAATTATTGATGTTAGTTATGAGTGATAGTTGTAGCAAACTATATCAATAATGACTAATTAAGTAGTATAAATTTATTTAATCACGTAATTTTCTCAATTTGTTATTGTTAGATTCTTGTTAACTTAGTCGAATTTCCAAAAGGATAGAACTACTTTCTTTTGTGTTGATTTACTTCACTAATAAATTTGCTTATCTACACTTGTCTATTATTCATCACTTAATCAACTATTTTGGTTAAGTTTAAATCGTTTTTCTAAATCAATTGTTTTAAGTTAGTTATCCTCAAACCAATCAAATGCCTTTATTTAAATCAATTTTTACAAGTTAGTCAAACATTTTTAGTAAAATTATCGGATAACCACAGGTTAGTGGATACCTTTTCAATTCCTACAATTAAATCAAGAGATATGTATTAGCACTCTCCCATGTATATGAAATTCCAGATACATGCGAATTCACTTAAGATACATACAAATACACGTATCTAGCGTGATTCGCATGTATTTGAGATACGTACGAATCTCGCTCGCCTCTTCGCCTATTTTTGTGTATATGGTAGCAAAATTACATGTATCTAAGAGCAAAATACGGTAGAAAACTCTTAATTAGTGGTAAGATACATAATATTCTGAAAATATAGATAATAATAGTATAAATGGTAGTGAAGTATTACAGTAAAACATCTATAAATTAATATAGTTGGGACCATGAAATTTTATTATTTTATAGAGATTTTATATAACCGATAAATTAATATTTATTAATTAAGAGAATGATTTGAGATTTAATTAAGGTTAATTTTGAATATATCAATATCATTGTATCTTACTAATTTATGTATCATATTTATTGATTTCAAATAAAAAATATTATACATAAAGTACAACGAATACATCAAAAATAATTGTATCTTACTAATTTCAACCTTGTGATGCTGACATAATAAAAGTTTTCAAGATGTATTACCGAACAGATTTTATTGTAGGATATTAGAAGACTATGAAGTGGGACAAACTGATCCATCAAAGATTAATGCTTTGGATGCGATCAATTTGTCAATCCCTATTTGGACAACAAATGTTCGGGAAGAGAAAATAGCAAATTATTTTCGACACTGCAAAATTTGTTCAAGGGATGCAATCTCAATGAATTTGAATGAAACTACTTGTGAAAACATCATTAATGAATTTGACGTTATTGATTAATGATCTCGGTTACCACAATAAAATGGATGTCAATAACCTGTTGGATTATCCGGGTGAAAGTGAAGCATGTTCACAAGTTCAGAACTTAGAAGAATTGTGGATACCACCGAAAAAAACAATGTTGATGACGAAGTTGAAGATGATAATATACCTTTGGAACCAGTTTCACGTAAGGAAACACTTATTGCATCTAGAACTGTTCACAATTTTAAAATACAGTTCGAAGAGACAACATCGGAGCTCTTGGAAGCAATAAGAAAAATTAGAGATAAGCTTCAACTAGATTTAAATTTTAAGAAAGACACAACACAATAGAATCATATTTCACTAAATTGTCTTAGATATATTTGTACTTTTAAAGAGTTATTAATTCATGATATTAATGGGACCATATATTTATGTAAGGGTCCTCTGGAAATGTATTATCTTATTATCTTATCGAAATTGATGATTTTTTTTATTGACCCAAATTGGGACCGGAGAAAAATATTATTTTAGAGAGATTATTAATTTATCGAATATTAATTTATAGAGGTTTTACTATCCCAATAAATTATGCTTATAATTAATTTCTAAACTTCTTATTTTTATAAAATAATTACTTTGTTATAGACTAGTTACTTTTAAATAAAAGTACCAATTACATCAACCAATTTGTAAAATTAGTTTATTTTTAAGAAAAAGATGGATGTTTAAGTCAAATATAATTATTTTGAATTGTTTCAAATTGAAAATCCTCAAAATTAATTAAACTATGGAGTCAAAATTGGGTGTTCAACAATGTTTCATACAGAAAAATTAGGAAACTTTTCACTATATCTGCTTTCTAATATGCATTTTCCCAATGAACTGTTTGGTGAAAAATGAATTAAAAAATCATGTTCTATATCACAAATATCCCATCGATTCGCAATGAAAAACTTTTATTTCTAAGAGGGTTACATAACCAACTTCAATAGAAGTATGTACGACAGGCTAATGTGATTTTCTTAAGTTGAGTAACACTTACTTTGAACAGTGAAATTTTTTCCGCAAATTTAGATTTAAAAAAAAAGTTTGAGGCCAACATCTTAAGAATTTGCCAACAAGGGTGAGCCGATGAATAATATAATATTGAAGAAAATTATTCAAAATCGCCGAAGAATTCATCTTAGTTAATTGAAATAATTGATAATGACCACAATAATAATAAGAAAACATGTACACAAACATTTAAATAAGACAATTGGACTTCCACTCATATTCAATTATTTTAAGGCTTGAGAATCTATTTGGACTTCTACTCATATTCAATTATAATAAATAAATCATAATTAGTTATGATTTCTAACTTATGTGTTTTAGCTTATTTTGACTCATAATTCAGTCATTTACTCATGTTGCTGCTTTGTTGAGATCTCTTTGACTAAATATTAGCTTCCCCTTTCATAATTTTGACAGTGTTTTATAGAAGAAAAGACATATTTTGGGCTTCAACTCAATGGACTTCCATCAGAAAAATAGAGAAAGTCCGGCGGACTCGAACAATAGTATCATATGTAAAATAATAATGCGCAGAAAATAAGAATATTATAATCAACATGAATGATGAATATGGAGACAAAAGAAATTAAAAAAAAAAAAAAAGACATTTGGCTTTAGGATAGCGAGATTGTGAAGGATTTCAAATTCTCTAAAAATTTGTTTTTAAATGATTTGAGACTTGATAACTCAAATGTGTAAATTTATATAATTCACGAGCTCTCTAAGTAATGGTCCAAATGCTACAAAAACCAAGAAAATTAAAATGGCATTTGGCTTTCTAAAGAAGGAGAAGTAAAAATGACATTCTTCTTTAATTAATTTCATATATTATTAATTAGATATATTTTGTCTTTAATTTCAATACGATCATAGATCAAATAATTTCAACTAATACAATCTATGATGTCTTTTCACTAAAGTAACATATAAGTTTTCTAACAGAAAAATTGCAAAACTTTCACCCTAGTAACATAATCACTACTGAAAAATCATCTTTCGATCGATCCGTGATGTATAATTTCATAATTATGTGATTATTGATCTATTTAAAGTTGAAATAACTATAATTAAATCACTACACTAACTACTTCTCAAGAATATTATGTACTATGTCAAAAATTAAGAAATAAAATCGTCAATTTTATGATTTAGTATACTATGAATAGTACACCTAAAGCTCATCATCTCAATGATAATGTTTCAAAAATTAAGGACCATCACCCTTATCTCATATTTTATTGTGTTAGTAAATAACACTTTAGATAATTCCATGACTTGTATTTTATTAGGATTAAAGAAAATATTTAAACACAGCCTCTATATTTGTACGACGGAGTTAATGTAGCTGGTGGCGTTGGTGGAGGTCCTAGCCATGCTAAATTAGTACTCCCTCCGTTTAAAAAAGAATGACCTCTTTCCTTTTTAGTATGTTTCAAAAAGAATGACCTCTTTCTTTTTTTGGTAACAACTTTCCACGAGGCGTGTTTAAGGCCACAAGATCAAAGGGCAATTTTGTACATTTGACCTAACTTTAATTTAGGACCACAAGATTCAAAAGTCTTCTTTATACTCTTAAACTCCGTGTCAAGTCAAACTAGGTCATTCTTTGTGAAACGGAGGGAGTAGTACTATTAATAATGAAGCTAAAAATAAGACAATTAAAAGGAGGGGGGAGGGAGGAGGATATATATTTACTATTATTTTTCTGTTATCATTGATTTTATTATTGTTGTTGTCTAATTTGTTTTGATTATCATATTATTGATTATAGCTACTACAATTTTCTCCATTTATTTTATATGGCCTTTGACTTCATTTTTTTTTCTTTTTTTTGCATTATTAAAAATAATTTTATTATTCTCAACTTGAGTCAAAGGTCTATTAGAAACAATCTTCTTACCTTCCTATTATCCAAATATCCAAATGAACTCATTAAATGATCAAATTGCTTAGATGATACCTAAAGAATTATTTAAATCTAGTAGTACAAAAGAAAAGAGACCATTTTATCTTCTCCCCCCCCTCCCTCCCCCTACGAAATTTTGATATTTTAAGTTTTATGTGACTAATAGTTTTATTTAGCCAAGTTTGACATTTTACTTTCATGTGACCAATAATAGTTTTCTTCTTGGCTAGAAACAAATGCATATTAGGCAATTTTATATATATCAATGTTTTTAGTATTTTATTTAGTATTAGGGATTGAGTGTTATTTAGACACTTCACTAGCAATAGAGTCAATTGAGGTATTTGAAGCAAGAAGTAACAAATTAATTAAATCTTGGCTGCTATAGATGACCAAAGTTCAATTTGAGCTTTCAAATCCTTAACAACGTTATACTAATTAATTAGAATTTTCATATGAAATGTGGCTATAAAAGTTAAAAATTGAAAGTAGAATATAGAATACATTAAATGTTATCCACTTACTATTATAAGTTTACATATTGTTAATAGATAAATAAGAGAAAATATTGCTAAATGGGAAACAAGCTTCGTAGGAATGAACTAGTAATAGAAGTGGGCGATAACTCTAGCACCGATGTCTTATATATAGAATTGTAGATAAATGTAAAGTATATATTATTACCTTAAGTTTAAATTTTATGCAAAATCAATGTAGTATATATTATATATATATATATATATATATATATGTCTGTTTAAATTTAAATTATACACTTATCTTTTAACGAAAACACTACTATAAGAGTTTTTTCCCCAATGAATAATAAATATTGATGTCTTAAACGTCATCAAATTATCGTTTACTTGAAAATCATGAACACTTTCACCAACTTTTATATTAAAGTTGTGTCACATGATTGTGACTATCAATAATATAACATACCCTTTTTAAAGTAGGGTGATAATAATTCACCTATATATGGGTAAAATAATTGAAGTGTTCATGATAGACATTTACTAATATATATGTATTTCTTATTCTTTAGCTAAAATACTACTTTAAAGTTTGATAATAATAATTTACCTATATATAGGTAAGATAAATTGAAGTGTTCAGGATAGACATTTACTAATATATATGTATTCTTATTCTTTAGCTAGAACACTACTTCTTGGATAGGGTAACGTATATGACTCACTCCAACTTGTATTTTGTTTAGATTTTTGCTCTTCAACTAATTTATTTTTTGAGTTATCCAAAAACTCAATCCTCGAATGGGTGTAAAATTTAAATTAAAGTGCAAGTAAAGAGTTCTTTTTTTAACTATTAATATACAGAGTGATACTATAAAAAAGATAAAAAGTTATGGAGTAAATTAACAAATCGTATTAACATGAAGGGTTAAAAAAATGAGTTAATTATAAATATAGGATGCAATGAAAGTCACGTACACTACAAGTATAATGGACATAAGTATTAACATACTATTATCTTTTTGCTTCTTTGATAATTCAAACCCACAACTTTAAGATCGTACGGTGCTTAACATCTACGCAACTAAGCTTAGAAAGGAGAAAGATTACGAATTGTACTAAAAAAATTCTTAGACTTTTTTATCCGTAATTAGATACCTAAAGGTTAATATGACTTTTGGCGCATCAAAGCAGTCCTCGTCAGTGACAGAGACAAAAGTTTTTATTAAGTAATTCAAAATATAAAAATTCAAATACAAAACGATTAGAAGAGGATAAATCAAAGGCAAATACAAAAGGAAAGACTAATGCTTTAATTTGTGCGTTGTAGGTGAAAAATAACTTTGAAGAAAAAATAAAATAAAATATCTTCTTGATATCTTCAAAAAAGTCACTAATTTTGAAAAATATTACAAAAGATAAAATATCATTTAAAAAGAAATGAAGAAAGTACAAGATTGTATCTTCACAAAATGAATTTTTTATAAAAGTCACAAGTTGATTCCCTCTAAATAAGAAAAGATAATAAGAAAGCATTACAATAACTAATCTAAAGATTAAAATGTTACTACAATTATATATTATCTAGGTAAGTAATTGTACAAATGGTAGAAAAATTCAATTCAATGAAGATGACATTTAGTTATCCAAAAAAGCCTTTAAAAATGACATTTTACAATAAAAACATGCAAGAAAAAGTATAACTTTACTACAATATAAAGGAGGAAATTTTGTTAAGCTTGGACAATACTACAATATTAAGAAAGAGTAGAACTCTTCCACTACCAAAAAGAATTGTTGCATACTTGTCACCTTAGTGACTCAAAAAATTTCACTTCTTTTTCGTTCATCATCTTGCAATGGCCATCGATAGTTCTTGCGGTATCCTTCTTCCATATCTCTAGACTGTAGTTGTAATTCTTGTCTCAAAACTTATACTCATCAGCTTTCTTAAATTTTTAATGCATCAAATATAATGATGTTTTTTTAATCTCTGCAACTATAGTTGTATGTGTTCAAAGTCAACTGATAATGAAAATACCTTATAACGCGGTTGTTTCTAAAGATGGAATCGAAAATTTCAATACAATTGTTGAAGCAATATTGGCTGCCCCTAATCACAATATCAAGCCATTCTTCATAAAAATTAAGAAAGACACATATCAGGAATATATCAGAGTTGATAAAAAGAAGACTAATATATTCCTGATTGGAGAAGGGATGGATACTACGATAATAACGGGCAATAGAAGTTTTGTCGATGGCAACTAAACTATGACACTGTAACCGTTGGTAAGCCCCTTTCTCTATATACATAAGTTTTTATAATTTTAATAAATTATAATAAAATTTCTTCTTATTTAATTTGCAGGGGTTGCTGGCAATGGCTTCATATATAGCAAAAGACATAACTTTTAGGAATAATGTCGGACCCATAAAACATCAGGCTGTGGCATCACGAGTTGACGCAGATTTGGTGACCTTTTATAAATGTCATTTTAACGGATATCAAGACACCTTGTACGTGAAAAGGCAACGTCAGTTCTACCGCGATTGTGAAATCTATGGCACCATAGATTTTATATGTGGTGTCGCAACAGTCGTGTTTCAAAATTGCTTGATTGAAGCTCGCACTCCAATGGCGAGGCAATGTAACATGATAACAGCGCAGCATGGAGAGCTTGAGTTCTTACCAATTGGAATAGTGCTTTAAAACTGCACTATAAAGGCTACCCGTGATTTGGAGAAATTGAACAACGTCACGACATTTTTAGGTAGGTCATGGGGTATATTTTCTAGGATTGTGATAATGAAAAGTTATATCGATATCTTGATAGATCCTAGAGGATGGAATGAATGGATTGGATCGGCAAATAAATATGTTGTTAACCGCCGGCCATATTATCTGGAGTATAAGAATAATGGGCCGGATGTTGTCGCGAAAGGATGTGTGACATGGGTGTCCGTCACTACGGATCCTAATATTGTATCAGATTTCACGGTTAGAAACTTTATAAGTGGTGACGAGTGAAGTCCCGCCAATATCCCTCATTATCTAGATTTATCTTGAACAACTATTTACCTTGTATTGTGTTCCCACTAGATTATGAAAATAGTAGTACTATGTATGTATCTTGTTTGTTTCAAATGAATATGATTATCTGATTCGTCTTCAAGTAATTCATTGTTACCATTGTCCAACTAATCGACTGAACAATTAATCACCAAAAAGAACATACTTACAGAAACATAGTGTCAAAACTTATATGATTTCAAGTTAAAAAATAATTAAATATTAAAATCTCAAAAATAATTGTAACTTTAACAGCTTAATCTGAATTTAAATGTTGAACTAAAGGGTCTCAGTTCAAATTCAATAACTTGGATTAAGGGAACAACTAGGAACGGATACAAGAAATTCAAGTCATCTAACAAAGTCCTATGTTTACCTAAAGTAAATACTATAATACAAAATTTAATGATTAAAGAGATGAACATATTGGATCTTTGTTATTCAAAACTATTCCAATAATAATAATAAGAAGAGTTCAGCGTATATTCAATCATTTTGGGGCTGAAACTGTTGTAATCTGCAGGTATATGTATAGGGCATCAGAAAAGTAGTGAGAGTCCAGCAGCAGTATAACATGTAAAAATAACCAAGAGCAGAAAATTAGCATACTGAATTTAACACTCGATGAAAATTTGTTAGAATCTGTGCGTCCACTATCAGTCGATGGACCAGGTCCCTTGACTCACTCAAAATATGAACAACTGTAAATAAAGGCAGAATATCAACACCAGCAGTTTACGTGGAAACCTCCTTGCTCAAGAGAGTAAAACCACGACCTGTCTCACAGGATTTCCAAAACCGTTTCACTAGTCTTCACAAGGAAAAGTAAACCGGTTACACAAAATGTGAGAAAAAGTTTTTAATCTCACAGACAAGAAATAGCTCTATTGCTTGATGAGCCTAAGTAGATGTTACTCTACCCACTAAGCTATCACTCTAGACAACTTAGGATTTTCTAAGCAATCTCAAAGACTGCCCACTAAATCACTAACCTACTAATGATTTAGAATTTCAGATCAAACAGCTATCTGATTCCTTTATAAATGGAGGAACAGATTTACAATTTACGTGCAGAAGAAATAATCCTAAGACAACTAAGCTTCCAGCTCTTTCACATTTGAGTTGATCTTGAGGATATTTCTTCACTCCTTTTGTAAGCCTTTGCAAGAGTTCTTGAGATCTTTGTCAAGTTGCAAAAACTAATTGTGAATATAGGGATGTTTTGTTTATGTAGAAAGGTCACAAAACATAAAACAATCCCATTGGCTGAGGTTTCTGCCGCGTCTGCCACTTCTGCCACTGTTGGAGACTGTGCACCAACTTTTTGTACTTTCTCCAGCTGGCAGCCAAAAAGCATATTGAGCCAAGAACCAGGTCCCTTCATAAGGTCCCTGAGTTTGTCAAATCATCAAAACTACAAATAACATTTTCCTCTTTTTTGATGATGACAAACAATACACCAGTGTCTACAAGTTCTTCCATGTTTCCTTCCCCCTGTCGATAAAGACCTGACAGTTGCATATACATTTGCACAATAAATCTGGTCTCTTCACAAGGTCTCTGAGTTTGTCAAATCATCAAAACTTCAAATAACATTTCCCCCCTTTTTGATGATGACAAACCATACACCAATGTCTGCATTTCTTCCCCCTGTCGAGTAGACACACTCCTTAGTTTCCTACACCATGGACCAGGTACCTTTACAAGATCCCTGTGGTTTTGTCAAATCATCAAAACTTCAAATAACATTTTCCCCCTTTTTGATGATGACAAACCATACATCAGACTTCAAGACAGGATCACAAGATATTGCAAAGTTTATTGTTCCCCCTGAATCAGTCATCCATATACCTGCAGTGAACAAGAAAATTCACAAGAAAATTCACAAGAACCATAAACCAAGCCCAGAAATAATATTTCCTGTTTCTCCTGAATTACTTCTCGCATCCCTAAAGTACAACATTCTTGCATAAAGTACATCTCCCATTCTTACATAAAAATTCCCCCTTTTGTCATCATTAAAAAGAGACACAGTAAACCAATATTATCAATAATGCAATCAAGTAAGATCATAGCCTTTTGGAAATCAGACATAAAGGAGTACAAAATACAATAAACAATTTTCCAGAACAAAACAGGAATAAGATTAATAGCAGTTCAGAGGCATCATTCAATACATTAAAATTAAACTAGAGTACAGCAGACTGAGTAGATAAGCCACATACAAGAACCATAAAGAAGAAGAAGATTGAAAAACGACTATGAAGGAGGAGGCTGATGGGAAAGGGACTGAATGATAAGAGTAAGTCGGGCATTAGCATCATCATTGTCTTTTATTGCTTTCTCTTGTAAAGCAACAATTTTGGCCCTCAGCTCTGCATTTTCTTGCTTCAGCTCTTGAATAACCGAGGTACCAGGTCCCATAGTCTGTGCCTTAAGTAGTTCTACCTTAAGAATAGCAATTTCAGCATCTCTACTACTCAACCTCATAGTCAATTCTTCCAACTCATGGTTCAATTGATCCTGGTTCTCCACAAGTTAAGCCACTTTGCTCTTGGGATTTGCTTTTCCTTCTATGCACTCACATTCAACCAGAGTGGACTCTGAGAAGGTTTGCTTCACTGTACCTACTTTTCCAACAACAAGAGAAATATTAAAGTGTTTGAATACTTTAGTTAAGAAGTATCCATAACCCATATCATGCTTTCCCTTTCTCTCGATGACAGTTTTGTACATGTGTTCAAGCATAAGACCTGGAAGATCCAGAGGTTCAAAATTTGCACAATAGCTCCATGACAAACAGATCAGCCGAAGTTGCTGAAGTTCTCTTTTCAGTTCTTGGAAGGAGAATTTTGTTAACAAACTCAAAAACCAACTGGAATTCACTCTTCATCAGTTTCTTAAATAACCCTGCACACCTGGTAGTTGGGAGTTTAGAACAAGTCGTGACAAATTCCACCGAACAACTTTTTCCAACCACAGACCTGATACCTCCTCGAGGTACTCCAAGAATCTTTCCCAACAGGTCTTCATCAAGATAAACAACTATGTTTTTTACTCTGGTATTTATACTGCCATCTTCTCCAAAAGTAATATTGTAGTAAAATTCACGGACCTCTTCCTCATGAAGGACAGGAGACTTAAAATCGAATAAATGCATCCATGATTGAATTTCTACAATATCATGAAGAAAGTCCATACCTGACTGATGAACAATATTCATGTCGAATATCCTTCCAGCCAAAACAGATTGTTTACTCAAGTTATCAACAATTTCTTGTTTGTTGATGACATCTTCATCCACGTGCACTTCAGGACCAGGTCCCTGCTCAGACTTTTCAGTTTTGTTGCAGAAGTTTTTCTCTTCCTTTTTCCTTTCACTACCGCCTTTGTGGATTTTGTTGTGTTGGACTTCTTTTGGACATTTTGTTTCACTTTTCATGAACTTTTCTTACAAGACCCCCCATCAGACTCTTCCCCAGAAACTTCCACCACATCAGTCGGAGGCATTTGGAATTTCGACACTTTGAAGGTTCTTTCACTTCAATTTTTGGCTGTAGATTTGGCACTGGCTTTCATAGCATCGGCTAGCATTTTCTTAGAGTCAGATCTAGTAACTGGCCGTCGTTTAGGTTTACCCTCTACAACCTTTTCTTTCCCCTTTTTAGAGACATTTTCCTTTCTCTTTTGCAGTGACCACTGAATAGGACGATTAACATCTTCTTCATCAGAAGAATCAGACGAAGGATATCTCCCAAAATCCGGAGATATTGGACTCAGATGTTTTGCTCTCTGGTAAGTCACCCTCAAAAAGGGTATCTGAAAGAATTTCCATAGAAGGACCAGGTACCAGGGGAAGACTAGGACTGCTTAGATCTATAGACTGAATGGGGACGATGGAGTTATCTAAAGGAGGACTGACTTCAGAGGTTGTTGGAACTATTGATTTCGATCCTGAAGGAGATGGGGTATAGAAAGAAACTGGATCGATTTCACTCAAGGATGCAAGCATCTTCCTTGATGAGGATGAGGGTTCCGACATTTTTTTTTCTTTTTAACAAAAAACAACAGCAAAGAGAAGAGATTTGGTATGTTAGGGTTTTTCAAAACAAAGAGAGAGAGTGAAGAGATTTAGAAATGAGAAGGTTGAATATAAAGAGGAGAAGCGGTGCCAGGTCCCTTGATTTGACGTGTCGCTTGGAGTTTCAAGCGATGGGACTAACGGTCAGAATGACGAAAGACTGGCACGTGGCAATATCAACGGTCTATTTAGACTAGTTTAAAATTAATGTAAAGAAAGCTAACCTTAGGAGAGACCAGGTCCCATACTGCAATTTAAGCACCATTCCTGAATGGTTCTGACTATGTTTTTGCTTTTGCACATCATTTATGAATGTATACCTGCAATAGGTACAACATTGATCTTACAGGACATATTATTATTAATAGAAAGGATACATGCACTACAGATTTCTGCCACCAAGGAAATTTCATGCTTGAATAATTTTGGGATTACTTCAAGTTCATCATACCCAACTTCAAACCTATTGCTCTCAGACTGATCTTTGCTTAGAGCCTTGGTAAAAATATCTGCAATTTGTTCCTCTGTTGGGCAATAAGTTAGCACAAAATTCCCCTTTTTCGACATTATCTCTTAGAAAGTTAGTAGAGGATTCTTTCCCATATTGACAGCACTTGTATTTAGCACACATAAAAGGAATGGTTTGATAAGGACTCCAAAATTCTCAAGCTATTGCTTTATTCGAAGAAGTTGGGAAATCTGGAGGCAGCAGCAACACACTCATCCTCAGCTGCAGAATAAAACAGGACCAGGTCCCCTGTTTTCTTTGGATACTCAGGATTCTCTTAGTTGCCTTTAGAGGAGATTCCCTGGGACATGTTCGAAACTGTGCATACATTCCCACGCTGAATACCATGTCCGACCTGATTGCATATGAAAGTTCTTTAACAGCTCCTTTGTATGCTTCCCTTGTTAGATTAAGATGCCACTGGAGGTTTGCTTAATCTTGCAAACCTAGGAAGAAGTCAAGCTCTCCCATCATACTCATCTCAAATTCATTTCCCATGAGAGTAGAAAATTCTTCATACAGATGTTCAGAAGTTTCTCCAAAAATGATATCATCCAAATACACTTGAATGATGAGCAATTCTTGATCAATTTACTTTCACAAAATCTCAGTTTTGGCAGACCTAGTACCAGGTCCTTAGAAACCAGCTTATTCAATAAAGATGAGCTCACATGACCTAGTCTCCGATGCCACAGATCAGCATTTTCATTCTGAGCACTTAGACATGTTAGATCATCTCCATGAGATGTTTCCAAGTTTGCCACATACATGTTTTTACATCTTTCAGTAGTGAGAATCACCTTCTTTGTAGTCAGATTTACTACAGTACACTTCTCAGATGTAAACTTTACTTCATTTCCCTTGTCACAGATTTGAGACACACTCAGAAGACTGTACTTCAAAACACTAACAATGGATTCTTCAAGAGTTTTTTCAACTTTACCAACATCTAAAATATACCCTTTTTTTTTATCATCAAAAGAGACACATCTACCTTGAAGTGCCTTGAGCGAGAGGAAGTTTTTTTGTATCTCCAGTCATATGTTTGGAGCATCCACTATCCATGTACCAACATTGACTGCTACTCCTCTCGCTCACCTGCAGCAAGAATCACTTAGTAGACTTGGGAACCCATTTCAATTTGAGTTCCCAGAAGGTAGATAAAGGAGTAATCAAGGTGTTTCTCGCCCAGTGAGGTAAATTTAAACTCTTTTTGATCAAGGGTTTTTGAACAGGACCAGGTCCCCCTTTTGAACTCCTATTCTTTTCTGTGAAGTTTGAGAATCTTTCATGCGACTCTCACCAGGCTGTACATTCACTTTTTAAGTGCCCATTTCTACCACAGTGAACACAAAGCAAGTTATCTGAGACAAAGACATATTTGCTGTGAGGATTGAAAGAAGGAGTAATATTCAAACTTCCCAGACCCCTTTTGTTGTAGTTGCTTTGATTTGTCACATTTGAAAGCAGCTTAGAAGATTTTGTCCATTTAAGGGAATTTGCAAGGTCATCCTTAAGTTTGACAATATCTTTCTCTAAGCTTTTGTTCTTTTCCAAGGTGAAAACAAGGTTAATCTCTGAGTTTTTCAGTTTTTCTTCCAGCTCAACATGTAGACTGGCAGACTTTCCTTTCAGTTTTTCAGACTCCTCATTCATCAGATACAATTGATTTTTGAGTTCTAGTTTTTCAGATTCTAGAACAATCATTTTGCATTCAATTTGAACCATTTTCTCACCAATTTTATCTCTGTTTTCACTTAGACTTTCAAATTCAGCATTCATGGAGTCTCTTTCAGAAGTTAATTCAATTACAGAATCAATCATCACATTTGCTAATTTTCTCAGTCTTTTAAAAGAATAAGTATTCAGATTTTGCTTAATATGAAGAAGTGTTACCTGATCCTCAGCATCTTCATCATCTGACTGAGCCATTAAAGCAAACATTTCATCGAATACATTATTCTCATCATGAATTGCCACCATTGATACATTATCACTTTTATCAAGTACAAGGTCCCTACGTTTTTCTTTCTCACCTCTTGGTCTTTGATAGTCCTTGTTTTCAGCTTTGAGTGATGGACAATCTCTTATAAAATGTCCAACCTTTCCACATTTGTGACATGTATCATTTGGAGTTGCAGTTCGAGGACCATTTGTACCCTTTTTGAATCCCTTGTTTTTTCTCACAATCTTCCGAAACCTTTTAATAAGGTAAGCCATATCGTCATCTTCATTGGAGTCTTCCTCAGACCTGTGTTTCAACATTAAGGACTTATCCTTCTTGACTTCCTTTTTTGACACATCATAACTTCGATTCATCTCATGAGTTTTGAGATTTCCAATAAGAGCATCCATTGTCAATACTTTTAGATCTTTTGCTTCAGTGATTGCGTCCACCTTGCTCTCCCAGGACTTGTGAAGGATTCGGAGCACTTTCCTGACCTGCTTACTCATACTAATGGGTTCCCCTAGACTTTTTAACTCATTTGTGATTGATGACAGCTTTGTGAACATCTCGTGAATGGTTTCACCTTCTCTCATTTTGAAATTTTCATACTGAGAGGTGAGCATATCAATCTTTGACTCTTTTACTTGTTCAGTTCCTTCATGGGCTGTTTTTAGGCAATCCCAGATCTCTTTTGCAGATTCACAAGCTGAGACACGATTGAACTCATCAGGTCCTATACCACAAACAAGGAGCTTCTTGGCTTTGTATCCCTTTTCAATCTTCTTCCTATCATCTTCATCATATTTTCGTCTAGGCTTTGGAACAAGCCTAGTGTTTTCACCATCTTTCTCTTCCATCATGGGAATGAAAGGTCCATCTAATACAATGTCCCATAGTTCACTATCTTCATCCATAAGGAAGTCATGCATTCTCACTTTCCACCAACTATCGAAGTGTCCATTGAAACGAGGGGGTCTAGTTAAAGACTGACCCTCTTCCAGATTGAGTGGAGCAGCCATTCTAAAACAGGAATCACTCTCTTGGTGTTAACCAGATAGAGAGTACCCGCTCTGATACCATTTGTTAGAATCTGTGCGTCCACTATCAGTCAATGGACCAGGTTCCTTGACTCACTCAAAATATGAACAACTGTAAATAAAGGCAGAATGTCAACACCAGCAGTTTACGTGGAAACCTCCTTGCTCAAGGGAGTAAAACACGACCTGTCTCACAGGATTTCCAAAACCGTTTCACTAGTCTTCACAAGGAAAAGTAAACCGGTTACACAAAATGTGAGAAATTTTTTTTAATCTCACAGACAAGCAATAGCTCTATTGCTTGATGAGCCTAAGTAGATGTTACTCTACCCACTAAGCTATCACTCTAGACAACTTAGGATTTTCTAAGCAATCTCAAAGACTGCCCACTAAATCACTAACCTACTAATGATTTAGAATTTCAGATCAAACAGCTATCTGATTCCTTTATAAATGGAGGAACAGATTTACAATTTACGTGCAGAAGAAATAATCCTAAGACAACTAAGCTTCCAGCTCTTTTAGATTTGAGTTGATCTTGAGGATATTTGAAGTTTTTTGATCTTGAGGTTTTGTCAAATCATCAAAACTTTAAATAACAAAATTGTTCATCACTTATTTTCAAAAGTATTGCTACTACTAATCTATCTTATTCATATATGTAAGTAACTCTGGATCATATGACTTGTGGGAATTAGCTTATATACTTTATTCAACTCTTATTAAACTCAAATTGTGTTCTCGAATATGAGCACATCATATTATATTACTGAATCAGCATACGTTCAAGGAAGATCAAACAGAGGATAAATTTGAGCCAGCATTGAACACAAACAAAGTTGTCGTAAAGGTAACAACAAACAAACAAACAAAAGTTGTTCTTCTCCATTACATTTGAAGATGAGAAGAGAGAGATATAGAGAGATAATGCAACACTTATCTATAAGATTTAGCTACCATTGACATATATATGTAGTTGAACTACATACGAAGACGTTAAATGTTAAAAGGGACAACAAAAAACTTTTAATGGATCGACGATCATAATGACATTATACATAACCAATCGATCGAAAGATTTAACGTCCTCTTTTCACCTTTTTAACATTTAACGTCTTCCTTTTTTTTCCTTACCCCGTCTCGGATGTTTTACATTTAAGATATGGAAGGATAAATATTTTCTATTAGTTTCCTGTTATCTTCCATTTTATTATTGTTTTTCTAATTTGCTTTAATTATCATATTATTATTGATTATTAATAGTGCAATTTTCTCCAATTTAGTCTATTTGACTTCCACTTCTTTCCTCTTTTTTTTCATTTTAAAAAATATTTTGTTATTGAGAAAATGGTCTAAACCTCTCCCCCACCCCACCCAATCTATTACTCAATTCTCAATTACACACTTATTTTTTACGGAATTACTTCTCTGAACATTTCAAAGGTATAATATATATCCCCTTAAAAACTCACACCCAGATTTATACAAATGGTGAACTGCACGCGCCTGCCATGTAATATTATATTTTTTTTAAAAAAAATCATTTATTCTGCAATTTTTCATCTATATTTCCCTCTTTCACTTTCCTTTTTCATTCCTCTTTTATTTTGATCTTGACAAATTAATTTTTCAAATTTGAGGATACATTCTTGATTGCCACCATCTTCTTCGAGTTTCAACGGAGTTATGAACACTGGTAAAATTTGATGCTCGCTATTGAAGCTAGAATTTAACAATGTTGAGCAACCCATTTCGATTATTGTGTCTTTTTCATTAATGGGATTGTCACCTAAGGATTTCATTGATGAATTCTACTCCATTGAAGGATCAAGGTCATTTCTTCCATCTATACAATCAAGGTCATTTATTCTCACATAATCGACTGGTGGTTGCTGCTCAAGTTCCTAAAATCATTATTGGGTGTAGTTTAAATTCTTCATAATTTTATTAGAGTAAAGAGATTAAAGACGATTTAATTTTATTCACTATATGAGTAATAATTTTAATGTTTATTTGGTGATTCCGATGGTGATTTATAATATTACGAATTGTGAGTAAATAGTGAGACAAATAATGAGAAAGTATTAAAAGATGAGTGAAGAGAGCCGCTACGATAGTCGACTAGTGGTGGTTCAACAATGGTGATGAAGAACATGTATAGGTGAGGTGATTATTTGAGTGATGAGAGAGAGGAGGGGGTGGGGGGTGGGGGGGACAAAGTTAAACAAAAACAAAAGTAAAAAAAATTATATGTAAAAAAAAGTTAAAATATTTTTAACTATTATTTTATCAGTTTTTCAACTTTCACATGCCTTTAAGAGAGTGAGCTCAACTCTCTGTGTCATGTTATGTTAGCACTTGGATGCATTTATACCATTTTAAAATAGTTCAAGAGGGTAATAGGAATACTAGAAAATATAAGTGTGTAGTTGAGAATCCGGTTATAGATTGAGGGTGTATTTGACCATCTTCTCTTTTGTTATTCTCAAACATGAGTCAAAGGTCTAAGCAATCTCCTTACCTTTATATTATCGGATCAAATTGCTCAAATGATACTTAAAGAATTATTTAAACCTAGTAGTACGAGAGAGAAAGAGAGAGAGAGAGTTATGAAGCATAATTAAGTTTATTATAGTGTCTATTTAAAATATATATATATATATATATATATATATATATATATATATATATATATATATATATATATAACATACATATTTTATTTTTATTTTTATTTTTTTAATTTAGACGGGCTAAAAAGAAAAATAAATCGTATAAGATATAGGAAGTATGTTCGTTTTGATATTGCAGTAGTTTTTGGCTAAACTATCAAACTAATAAGAGTTGTATCATCTAGTTTCATTTAAAAATGAAACTTGGATTTTACAAAATCAAAATAGAAATGATTTCTGATTCGATCATTTGTTAGATTCTGATGAATTGTATCAAATTTATTTTCGACTTTAAAGCAAACAGTTACCTTATAAACTTTTTCTTTTGACTTTAGTTTAAGTTTAACACATTAGAATCAGTAATATATTCATTTACATAATATCTTGAATGAGGGAGAAGAAAGGTAAGACTTCACCCTTCATTTTATACCCTTGAGTATCTGGTTAATTGTATTAGTCATGCTTAAACTGAGAAGCTACCTTTGATACATCTGTCTTGATAGGATACTTGGAGAAATCTTGGCTAATCTTCACCCTGTACTCAACATCCGCGAACTGCATTCAAAGACCATTTAAATGGTGGAAGGCAAAACTCTAAAACATATATCAACAATTTGATTCTTTGAAACATTTCTGAGAAAATGGTGAATGTTGATGACAATTAGTGATATATAATATTGACTAATGAAGGATAATTATCGAGAGTGATTAGTGAATGTCATAACGGTTAGTGGTGATGATTGCAAATAATGGCTAATAGTATTGATGACGATTGATAAAGCAACAATTACCCATGACCTCTATTGATAAGACAAGAGGTGAATACCCATATGTCACATAAATGTTAAGACTAATGACTATTCCGTAGGATTTATTATAGGGAATTTTTTCAAAACAACAATATTTTGACATTTAATAGAATCCCTTAGCAATATTTTCAATATTTATTGAAAATGACAATATTTTGGTTTGTTATAGTTTATTTGTGTATTTGTTTTCTTTATTTAATTAAAAAGAATACAATATTTAACATCATAATGGAGAAAATCATGAGAGAAGATATTTTAAAAAAGGTAAAAATCGCTTAAATCTCTAATTACTAATTAGTTACAATTGAAAAAATATGAAGTTTCATCTCTCTTGTTCTTTCAAACACCTTTCACCATTGTTCTACATACTTTCAATATCCATTTTTGAATAGCTCCATTGAAATTGAATTTAAATTTTCGTTGATTTGTCCCACTTTTCGTTGGATAATTGTTTTTTTGAAATAATCAATTTTTATTCAGATCCCGTTATCGATTTTATATTCTCTATTGATATTTCTCATTCTTCGTAGAAGTCAAGTTGATTGATCATCATTTATGGAAAATCTCCTGTAAGAATTTTTATTTTTATTTGTCAAGAGTAGTTCATCATGCTTCTCTCCTGAAAAATACAAAATTGTATAACGATCAAAATTATGTG
Organism: Solanum sitiens; assembly: GCA_016801875.1. NCBI lineage: Eukaryota > Viridiplantae > Streptophyta > Magnoliopsida > Solanales > Solanaceae > Solanum > Solanum sitiens. The sequence continues at coordinate 119,181 of JABWTJ010000387.1, read as the reverse complement.
CATCATCGTTAAAATTCAAAATTGTATCTTCTCATCATCGTTTTTCTTGGAAAATTCAAAATTGTTAATAGATCTGGGAATCAATTTTGAAATATAAAAGTGAAGCAATTCATCGTCAGTGTTCCTAGAAAACTCGAGATCAATGATTGATCAAAGAAAGTAATTAAAATATACAATCGAAAAATTACATTTATTTTTCAAGATATGATCGATCTCGTATTATCTCAAAGAATTCATCAAAATTAGTGGTGATGCAACATGAGAGTAGATTTTTGAAATTTTATTCAAAAATAATTTTATTGGTGTAATATTGTATATTAAATAATCGGAATACAAATTAGTTTGGATACAAATTTGATGATATATGTATTGGATTATTAGAATATAAACTTATTTTGAATATAACTTTGATGATGTCATCCCTATTTTATATTGAATTATTATGATTTTATATATTGAATGATTGGAGTATAAATTTGATTGGAATACAAATTTATTCAACAATTATAGACAACAACTTATAGAATACAAATTGTAAAATACAATTTTTGAAGTATAAATCAGGTTAGAATATAACTTTTTCATAAATCGAAAGTTACAAATAAAAATGAATGATGAATGTAATCAACAGTTAGAAAACAACTTTTTTAATACAATTTTCGAAATACAACTTTTATAATATAAAATCAGTTTAGAATATATCTTTTTGTTTAATCAAAAGCTAAAAATAAAATTACACGAGTACAAATAATTGATATACAATATACAAAATACATTTATTTTGAATACAAATACGGTTGATAACTGAATTTAAACATAGTATACAAAATAATTAATTTGAATGCACATGGATACAATATGCTTAAATAAATATAATATTGCTGAAAATATAATTAAAATATAAAAAATACAACATATCTATATACTAATATGAATACAATATAAGTAAGAATGTATATCATTTTAGTCGTCTATAATTTTATTTAAATAAATACAATATTCTGGAAATACAATTGACATAAAAAATACAACTGATAATACTAATATGAACAAAAATTAAATATAAAATTAAATAAATTAAATATTAACTAAAATTGAAAAAATGTAAACACCAAAATACAAAACCTACCCTAAAAAGTAACGAAATCTACTTAAAAAATCAGACTCAAAAGAAAATTTACTAAATAAATAATTCTGAAGTTGAATAAATTTGGACACAAATATACATGAACGGTCAAAGAAAATACAAATCAGAACTAAAAAATTCTGATATTAACCCAATAAATACAAATCAAAAGAAAGTTATACAATTCAATGAGAAGATGATGCACATATTTTATTTGATCTTTCTCCATTTTAATTTTAAAAAAAACAAGAAGGGGAATAAAATTAATGAATAGAGAGAAAGTAGAATTGATGAGGAGTGACAATATAATTATTTTAGGAGGATAATTACAAATATATAATTTACTACAAAAATGATATATGAGAGAGAACATGTGATTAATGTGAAATAAATTAGGAACTAACTAGGATACATATATTTTTAAAAATATTGCTAGACATTTTTAATAATTATTTTAAAGTGTTGTTATTTTTAAAAATTATGTTTGAAATTTTGAAACAAATTAGAAGGAAGAATAACTCATTTTTGAACGTTAGAGTTTTAGATTTAGCGTGATTAATAACCCTTTAGCCAAACATCTAAATTAAATTTATTTTTAAAAGTACTACTTTTACAAAAATGTTTTTTCAAAAAAAAAAAATTATTTTGGTGAGAAAAATTTGTATTTTACCAATATATTTAGAAACTTTTCTGAGCTAGAAGCAATTACTATTTGACCAAGCAAATAATGTATTTTTCTCAAAAATATTTTTCAAACATTTTTGTGGCTCTTACTCCATAAACAACTTTGTTACTTTCTAACACCTATTATAAGAAATTTTCAATTGATAATAGCTTACAATTTTTTAAAAAAAAAAGAAGTGCAAACAAGCTTGCTGCCACTAAGGTTCAAACTATAGGAGAGTGCTACACAATCAAGCTCTTAACCAGCGAACCATTTAGAAATTTATGTTACATTTTGTCATAGTATATTATATATACAATTATTTTATTTCGGATATATACGTATATTTAAAATTTCTGACGAAGCAGCGTTGGCTGATAACCCTTGTGATAAGGTGGATCCAACCCCGACAGAATATACTAAATAGAGAAGAGTGACCACTTTGACATGCAAACAAAATAAAGTGCGTACCTGAACTTTTGGTATAGGTGATTCGGGGATATATTATATTTTCTCCGTTCATTTTTATTTATCATATTGTCTTTTCGAAAGTCAATTTGACTAATTTTCAAAGTTAAACTAGATTACATTAATTTGATATTTTAAACTAAAAATTTATATATTCAAAAACTATACGAAAAGTACTATACATTGCAATTCTTTGCATATCAATATGATAAAAAAATATATTGTAAGATGTTGGTCAAAGTTTATACCGTTTGACTCTAAAAATGGAAAAAGATATGACAATTAGTAGTGGACGGAGGGAGTATTTCCTTAGGATATATGTACAATTATAGTTTTTTACAAATTTGTTCTTTACACAAAAATGATCTGAAGAGATTTTAAAAAATTAAAAAAAAAAAAGGATGAAAAAAAAAAGATGTGAAGAGATTTGTTTTTTCCTTTTTTTAAAGGGAAATTTTTCAAAAAGTCTTTATTTTGACATTTAATAGGATCCCATTGTCAATGCTTTCATTATTTAGTAAAAATGTCACAATTTTAGTTTATTATGTACCTTTTTTTATTTATTTTCTGTTTATTTTAATTGAGAATACAAATATTTAAAAATTGAAAGGAGAAATTAAGGGGAGAGAAAAATACTAAAGATGAAGTGTTGCTTAACACTCTCATCAGTTACAAAATTTAAAAATCCAAAAAATCAAACTACACTCCCATAGCTGATGAATTCTCCCAATTTTTTTCAATATTCCCATACAATTCAAAAATCTTTTTTGTTTCTGATAGGTACGAAAGATTTTAGAGCAAACCTGAGAAAGATTTTTGCTACTAGAAGTTTGAATAAATTGTTTAAATACAAATTTGACGAGGTAATTGCTTCTTCCTTATTCTTTTTCTAATTGCTTAAAACAATTAAAATTTTAATTAAAAATAATTGTAAATCATAGTATTCTGTTTTCGTATAATTGAGATTGATATAATACAAAAGCAAGTAGTCTGTTTTCCTCCGTTTTCTGGTTTCGTCTCTATTTTGTTTTCGTTGTAAATTGTATGAACTATGAATAACGTATGAATATTTGGTTTGTTGATTTTTTGTTTTGGTTGGTTAATATGAATACCAATATTTTTATTTGAATACATGATTAATGTTTTGAAATAAATTGTATCCCTAACAGAATACAAAATGGAGCAGATACAATCTTTTTGACGACAATATGCGATTTTATTTAATTTCAATTTATTTAAATAAGTTGTATCACTTATTGAAACAGATATGATCAATGTAATGTATGTTTTAAGTGATTGTTCTGAAATGGATACAACCTCAATATTTGTTTAGTATATGTATATGTTGAGTGACTTCTTTGAAATATGAAGAATGCAGTTTTGCTGGTAACATGATGTAAGCACTATTGTGAATACATATATTTGTTACTAGTATGAAGTTTTGTTCATAACATGAACAAGTACTTGGATACAAAAAAATTGTTAACCCTTATCGAAATGGATATGATGAATGTTATGTATCTTGTAAGTGATTGTTGTGAATACATATATGTTGGCAGACTTCATATATTGTATTCTTACAAAACGTGATATATTGTTGCACAGTAAGGTGATCCGACATTTGAGTTTTAATTTCATGATTAACATAACAGTGAATGTGGGGTGCAATCTTGGATAGATCTTTGCATGCAAATGCAGGACCCTGAGTAAATGACATATGTAAGAATACAGTGAATACAATTAATATGTATTTACTTTAACTTTGAAAACATGTAAATAGCATTACAAAGTGTATAATTACTTTACTGATACAAACCACCCAAACTGAATTCATTAAAATAGCATACAACACAAACAACAAATACATGAAAATTATATAGCATACAACATTAATCTAACAAATATACAACGGTGAATACAAACAATCCAATTAAAATTTATTAATAAAAAATTTGAAATATCATATTCATATTAAATGTATCCTTAAATTAAAATGTATTTACTTTAACTTTGAAAACATGCAAATAGCATCACAATGTGTATTTACATAGCATACAACACAAATTCAAAACCACTTAAAATGAATTCATTAATAAATAGCATACAACACAAGTACAACAAAATATGAAAATTACACAGCATACAACACAAACCCAAGAAATACACCACGGTGAATACAAATAATCCAATTAAATTCATTAAAAAGCAACGAAATACAAAATATAAACTAACAAATATTACACAGTGTACATAAGACATTTATAAATATATTCAATACAAATTGTTGAACAAATTGTTCTTTAACTTCAACTCAACATGCAAAAATAATTAAATACCTCTTCATCAACTATTTGGTCTTCTCCGTCCTTTTCTTGTACCCTCCGACTAGACGAAGATATTACGTTTTCAATATGAATTTGAGGAAGACTTTGTTCTGATAGTCTCTCTTTCATCATTTTAAAAACGGATCCTCATTATCCGCTATTTCTTGAGTAATACATAAATTAAAAGATTAAAAATCACTAGAAATCTGATGATTAAGGTGAATACCTCTAGTAACTCTCTTAGAATCATCAATTGAAGAGTGTTTTAGAGGTCTAATTGAAAATTATCCAACTTTCACCAAATATAATTGATTTAGAGAACAATAAAATCAGAAAATAAATCTAAAAAAAAAGATAACGATGAAGTACCTTAATTAGTGAAATTTATGTGAATCCGGTATTTGAATATTAAAAAACAACAAATAAAACGGTAGAAGATAAGAGGAATATTGGTAAAAGATAATAGGGATTTTGAAGGTTTGAAGAGAATATGAAAAGAAAGATATGGAAGAGATAAAAACTTTTTTTTTACATTGAGATAAATTTGGAAGAGAGAGATACGGAAAAACGTTAACAATGGAATAATAGTTGGGTAACGTAATCTATGAGATATACCTGAGAAAGGTAAGTCAAATAATTTCTTTTTTAATATATAAAATTAGTTAGAAAATGTGTAGGTAATAGGAGATAAAATAGAAATTTAATTAGGATACATATTCTTTTTTAAAATAATGACATTTGTGACATTTTTACTAATATTTTTAAGATAGTAAGATTTTTACTAATTAAGTTATTAATTTTAACTAATTTGCTAATTTTTCCTTTATTCAATTTATAAATGGTCATCTAAAAGACACATTTATATTTTTACGTAGTGTTGCGTGCATCCCTGATTAATGTTAAATGATACTTGCAAAAACGTGAATGTGAACGATATGAAGAAATAACTTCATCTCTAGCTAGGTGAAGATATTTAGATATATTAACGATACACTTGTCAAGAAGATATAACGTTGGGTATTTGGAAGCTGAGTTACCAATATATATACGTAGTTATACAGAAATGACCAACAATATTAAGAGTGAAAATGTCATTGTCAGAACTCTTGCCCCTTTCTTGGCTGGTCCAAGTGAGCACTTACAATGTGAAAATTGGTGAGGAGACTGTCATCACGACCGTCACTGACCGCGAAGCTATCGCGATCAGTAGCATCTTGGCATTGAAGAGTGAATTGAAGACTCCAGATCCATTTGTTGGAATTGATGTTGTAAATAATGGAGACCTATTGTTGTTTCATGTGAAAAATCAGTGCCTAATTATTCAATTTAATCGCATGGTGCTCTTGGATAATCTAACTGATATCCCCACTTCTCTTGAGGAGTTTCTGTGGGACAAAAGTATCACTTTTATAGGCCCTAGAAACATAAGTCATAATTCTACTGATTCATATATATGTGGAAGTAATAGTGATAAATTACTATTAAATAAAGTCGTCCATGTTGGTTATTTGGCTGGTAAGCTTTGTAAGAAGCCAAATTTGCTGAGTAGTACATTAGAAGAGTTGTTGGATGAAGTTGGCGTTGATATTAAGAAGTCTGTCATTAGTGAAGGTTCAATGCGTCCTAATTGGCAATCGTCTTCTATTCTATCAGAGGAGGAGGTGAGATTGGCTATGTATCGAGTCTATTCGTGCTATCAAATTGCAAGCAAGCTAATTACTGATGCGACTGTGCCGCGTCTGTAGTTTGGTCATGTATGGCTGTTATTTATGAATCTTAAAGGCTGTTTTGCTCTGTCCCTAGTTGGTTATTGGTTTTGAATCCCTTCTTTATTAAGCATCTCTTCTGTTTGTGTTTTGGAGATCTATCTGTGAAATATCAACATTTCTCTTATTATTTTCCTTAATTTTCTGTTCTCTTTAATTCAAAATATAGATTAAACAATGTTTCTGCACTTCTAGAGCTACAAAGTATCTGCACAAAGAGAGAATAATATGTACCCTGAAATCTCTATTTTTGCACCGGCTCCATCACTACACACATGGAATCAAGTGTTTCTTCAAAATTTCGGGATGCTTCTTCTATAGTTAAAACTTCCATTAGTTTATGTTTTCCCTGAACTCAAGCTTTACTAAATGCAAGATACTAATACCAAATCAAAAGAGTCCAAATAAGCATGTGTGATAGATAAGCCAAAGATAGAGATGCCCAACTTATCATAACAACCCATAACAGAAAGCTACTTCACACGGTGTAGGGGTAGGGGGTAGGGGTGGGGGTGGGAGTGATGGGGGACGATGGTAGGGATGAAAAAATGAAATGTTAAAGTTGAAAACATTTTTTTAAAAATAAACTTAAATTTTTTTTTGAGGTGGGGGTGGGGGGTGAGGGGGATGGGTTAGGGGGGGGGGGTTCGAGGGTAGGGGTGAAAAAATGAAATTTTGAAGTTCAAAGTATTTTTTAAAAATAAACTTTAATTTTTTTTTTGAGAAGGGTGGGGGTGGAGGTCGAGAGTTAAAAATATTAATAGGAACCCATATATGAATGTTTTGAAAAATCGCTTCTAAAACTTGGTAATAGAAGATTTTTTGAAAATTTGGAGAAAACTTGCAATACCCATATTTGACCCGTAGCTTACCCATAATATACCCAAATTTTAATGGGTAAAATATGGGTATAGTCCCAAATATTACCCATATTTAAAATCACCCTTTCAACCAATATTTGATGGGTTATTTGGCCAGGTCAGTGAAAAATGATCTTAAATTGCCAGCACTATTCACACCTATATTTTTTAGATATACCACTTATATTCAGTAACAACACCGCAGCTCTAATACAACACCTCATCCTGCAAGGTGCACATAGATTAATTATTACTACACATTGTAGGAGAAACCACATTAGACAGTACTGAGCAACTGGAACACTCGAGTGTAATTCAACACCCATCCCCACAAAATAACAAGAACAACTCGTAATGTTAATCCAAAACCCAGATATTCAAGTACTTTCAAAACGTGCAAAAATGACTAGAACAGGCCATGTGAAAACAGGAATCCAAGTGATCATACCAGGACGTTTATCTTTTTAACATACCAGGTCCTTCTCTGTTTAACATGCTCCACAACAACCGATTTACTATCCCTCCCAAATTCTCACCACACTTTGGAGATCAAATCCACTTATATGAAACTGAATTCGTGTATTTTAGCCGAAAATAATATTCCCTTTTAATTATAATGTCATCAAAGTAGCTACAAGTGCTTGAGAGAAAAGAGGAACAAAGTTGGACCAACAGTTACTCCAACACAACATCTTGAGGCTGATAAATCTTGGCTGGCAAATTTAGACAACTGGAGATTAGAAGAACAGAAGTACCCCATCCAGAGTAATCTGGAAATGGAACAACAGGAGCTTAAAAACGAGAAATAGAGAAATACCCCAGTCAAATTATCTCGCAAATTTGAACTGGAACTCAAAGAAAACAAAAATACCCCATTCAGTGGCCATATTAAGAAAAGAACCACCACGACAAACAGAAGCAAAACTATCTTAGCTACTTCAAGATGTTAATACCTTCCTCAACTTCAAAAAATAGTACTCACATCTGTAGTGCTGTTTTATAGGTAAGAGATCCAAATGAGCAAATACAACAAACACTTTAAAAAACAGGAGTCGAACATTATCAAAACCATTTGTATAAGACTATAACTGACCGCTTCTCAGAAACTCCTTAATCTCATCCATTCTCATGCTAGCTGCATGAACCCACCTAACTAATTGGGTGGATAACACAATATCACTGCCAACTAATACTTGTTTATGGTTAGATAACACATTGAAATTCCACTACTCTAGCACATGTACTCCATTTAAAGCTTATGGGTAGATAAAGAAAACCAGAAGACTTGGGAGGGAAATGAGTCAATCCCCTAACAACATGGAATATAGAGAGCAACATATACTAGGGAAGGCTCAGAAACTTCTACTGAATACTGTTCCCGAGGAGAAGATGCAAGAAAAGATGATCTGCTGCAGGTACCAGAGATGAGGTTTACAACATTGCAATGATTATTGATATCCAACAAAGGAAACTGCATGGTCTATACCTTTACCATCAATCACCTCGAGTAGAACCAGAAAGAGATTGGCATTAACCTAAACAGGAAGTCTTGGATGCCTCAAGAAACCAACAAAAATGCGAATTCACAGCATATTCAAACTTTAAAATATAATTGCAAAACCCAGAAAGAGATACCCTGCGCCATAAGCTCATCCTTCAGGTCTCACTTCCAGCATAGGAGGCCAAGCATTCTGCAGATGTTCTTTTCTGCAACTCACAGATCTCTCATACTCCATAACCTATATAGCAAAATCAGAAAACTTACAGATACAACTGCACCAACAAATGCAGACCTACCAAATTCTGTAAATATCCAAAAATCATCAACCGTCTCTGGTAACACAAAACTAGTTGCATACTTGCGTTGATATAAATAACATAAAGAGAATACATGACTTGTTACACAAAAGATGAGCCATGTTTTTTACTTGATCTGTTCTAGATTCAATGAATTGACTGTTTAAATGGCAATGTTATGGCAAAAACAGTGTGCGGTTTAAGCAATAGCTAACAGTCTGAAGCAACTCCGTAAATGATTGAATATCTGAACATAATACACATGTTCCAAAAAAAAATAATCAACAATGGGGGAGAGATCTCCAAAATTAAACAGAGGAGAGATCAGTAGGGAGATGCAAGACAACATTGCAAAACTCCCTTGCCAGTGCCTGGTGATATCCAAATTGCAGTGTAAGCGCAAGCACTAAAATGGCGAAGGAACAGGGTGCACAACCAAAGGATATACCAAAACCAAACTTCGAAATCACCAAATCTAATCCTCTCACGATCACCATGTTGATCTACAAGCATGCATCCAAACAAACATAATCAAGAGGCATGACAAGCATAAGAGCAGCAAGAACACCAAAGTAGAGGAGCTCTTAGGGGCCATAAGAAGATTTAAAATTGAGTTTGGGTACTTCTCAGGTGTAAATGAAAATCAGGGGTCTCATCATTTGGATCACTAGAGATGCCCAACAAGATAAGATTGCAAAGCACCCTTTTCTTACTACCTGGTGATATCCCATATCCAGATTGCAATGCAAGCAACAAAATAGCAAGAAATATGATCCACAGGGTATGCACATCAAAACCAAACTACAAAGTATCCAGTTATTGTCCGCTTACTACCACTACGTGGCCTACAGACATTCATCCAACCAAACTAAATCAACTGGTAGGCTAAAAAAAATCAGAGAAGGTAAGTAGCAAGATCAAGAAAAGAATAGGAATGCTTTACGGGGCCATCAAAAGAACACGATTGAATTTGAATTCACTTATCATGTCTTGTACATAAGCATGGAGATCCTCACCATTTGGATAACCAAAGAACATAAGCATCTGGATTATTAAAAAACAAATATGGAAACAAATACACACTAAACAGTGTTTGGACAAGAGAGAAGGGAGCCACTCTGATTAGGGAGGCACCATGGTCATATGTAACTCCAGAAACATTTCTATTAATTAAAGGGAAAAGGCTTAAATATGCCATTGAACTTTTAGAGAAGTCTCATTTATGTCATCCGTTAAAAGTTTGGCTCATTTATGCCATTACCGTTAAGGAAAAGACTCATTCATGCCATTATTTTTTAACAATGGTTTTGCAAAACCATTTTTGACACGTGACCAATTGTAATTCGACCACGTTATCAATTTTTTAAATTAAAAAAAATCATAATTCTGAAAAAATTGAATTAATTTTTTTTGTTTTTTTATTAAATAAATTGATGACGTGACCGAATTATAATTGGCCACGTCATCAATTTTTTAATAAAAAATTAAAATTCTGAATAAAAATTGAATTAATGTTTTTTTGATTTTTTTAATTTAAAAAATTAATGACGTGGCCGAATTACAATTGGTCACGTGTCAAAAATGGTTTTGCAAAACCACTGTTAAAAAATAATGGCATGAATGAGCCTTTTCTTTAACGGTAATGGCATAAATGAGCCAAACTTTTAACGGATGGCATAAATGAGTCTTTTCTGAAAGTTCAATGGCATATCTAAGCCTTTTCCCTTAATTAAAAAGAACAGACAACTAATTTCATACTTGCACACCTTCCCTCCTCCTTGGTCCAGGCTTGGGACTGGCTGATTTATCAGGCGGAGTTACAAGGGTTCCCTAAACACAAAATGTAGCATCAAATAAACCAACACAACTTCAAAATCAATTCTAAACTCAACATACATCTCATACCATGAAGAAGTTGCATTTGCTAACTCCACAATTCCATAGCAATTTCAACAACTAAAAGTATATATAATATCCAAAAACTAGATTCTCCAGTTCTGGAGCAACGAAGTATTTGCACAAAGAGAGAATAATGTACCCTGATATAAACTTTTTGCACTAGTAACATCGCTACAAACATGGAATCTTGGTCCTTCCCTGTTCTCGCATCTGCCAAATTTCAAGATGCTTCATCAAGTGTTTCTTCCGGAATTAAACTTCCATTAGTCCATGTTTTGAGAAAAAAATATTTCCTCGCTTCCCGGAACTCAAGCTTTATCACATCCAAGATACTAATCCGCAGATTCCAATCCCAAACCAAAGGAGACCAAATAAGCATGTGAGATAAGCCAAAGAAAGAGAACCAAACCGATCATAACAACCCAAAACAGAAAGCTACTTCACACCTATACTAATTAAAATATTACCCATAGACCACCTATATTCAGTAACTGCATTTCATACATGTGAGAGGAGACAATTATTTTGAGAACATTCCATTCTTATAGAACACTCATCCTCCCATACACTGCAAGGTGCACATAGATTAATAAATTACTACACATTCTAGGAGAACACACATTAGACAGTACTGACTGACTAGAACACTCGAGCATAGTTGAACACACCCCCACTTTGAAAAACCAGAACTTGTAATGCTAATCCAAAATAGATGGCAAAATACTTTCAACATGCAAAGATGACTAGAACAGGTCAATGTAAACACAGGAATCCAAGTGATCATACAATGACCTTTTTCTGTTTAACATACTCCACATCATACTAGGACCTTTTCTATTTAACCAGATCCACAACAACCGGTTTATCATTCTCCCAACTTCTCTCCACTTTAGGAGAGCAAATCCGCTTATATGGAACTGACTTTGTATATTTTAGCCAAAAAAAAGTCCTATAGTCCTAGCGCTATCAAAATAGCTACAAAAACTTGAGAGAAAAGAGGAACAAAGCTGGACTAGAAGTTACTCCAAAGCAACATCTTTGAGCTGATAATTCTTGATTGTCTAATTCAGACAACTGGAGCTTAGAGGAAGCACCACATTCAGAGTTATCCGGCGATATTGAACAACTAGAGCTTAAAGAGAAATACCCCACTCAAATTATTTTGGCACATTTAGGCAAATTTGGACAACTGGAACTTAGAGAAAACAGAAATACCAATTCAGTGGCCATATTTAAAAAAGAAATGCCACGACAAACTGAAGCCAAAGCATCCTAACTACGTCAAGATGCTAATACCTTCCTCAACCTCAAAAATAGCACTCACATCTGTAGTGTTGTTTTACAGGTAAGAGATCCAAATCAGCAAACACAATAAATCTTCTAAATACAGGAGTCTCAAATTAATAACCACTGTAAATGACTATAACAGACTGCTTCTCAGAAACACCCAGATAGTGTTCCTTCTCTTGCTTGGTGCATGAATCCATCTAACTAATTGGGTGGATAACACAACATCACTTTCCAACTAAGACTTGAGTTGGTAGATAACACACAAAAATTCCACTACTCTAGCACCCGTACTCCATTTAAAGCTTATGGGTAGAGAAGAAAACCAGAAGACTTCGGAGGGGGACCACTTCATGATTTTGGACGAGTCAATCGCCTAACAATATGGAATATATAGAGCAACATCTACAAGGGAAGGCTTAAAAACTTCTACTGAATAGTGTTCCAGAGGAGAAGATGCAAGAAAAAGATAATTTGTTGCAGGTATCAGATATTAGGTTTACTTCGTTATAAAGATTATTGACATCCAAAAACAGAAACTGCATGGTGTATGCCCTTACCGTCATTACTTCAGGTAGAACCAGAAGGGAATTGGCATAACCTAAACAGGAAGTCCTTGGATGCCCCAAGAAACCAACAAAAGTGAGAATTTACAGCCAAGTCAAACTTCAAAATAAATCTGCAAACCCAAAAAATGATATCCTTCACCATAAGATCACCCTTCAGGTCTCACTTCCTGCACAGGAGGCCAAGTATTCTGCCAGATGTTCTTTTCTGCAACTGACTGATCTGCTCATATTTCATACCTATATAGCAAAATTAGGAAACTTATGGATACAACACAGCACCAATGATTCCAGACCTATCCAATTCAGTAAATAACCAAAAATCGTCAACCGTCACTGGTAACACAAGACTAATTGCATTATGGCAGAAACCTCAAAAAAAACCATCCTTGACCCCTACATCCAAACTTTCAATAGCCACAACCAAGGAGCAGAAACCTGCATCTGGGACAAAATTAAAGCCCACCGGATTACATAAGACAACTGGAAGGAGAAAAGAACTCGAGGTGCCAGCCCTCCCGATTCCGACCAAGAAGGGATGTTTATAGATGGCAGTGGGATGAAACAGTTGAGTACAACATTAAGTAGAGATATCAACTCCAAACCACCAAAGACAATTACAACTTTGTGAAAGCCGTAAGATCATGTATTCAAAATTGACAGAACATTCTCATTATCACAGTATGCAAGACCTAATTAAAATCTTGCACACCTTGAGCCACTATCAACATCTCTAACCATCAGGTGGAGGCAGCCAACCAACAACTCTACTCACATTAGGGGGAGGGAAGAAAGAAGATAGTTCTAACCATAACCTGATTACACAATGAATTTCAAGAGAACTCCTAAGAAGCTGAACGCCTGAAATTATAGTCAGATCCCTCTTTACTAAACAGTAGTTTTGACAAAGATACAACAATAGGGAAGAAAACTGAAATCTCGATACTCATAGACTTAACTTAAGAAACCTCAACACAAACGGACAAATACGGCCACTCCGTAAAAAGAACAATTCACTACCCTGCAACCAATGGTTGTGTTCTCCAACAACAAAAATAAGAGTACAGTTAAAATAAAATCTGGCAACCCCAAACCACCTAAGTAATCACTAGAGATGTCATAGACGAGACTGAAAAAAAAACCTTTCATCGAAGCCCGGAATGCAGTGCAGATCAAAAAGTGGTAACAGATCACACGTCGGTTAACCAAGCTTTGAAATTTCCCAAATCTGAACTTCCATGGTCAACCCAACCATACAACCAAAAAAAGAGTACAGTTAAAAGCAAATCTGGCAACCCCAAACCACCTAATTAATCACTAGAGATGCCATAGACGAGACTGAAAAAAAAACCTTTCATCGAAGCCCGGATTGCAGTGCAGACCAAAAAGTGGTAACAGATCACACGTCGGTTAACCAAGCTTTGAAATTTCCCAAATCTGAACTTCCATGGTCAACCCAACCATACAACCAAAAAATGAAGTATGATAACAAAGAAAATGGAAGCAGAGAATATATGTAGCTAAAAGTTTACGCCACTCCCAAAAGATCTAGAGCTGGTCAAGTACTTATCAGCTGTCCATAGCATAAGAGAGTAAGAGACCTCATCGCAATAAGAGATCTCATCAATTGGATCATCAAAGAACGACAAAGGAGTCATTAAGAAAAAACTGAATTGAAAATTATCTATACTCATAAAAGACTGAACTACTCATAAAAGACTGAACCCCAACACATATGGACAAATATGACAACTCCTAAGAACCTGAATGCCTGAAATCATAGTCGGATCCCTCTTTACAAAAGTATTGTCCTAATGACGCAACAGAGAAAATTAAAGCACAGTGGAACAGATTCATATATAATACAAGGGAAAATGATTAGAATGGAAATCCCTCTATAACCATATGATAACTGAAGTATAACAACCATATGTAAAGTGAGGTGAATGGAGAGGTGCACTTCATGAATGAAGGCAATATAAGAAACCCAAGGAGCAAGGAACTATTTCTGAAATAAGAAATGAATTATAGCGGGTAATAGAACATGACGAGAACGAAGTAAAGAAACCATCAGTGACAGATTTGTGAAGTGACATTGGCTAAACAAATTATCTGTTAAGTGACATTGGCTAAACAAATTATCTGTTAAGTGACATTTTAGGTAACATACAATCAGTGAAGTGACACTTGACTAAACATACATCAAGAACACGGAGAATGACAGAACAGTTACCTATAATCAATGGCAATTTCAACCATATAAAGAAAATAGTACAAAGCTCATCTCAGAAGAGTATTTAGAAGAACAAAATTCATAGAAAAAAATTCCCAACTTGCACAATAATCTGATATGCAATGGATTTACAAGGGTATCTCATTAGAAGATCTTCTACACAGAAAACAATACATAATGACTGTAGATGACCTGTCACACAAAAGATGAGCCATGTTTTTTTACTTGATCGATTCTTGATTCAATGAATTGTTCTCTTTGATGCAAAGACTGTTCAAATGGCAATGCTTTATGGAGAAAAAAGTGTGCAGGAGCTCCCTTTATACATTAAAGTTTTATACTCTGAAGCAGCTCGTCAATTGATTGAATGTCTTGAATATAATGCACACGTTTCAAAAAAAAAAAAAGATAGGGGAGATATCTTAAAAAAAAAAAAAAAGAGGTTTCATTTACCTAACAATAATTAGTCTGAAAATTGTCGTGACTATGGTGGAGATGCTGCACCCAATAAATGAACCAGAAATTGAATGAAAATGACCATGTACTGTAACCCACTGACATGTAAAATTTTAAGTTTAACTAATTACGAGAAGAGCACCACTTTGAAAAGAGTGTGATGAGAAAAGATAAAATACTGATTAGAGAAGAAAACCGAACACTTACAGGAGCTTGAACCAAACGAAACCTCAACATAATCAACAAAGGCTGCTCCAGGAAAAGAAGAAATTTAGATCTTTAAGAGCACAACTACAAGCACAGAAAGAACAGTTAACTGCAAAGATTCAGAAACCTCCTTTTTCTCAAAGCCCTAACGATATCCATATTGCAGTGCAAGCACCTAAATGACCCACCTTACTGAACACTAAGCTTTTAAATTTCTAAATCTAATCCTCCAATATTGTTCACTATGTGTTAAATACATCCTCCCAACAGACAGAACTCAAACTGGTATGATGAGGAAAAAGAAAATGGAAGCAGAGAAGATAAGCAGCAAGAACACAGAAGATACATGATGGAAAAATCCTGAAGTTAGAGAGCACTTACCAGAAATCCACACCATAAGATAACTCATCAGTTGGATCATCGCAAAACATAAGCATCTGGACTAAAAGCTGAAAATGCACTTGTGGAGAGCGTTATCATAATTGAAAACTTCCGCTTAACAACACTTCCGCCAACGAGATAAGGGGATCTCTATGACTAGGGAAGAGAACTTAATCGAAGAGCTAGGTACTAATACAAAGCCTGAACTAAGGAAAACTTCAACGCTAAGACAAACAAGGCTGCTCCATGAAAGGAAGACTTCACTGGTCTTGAAAGACCCAAGGACAACAAGCACAAGAAGCTGCGAAACCCAGATCACTAGAGGTGCCAGACAAGATTGTGCAACTCCCTTGCCAGTGCCTGGTGATATCCAAATTTCAGTGCAAGCGTAAGCATCAAAATGGCGCACAGAAACAGGGTGCACAAGGGAAGGACACACAGTGAGACCAAACTTCGAAATTACCAGATCTAATCCCCTCATGGTCACCATGTGGTCTACAAACATGCATCCAAACAAACAAAATCAAGTGGCAGGATAAACATAAGAAAATAGAACCAGTAGAAGATAAGTTGCACGAACACCGAAGTAGGAGGAGCTCCTCGGGCCATAAGAAGATAATAAATTGAACTTGGGTACTCCTCAGGTGTCCATAACAATCGGGGATATCATCACCATTTGGATAAATCCAAGAAAAAGCTCTAGACTAAAAACTTCATGGCACTAGATTATAACACACACAAGTGAAAATATTATCATTCTTAAGAACTTCCACACAACAAGAGAAAAGGGACATTCTGATTAGAAGAAATCTGAGTTGAAGTTCATGCTCTGGAAGACCCAACCATTACATGCACAAGAAGAACGTAACAGGTAAGTGGAAAAATACCACGCAGGAGAGATCACTAGAGATGCCAAACAAGATAAGATAGCAAGTGCCCTGTTCTTGATGCCTGGTGATATCCAATAAACAGATTGCAGTGCAAGCAACAAAATGGCAAGAAACATGGTCCACAGAGGGATGCACACCCAAACCAGACTATAAAATCTCCAAAGAAATCAGAGAAGGTAATTAGCGAGAACACGAGAAGTACAGGTATGCGTTACAGGGCCATCAGAAGAACATGATTGAGTTTGAAGACCTTGTCAAATGTTGTCCATAACCATGGAGATCTCATCAGTTGGATCACACCAAAGAACATATGCATCTGGATTATTAAAAAACAAATATAGCAACAAAATACACACTAGTGAAGCAGTGTTGACAAGAGAGAAGTGCACCATTCTGATTTGGGAAGAAAACTGAATTGAAGATATCAATCATTAGAGCATCAAACAATAAAACTCAAACACTAAATTGACAGATCATGCCGCTCCATGTTGACAGATCATGCCGCTCCATGAAAAGAAGAATTTATCGCTCTGTAAGACCTTACACAGCAGCTGCAAGCACAAGAAAGAATGGAACAGTTCAAGTGCATATCTGGTGAAGACCATACAACCACAGAATTCACTACAAATACCAGATAAAATTGAGAACTGCCTTTTTTCAAAGCTTGATAATCTCCAGATTGAAGTGCAAGCACCAATATGGCCAAGAAACAGGGTGCAGAGAAATGCACACACGCCACCAACCTTCAAAATCTTCCAAGTTTATTCCTCTCAACTGTCACGACACATCCACATTCAACAAACAAGATCAAGCTAGCGTAATACAAGAAAAAAGAAGCAAACAAGACAAGAAGCAAGAACACCAAAGAGAGGACCATTTTACGAGGTTTTCGAAAGATCCAAAATTTAGTACTTCGCAGGCGTCCATCTATAACAATCAACCATCAGGAATCTCATCAAATGGATCATCTAAGAAAATAAGCATCCGGACTAAACACTAAAAATGGTAGTAGTATACAGCACACACTAACGGAAAAAAAAAACTATTTTAGTTGAAAATGTCAGAAGTCATAAAATCCTGAACCACGGAAACCTCGTTATAAATGGACAAAGAAAGCCACTCCATGAAAAGAACAATTCATTGCTCTGTAAGCCCAATAGCTGCAAGCACAAAAAGAAGGGTACAATCAAGTCCAAAACTGACAAAATCCATACCATCTAAGAAATCACTAGAGACGCCATATGGAAAAGATTTAGAACTCCCTTTTTGTTGAAGCTCTGACCAATATATCAAAATTGCAGTGCACGAACCAAAAAGACCAAGAGGGTACAGAGATACCATACTGGATATCAACCTTTAAAATGGCTGAGTACTTATCAAGTGTCCATAGCCATAGGAGACCATATCAATTGGATCATCAAAGACATAGTGTTTGGGTTAAAAATTTCACGGCAGCAAAACAACAACACACACTAGTGAAAAATATCTTAGCCGAGAAACTCCTAAGAAAACTTAATCGAAAATCTTGATACTCATAAAACTTCAAACTGAAAAAACCTCAACACAAACAAACAAACACGTCCACTCCATGAAAAGAATGATTCACTGCCCTGTAACCATGGCTGCATGAACAGAAAGAAGGGAACAGTTAAGTGCAAATCTGACGAACCCCAAATCACCCAAGTAGTCACTAGAGATGCTATAGACGAGACTAAAAAAACCCTTCTGTCAAAGCCCGGACAATATCAAGATAGTTGTGCAAGCACCAAATATACCAAAAGATCGCAGAGGATCACATGTTAGTAAACCAAGCTTTGATATTTGCAAATTTGAACATCCATAACAGTGTCACCACATGGTCTACAACACATCCATCCAACCAAAACAAACTAGTGTGGTAACGAAAAACATACGGAAGCAGAGAAGATAAGTAAGTAGCTAGAAAATAAAAGTAAAATAGTATTTTACACCACTATCAAATGAGATCTAGAATTGGCCGAGTACTTATCAAAGGTCCATAAGCCATAGAAGACCTCATCAATTGGATGATCGAAGAACCTAAAGAAAACTTCATGACAGCAGAATACAACACAGCGGTGAAAAATAATGTCCTAGTTGAGAAACTTCCATACAACACTAGCTTTGATGATAACAAAGGCCCACTAGGAGAGAAAATTGAATCGAAAATCTCCGTACTCATAAAAGACTTGACTAAAGAAACCTCAATGCAAACCAACAATGCACGGCCTCTCCGAAAAAAAGAATTCATTGTCCTGGCAATGGTTGCAAAAACAGAAAGACGGAAACAGTTCAGAGCAAACCTGACAAACCCCAAACCACCTAAGTAATCACTAGAGATGCCATAGACAAGACTGAAACCCCCCTTTTGTCAAAGCCCAGAAAACATCCAGATTGCAATGCAAGCACCAAAAAGACCAAAAGGAGGCAAAGTATCACGTGTTGGTTAACCAAGCTTTGAAATTTCCAGATCTGAACGTCCATAACAGTGTCACCACAAGGTCTACACATCAAGACAACCAAAAGAACTAGTGATATAACGAAAAAATGAGAGCAGTTTGATAAGTAGCTAAAAGAACAAAAGTTCAGAAGTATTTTCGCCGTTATCTAAAGATCTAGAGTTGGTCAAGTACTTATCAGGTATCCATAGCCATAAGAGAGTACAAGACCTCATCACCATCAGAGACCTTATCAATTGTATCAGCATAAGAACATAAGCATCTAAACTAAGAACTCCATGGCAGCAAAATACAGCACACATTGGTGAAAATACTGTCCTAATTGAGAAACTACCATACAACAGTAGTTATGACAAAGACAGGAGTCAATAGGGAAGAAAAATTGAAATTTATCTGTAGTCATAGAAGACTGACTAGGGAAATCTCAACATATATGCACAAATAAGTACCTCCGTGAAAAGAAGAATTCACTGCTTTGTAAGACCCAATGGCTGCAAGCGAAGGGATGAAGGGAAGAGTTACATGAAAAGCTGACAAAACCCACTAGAAAATGCCACAGACAAGATTGAAAAAACCCTCTCTTGAAGCCTGAAAATATTCAGATTGCAAAGCAAGCACAAAAATGGCAAAAAAACAAAATTGGGAAACCCCTCTATCGAAGCCTGATGATGCTCAAATTGCAGATCAAGCACAAAAATGGCAAGGAAACAGCATGCACAGAAACGGACACTGGGCATCAACCTTCAAAATTTTCCAAATCTAGTCCTCTCAACTGGCATCCATCCAACAAACAAAATCAAGCTGGGGTGATGCAAGAGAAGGAAGCAGAGAAGATGAGGCAGAGAGAACACCAAAAGAGATCCATGATTGAGTTTCGAGTATTTATCAGATGTTTATAAGACCATAGACCCAACAAGCACTAGGAATCTCATCAATTGGATCATCGAGGAAGATACAAATCCAGAGTAAACTATCTTAAATTGGCAAGTTCCGTACAGAAATTTTTGACAAAAAGAGAGGAGGGACCACTCTGATTTGGGGGAAAAACCGAAATAAGTATCTCAGTACTAACAATTATCTGAACTAAAGAAATGGCCAAGCAAAGCCTCTCCATGAAAAAATAATAATTTGTCGCTCGGTAAGACCCAACTGCAAGCACAAAAAGAAGGGACCAGTTAAGTACAAAGCTGACAGAACCCATATCACCTAAGAAATCACTAGAGATGCAAGAGGACTAAGAACCCCATTTTTGTTGAAGCCTAACAATATCCATCTTGGATTACAAGGATCAAGAAGACTAATAAACAAGGTACCCTTGCATTCCGGATACAATCCTTAGAAGTTTTCCATATCATCTAAGAAATCACTAGAGATGCAAGAGACACGATTAAGAACCCCATTTTGATTGAAGCCTAACGATATCCATCTTGGAGTGCACCAAGAAGACCAACAAGGAGCACAGGAATACATACCAGATACAATCCTTAGAAGTTCTCAAAACCACTACTCTGTTACAGTCACCATGTGGTCTACATTCTTTCACCAATGAACACAAATCAAGCTGGCGTGACATCAAAGGGAAAACGGCGAGATGATAAGTAGCAGAAGAGCACTTTACAGCACTATCAAAGATACAGAATTAACATTATCCAATGCCTATAACACCATAAAGACACCAGGATCATCAAAGAACACGAGCATTTGAACTAACAACTAAAACTAACTGGCAGCAAAACACACTATACACACTTGTGAAAAGAATAATCGTAGTTCAGAACTTCCATCATACCAGTTTTGAGCAAAGCTTTGAGAGACTGAACACTCCAAAACCTCCAGTCACAGACCTGGGAACTGCCGCATCTTTCCCAACCACAAAATCCACAACAAGACACTTGTTCCTGTGGAACCACATACACCTAGATGCCCATCTATGTATTCTTGACCAAACCGAATAACAAGGTAAAAGAAGTTGATGCAAGGAGACAGAAGATTAGCATCATAATTAGCACTAAAGATGGAAGTCAAGGATGTCAAATCCAAACTGATAGCTCCACTAGACTAGAAGAGCCAAGTAGGCAATGCCTGGGGAGCCAAATTTCCAATTCTACTCATCTTCTGATTCAACAAAAAGAAATTGCTAGGTTTCATTGTGCAAAACACATGAATTCTCACAACAAAAACTGCAGGTAACTATAACAGCAAGCGTCATTACACATACCTGTTCAAACAAACAACAATAACGAATCAATAAATTAGCCCAAAATGGAACTAATTGCAAACTAAAAACGTCAAGAACACCCCAAACCCCTAGTGTTCCTTCTCTCAAGAGATGATCAAAGAGTTACAAAGATTCGAAAGTACATACCATGAGATTTATATAATTCTGAGATGGCCAAGAAATCAAAAACCAAACACATATGCTACTACAGACACATCAAAAAAGACTTTTAGAAGTGCCGAATCCCAGAATGGAAACATTGCAGAAGCGGTCACTCCCCAAAGGAAGGGATCAACTCATCTTCCGAAGAGAATCATATACAATAATTACCCATGATCTTGATCAAACAGCAATTACCTATATCTAAATCAACAATAATTACCAATTATCTTTGATCAAACAGTAATTACCCATATCTTAATCAACAACAATTACCCACATCTTGATCAAACTATAATTACACATTATCTTGATCAAACAATAATGGTAGTAATTACCCATATATTAATCAAAACATTATTAGCCATTATCCTGATCAACAATAACTACCCACTATCTTGATGAACAATAGTTACCCAGATCAAACAGTTTAGCCGGTCTCAGCAATAATGATAACGCACAATAATTACCCATGATCTTTGATCAAACAGTAATAAGCTATATTTTTATCAAACAATAATTAACAATTATCTTGATCAAAGAGTAATTACCCATATCTTAATCAACAATAATTAACCATATCTTGATCAAACAATAATTACCCATTATCTTGAACAAACAATAATTATCCATTATCTTGATCAAAGAGTAATTACCATATCTTAATTAAACATTATGACCCATTATCGTGATCAACAATAATTTCCAGTATCTTGATCAACAATAAATGCCCACTATCTTGATCAAACAATAACTACCCACTATCTTGATCAACAAGTATCTTGATCAAACAATAATTATCAAGTATCTTGATCAACAATAGTCCAGTATCAGCAATAACGATAAGGCACAATAATTACCCACTATCTTGATCGACAATAATTACCCACAATCTTGATCATACAATAATTAATTGTATCTTGATAATACAATAAACACCCAGGATCTTGATCATACACTAATTAGCCAGTATCTTGATCAACAAATAACAACAATAAGGCATCAAAATGTATAGGAAATAACACCAAACCCCCAAGAGTTCCAAAGATTCAAAAGTAAATAATGTGAGATTTATATGATTGCGTGGCCAAGAAATTAAAAACCAAACACATAGGCTACTACAAACACATCAAAAAAGACTTTTCGAAGCACGGAATCCCAGAGGCTCCCCAAAGAAAGGCATCAGCTAATCTTCTGAAGAGAATCGTATACAATAATTACCCATTATCTTGATCACACATTAGTACCCATATCTTGATCAAACATTATTACCCATTATCTTGATCAACAATAAGCACCCAGTATCTTGAACAAACCATACCTACACAGAATCTTGATCCACAATAGTTACCCACATCAAACGAAAAATAGCTAGTATGAATAATCACAATAAGGCCCAGAAATTTATCAAACAATAATTACCGGTATCTTGATTATACAATAATTACCCAGAGATCAACAATAACAATAACCCAATGTAATGATCAACAATAACAATAACAATAACAAAAACACCGAAATCATACAAGAAAAAAGAAAGTAAGGCGGGATAGAACAATTGCCTTCTAGCAAGTATATTTATAGGGTTGAACGGAATAGACATTATATAGTACAAAAGAAAAAAAAAGTGTAAAAACATAATTCATGAAGTATTGATGATTATCTATATTCTACATATAATAGGAGAAAAATAAAAATCTCATGTATCAGCACCACAAAATATGTCATGAGTAAGCAGCACACAAAATCATAAATTATGAATTATTAATGAGATAAGTGTCAAAAACACATCTAAATTATAAATTTTTTTTGAGTTTCATATCTAAATATTGAAAGTGTGAGTTTCATACCTAAACTATCATTTTTTTAGTTTGAGAAACACACCTCTCTCTTTTATACCACTCTCATCATGGTATGTGTAATACTCTCTCTCTTTTATTTTAAAGAATTTTCATATCACACTCCATATGGACAAAATATTCAACCTTGACAAAAAATAAATAAATTATTAGCATTAGTTAAAATTAAAAATTAAAAAAACTATTATAAAAAAATAATATTTTCTTTATAAAATAAAATATAAAATATTTTTCTTACCCCACACCATTTTTTAAAGTTTTTTATTTTGTTTAAATTTCTTTTATAAAAGTATTTCATTTTTTATTTCATCTCCTCCCCCTCATCAATTACTAATTTAGATATTATTTTATTTTCTTAAAAATATAATTTTACCCATCCCACTTAACCCTCCGCTTTCAATTTTTTTCCCAGTGTTTAGATATACATATCGAAAATATTTTTTACTTGCCGCCACAAGACTTTTTATATTTTTTAGTTGTTTATGTTATATTCGGCACACTAGTAGAATTTTTTTTCTAAAAATATATGTATGTGCATATCTAACACAAAATAAGAAAAACGTAAAAAAATAAAAATTAGGAGCGGAAAATTAAATAGGATGGGGTAGATTTTTTTAAATAAAACAATATCAATTTCTATCCGGGGGGAGGGGGAGGGGGGGGGATGAAATATGAAATTTTTAAAAATATTTTATAAATGATTTTTTTTTTAAAAAAAAAAGGATGGGGTTGTCGCGGGGGAGAGGGGGTACGTGGAGGAGGTGGTGAAGTGAGATAAAAAATTATTTAATTTTTTATATGGATAGTAATCTTTAATTTTTAATTAATATTAATTTTTTATTATTTAATTTTTATCTAGATAAAATATTTTATCTATGTGGAATGTCATGTGTCAAAGTTTTTTCATAGAAAAGAGAGAGTGCACTACACACACCACTGGGTGTGTTTCTCAAACTAAAAAATGATAGTTTAGGTATGAAACTCACACTTTCAATAATTTAGGTATGAAACTCAAAAAAAAGTGAATAGTTTAGGTGTGTTTTTGACACTTATCTCATTATTAATCTATATTTACTTTCTATATATAGTAATAAATAATATGATATTAAAGAAAAAATGTGTCATGGTTCAACACAAATATATATATATATATATATATATATATATATATATATATATATATATATATATATATATATATATATATATATATATATATATATGAATCATTAATCTATATTTATATTCTATATATAATGTAATATATAATATGATATAAGAGAAAAAAAATGTTTCATACGTCAGCACCACAAAAATAATATATGTTATGAACTACTATTAATTTGTATTTGTATTCTATACTAGACACAAGTTTCTGTGTTAGCACGGGCCCAACATATGTTATTATTTTGTCTCATTTTATGTGAAAAAATAAGTTATGAACTATTAATTAGTATTTGTATTCTATACTAGACACAAGTTCTGTGCTAGCACGGGCTCAACATCTGTTTTTTTTTTCTCACTTTGATATATATAGAATTTACGGAGTCAATTGAAATTAAATATGATTTTTAAATATTTTAAGTTGTTAATTAATGTAATTTATAGTACCTTTTACACAATTTTTAAATAATATATGTTACTTCTCTTGTCCCAATGTATGTAGGACAAATAGAATTTCAAAAGTCAATCAAATGTAATTATTGAAATTTACAATACTTTTTAAATAATTTACAAATTAAGTAATACATGTTACTTCTTTTGTCCCATTTTATGTGACACAAATAAATTAATTTTATGAACCAAACAAAAATTTTATAAGCATTTTTTTTCACAATTTATGTGATACATTTTTCTTCGATTTCTTTAAAAAAATCCATTTTTTTATTTACAAACAATTTAACTTAAATTTATAGTTTATTCTTAATGAAATGATTTATAACTATCATGAATATGTGAGTGTTATAAATTCATTGAATAGTGAATTGTCCATTTGATTTATTCATGAAATTCATGTATGTATGTTTTCAAGGTGATATGAACATTTGCGGATAACTCTACAAGTTTAGATATTTAACAAGGTGACCTGTGGAATAGAGATGACATTCACCATTTATATCACACATCGATATAAGAAAAGCTATCTGTTCAATCTATACTTCTTGTCTTTTTCTTATTATAAAATTATGAGCTTTTATTTACAATACGTTATCAGCACGAAATTACTACTTGCAAAGGTATTATATAAATATTCTTATTTAATCCACTTACTCTTCTTATAATCTCATCATGCCGAATTTATCCAAACTTGATTTTTGTGGCACCGGATATTTTTGAAGAAAAATTACCTATCATGGGTACTCGATATTGAGATTCACTTAGTTGCAAAAGGCTTGATGTCCAATGGTTCATAGTCGCCATCAACTGGATTCTCTGCCAAGTGTTCTGCCAAAGCTTGAACTTTTATTACAGTTTGAGTAACATATATTGTAAAAACTCAGAGGTACCCCCAAGATGTAACAAGGCATATAGAACCCCGAAAGACACCATGTAAGCCACTTAGCATATCATAACATAAACATAGAACAATAAAGAGTAAAAACGCATTACAAGTCCAAAATTTTCATAAAGGAAAGCGGAAGACTAGACTTGTCTCGATTAGACATCTATTAAAATATTTGAATCAAATAGGTTCAAACCCATATAACATTATCCGAAAAGGAAATACAAGAAAATGAACTATAAATATAACATTCGTCCTCGAATCATGAGGACTCACCAATAAGCTAGGAGAAATGAGAAAATCCAAGCTTTAGGCACAATGATGACCACCTTGAGAACCGGACGTTACACTTAGAGAAAATGTAGGTAAATATGGATTAGTACAAAAATGCACTAAGTATGATAGTCATGCACAAAATCATGAAAACATACAAAAATGGACATGTTAGTTGAATGCATGCAATTTACAAAGAGAAAGCATCATTTTGAAGATAATGAAAAAATATTCATAAGCATAATCAACTCATAGATCATCATATCATAAGAGTAACATATCATACATATCTTAAAAGCATACTTGTGCAATGCATGAATAAAATCCTATAACCTCACCCATAAAGTAAAGCTTCTTAAGTAACTATAGTCCATAATTCATCATCCTGTTCATACTATCATAATGGGAATAATCCTTAACCGACATAGACCATGTAAGCTTACCATGGAATCAGGTGTCTACCCCAGACCGAAAAGAGGTTGTCCTACTTGCCTAAGGTAGAACCATGCTCTTAGCTTAGGTGGATCAACTAGCTAAATACTTATGTGGGCACATAGTTTATGGGATAAGGAGATTGCTACTTAGAACCCGGACCAAACTAAGGTATAAGGTTTCCATCTCGTGAGATATATACTTTGCGGACCCAGACTCAATTAAGATAGAAGGAACCCATTTGGAAAGTCGGACTCAACTAGTGTAAAAGCTTTCATTGGGAAGTCGGACTAAATTATCGTACAAGCTTCCATGTCATATTCATATCCATTCGGTTCTAAGAATTAATTCCCATGGATTACATACTAAGTCTTGACTTAAGTTCATATTCATGGAAGAATGTTTTGACACTCAATCCAACATAATTCATACTATAGCTCATATATTTAATAGATGAGAATAACTTTTTAACCCTAGAATCATCATATTGTGAGAAAACCTTTCACATCATATCATATTCATACATAAGTGTGTACATGAGGATAACCTCCAACAACACAACAACTGGATCATAATCATAATCACTTTACTCTCCAAGTGTTCTTAAAGCATATACATAAATCTCATAATCATGAATAATTTTCATACTTTGCCCTTCAAGGACCATAGATAATAATCCATCAACACATCTAGAATTAGTAGATTAGACATGGATGATGACATAATTCAAATCTCAACTACTACAAGCATAATTCTTTCACCAATTCACCCACATCACAAGGTCATAAATTGGGAATATGGGGATTTCATGGATTCTTAGGAGATAATTTCATCATAAAACCATAACAAATCATCAATTTAATCATAATATAAAGTTAGTCTAATTTAGTGTAAAACTATGTCACTTAATAACTAATTAATTCCGGAAAACCACAAAGTGTACCCCTCAACTAACTCATCCAAATCGTCTATATGTGACCATCCATGACCATGATCCATGGATGAACCCACATGGTGTGCTAGTGAACCGTCGGTGAGTTACTGGAGCCTATTTTCTGAGGCCTTGGCCCATGAACCCTCACTGATGGGGCATGGGCTGACCCACGAAGTGTGAGTCCCCTTCGTGGGTCACTCCCGAGAAATAATCTAAGGGTTCCCCCCAAGGACCCATGGTTAGTCCTTGGGGCTCGTACCATGACATTGTAATACGAAACCTTATATTTTTAGGTATGGGGAGATATATTTATAACTCTTAACCTCATGTTAAGCTCTAGTTTAGCCTACTAGTTTTCGAAGTGTTACAATATTTCCCCCTTTTGAACATTCTTTCTCGAATGACAATCTAGACACCTTATGGATGTAAAGACTCAAAACTAGTAGCCCATCATGCATGCAACATCCAAATAATGCACATTTCAAAGGAGGAAACTTCAACTCCATCTAAAACATCATCAATGCAATGCAAGGAAGTAGGAACTGCATCTAACAACTCATTGTGCATGAAACTGAACATTTCTCATATTCATAGGAGGAAATACCTTCTCTAACTAAAAGAATGTTCAACACAATATCATGGAGCCGATATGTGATTACTCTCAAAAGCATACTAAATCATATTCATCAACTCATATCATGAAGTCAAATATGAAACTCATACTCTATGCACAACAAAATTAGGAAAACCAATCATAAAAAATCATTTTCTTAGTAAACATAAATTTCATCAAGAACAAGCATAACATAAGGAAATCATGGAAAAACACATAGAACACACGACTCCCAAAACACTATAACTGAAGAGGAACTACGTACCTCAAGCTTGAATAGGAGTTGAAGGAAAGAAATGAGGAGATCAGGACTTTATATCGACCTTGGCCTCCCAAGTAGCACCCTCAAACACATGATTTCTCCATAAAACCTTCACGGAAGTTATTTCCTTGTTTCTCAATCTCTTGACTTCTCGATCTAGCATCTCTACCGGAACCTTTTCATATTAAAGACTTTCGTCAACTCCCAACCCTTCTAACGGAATAATGGATGCTGGATCTCCAATACACTTCTTAAGCATGGAAACATGAAATACCATATGAACCTGAGCCAACTCATTTTGCAAATCTAACTCATGTGCAACTTTCCCAATACGTTTCAAATTTGATACGTCCTACATACCATGGACTAAGTTTCCCTTTATTTCAAAATCTCATCACACCCTTCATGGTTGAGATTTTCAAATAGACCCAATCATTTAATTCAAATTCTAGATCCCTTCTTCTCACATCGGCATAAGACTTTTATCTACTTTGAGCCATTCTCAACCTCTCTCTAATAAGCTGGACCTTCTCTATGGCTTGATAAACTAGCTCGAGACCTACCAAATCAACCTCACCCACCTCAAACCAACCAACCAAAGACCTACATCTCCTACCATACAAAGCTTTAAAAGGAGCCATACCGCTACTTGAGTGAGAACTATTATTGTAGAAAAACTCTATTAATGACAAGTGGTCATCCCAATTACCCTTGAAATCTATAACACATTCCCTTATCATATCTTCTAATGTTTGGATGGTACTTGCCCATCGATTTGGAGATGAAAAGTCGTGCGAAGTTTAACCTTTCCAAGCCCTTTTTGGAATGACTTCCAAAAGTGAGAAGTAAATTGAGTACCCCAATCGGAAATAATAGATAGAGGAACTCCATGCACTTTCACCATTTCATTATGTAAAACTTAGCATAGTCTTCTGCTGAATGAGAAACCTTGATGAAAATAAAGTTGGCTGATTTTGTCATCCGATCTATATTGACCCAAATAGAATCATGTTGCCTTCAGGTGCGAGGCAAACCCACAATAAAGTCCATATTAATATATTCCCACTTCCATGTGGGTATAATTATATCTTCGGACAAGCCTCTCGGCCTTTGATGCTCAACCTTAACTTGTTAACAATTAGGCATTTGACTACAAATGTTGCAATATCTTTTTTCATACCATTCCACTAATAGACTTCCCTTAGATCACGGTACATCTATGTGGCTCCCAGATGAATAGAATACCGAGAACTATGAGCATCCTCTAAGATTTGTTCACTCAAACCATTAATATCCGAAACACATGACTGACCTTCGTACCTAAGAACCCCATCTCCCCCTGGGAGAAAGCCTCAACGGACTTCTTGAGTACCGACTCTTTTAACTCAACTAATATAGGATCAAGATCTTGCTTAGACTTCAAATCCATCACAAAGGAAGATTCGTAACTATTATGGACCATGACACCACCCTTAGTGAATCCACTATTTGAACACCTAACCGAGCCAACCAATGTACATCGCGAACTAATTCTTTCTGTTCATCCTCTACATGAGCCACACTACCCATGGACAATCTAGTAAGTGCATCTGCTGCAACATTAGCTTTATCGGAGTGATAAAGGACACTCATATCATAATCCTTCAAGAGTTCTAACCACCTTCGTTGATGAAGATTCAAGTCCTTTTAACCACACACATATTAAAAACTCTTGTGATCGGTGAAAACATCCACATGGACCCCATACAAATAATGTCTCCGTATTTTTAAGGAAAATATAACCGCCGCTAATTCAAGATCATGGATAGGATAACTCTTCTCATGGAATTTAAGTTGTCTTGAAGCATAGGCAATCACCTTACCATATTGCATGAGCACACATCCCAACCCCACTTTAGAGGCGTCACAATATACCACAAAACCATTTGTACCTTCAAGTATGGTCAACAACAGAGTGGAAGTATGTCTATATTTCAACTCTTGGAAGTTTTTCTTACAAGCCTCCAACCACTCAAACTTATCCTTATTTTGAGTCAAAGCTGTAAAGGGAGAAGCAATGGAGGGAAACCCCTCAACAAACCTCTTATAGTAATCGGCCAAACCAAAAAAGCTTCTAATATCGGAAGGAGTTAGAGGTCTAGGCCAACTCTTAACCGCATGCGTCTTCTTAGGATCTACCTCAATATCGTTTGATACAATATGACCAAGGAAAGCTACAAACTTTAACCAAAATTCACACTTGCTAAACTTTGCAAAAAGTTGTTTTTCCTTAAGAACTTGGAATATAATTCTCAAATGGTTTATATGTTCATTCTCGCTCCTTGAATAGATCAATATATCATCGATAACACAATCACAAACATGTCTAGGTATTGCCTAAATACCCAATTCATCAAGTTCATAAATGCTACCAGAGCATTAGTCAACCCAAATGACATTACCACAAACTCACAGTGACCACACCGGGTTTTAAAGGCCATCTTGGGAATATCAACCCCTCTCACCCTCAATTGGTGATAACCCAAACGAAGATCAATCTTAGAGAAATATCAAGCCCCTTGACGTTGGTCAAACAAACCATCAATTCTCGAAAGAGGATACTTATTCTTGATGGTCACTTTATTCAATTGACGATAATTGATGTACATTCTAGGAGACTCATCCTTCTTTCTAACAAAAAACACCGGAGCACTCGAGGGAGAGATACTCGGCCGGATGAAGCCTTTATCTAATAAATCAACTGACCCTTCAACTCTTTTAACTCCACCAGAGATATTCTATAAGAAGGAATAGAGATAGGTTGCGTATCCGGTAAAAAGTCAATACTAAAATTGATTTCCCGCTCGGGAGGAATACCGAGTAAATCATCAGGAAAGACTTCTCAAAACTCATTACCTACCGGAACCGACTCTAGAGAAGGGGTTTCAGATTCAACATCCCTCACCCTAACAATATAGTAAATACACCCTTTGGAGATCATTGTTCTAGCTTTAAGATAAGCGACAAATTGACCTCTAGGCATAAAATTTCCCCCCTTCCACTCTAAGATAGGCTCATTTGGAAATTGGAATCTAACCACCGAAATCCTACAATCGATAGAGGCATAACATTCATGCAACCAATCCATACCCAAAATAACATCAAAGTCTAAAATATCTAACTCCACCAAATCCACCAAAGTAACTCTATGGTACAAAGAAATGGGAAATATTCTATAGACTCGTTTAGCCACCACTGAGTCAACAACTAGGGTAGAGACAAAAAAAGGTTTTACTAATGTACACTTCGGGGAGTATTTCAAACTTTATGGCCACAAAAGATGTCAAAAAGGACAAAGTAGATCCGGGATATAACAAGGCATATACATCAATATAAAATACTTTTGACATACCGATCACCACATAGGGGGAGCTCTCTTGGTCACCTCGAGATTGAAGAGAATAAAAGTGGTTTGGCTTTTGGGTATTGAAGTTTCAACTGCTTGGAGGAGCTGGTTTATCTTCCCTTCCCTTAAAGTTGAGCATCGGACAATCTCTCATCTTGTAGAAGATATTCCCACAACTCAAACACCCATCGGTGCCAACTAGGCACTTACGATCATGTTTTCTATATACCACATTTTGCATAATTAGGCCTAGCCACATAAGAACCATTTTTATTACCTCTTGAGGTTTAGGGTTGGAAATCATATCCTTGTTGACCCTTGGAGCACTAGATGAGCCTTGGGTGGAAAACATTTGTTTGAACCTTGGCTAACCTTGTCCATCAGACCTAGCATTGGAGAAGTTCTAATAAGTGGTTCTAGCTCTTTTCACCTCCCTAATCTTTTCCTTGAGTTTTGACTCCTCAATTTGTTGAGCGTATACCATAAGCCTTGAGATATCTATGTCATGATGGAGCATTGTCGTACAACATTATTTTTCAACCAAGTCGGACACACCCGTCAAAAATATTCTCATCTTATCCCAAGAATCTGCCACCATATTTGGAGCATACTTGGACAATTCAGTGAATTTTAGGGCAAACTCTTTCACGCTCATACTTCCTTGGAGAAGGTTGATTAACTCTTCCACCTTAGCTTCCCTTTTTAATTCCCATCCTACCGGGCCCGCTCCTACGGGTCTTCCGCTGATCATACCATACTTGAGCAACATCCTTTAGTGGGTAGGTGGCTAACTCTGCCTTCTCTTCCGGAGACACTATTATAATAGCAAGTAATTTATAAACCTCATCAATAAACCTTTGGTGATCCTCTTCCACTTTAGATCCATGAAACTCGGGAGGGTTCATTCTAGAAAAATCCCTAACCCTTGAAGCAAATTCATATTAGGATTCACCGGAGCTACAACTTCTCTATTGGCATGAGTCGTCATGACTTGAGCCAACATTTGGATAATAGACCTAGACTTCTCATGGGTCATATTCTCAACCAAAGGATCAACTAGATCTTGATTAGCTTGAGGAAGATCTCCTTGATTCACATTCTCATCTTCCATCCTTTTAGCGTTAGCCCTTCGTTATTCATATCATGAAGACACAAGATAAGGATTAATATAGGGATTTTATAGAGTAAACTCTAAGGCATGATTTAAGCCTAATGAAAGAAGTGAAATTTCCTAAACATCTTATAGCCTCTCATTCATAAGTGTGACACACTTCACACTGATGAACAAGACTCTACTAGACGTAGTTTATGAGACATCATCCTTGAATTATTCTAAACCTTGTGCTCTGATACCAAGTTTGTCATGACCTAGAGGTACCCTTAGATGTAACAAGGCACATAAAACCCGGAAAGGCACCATGTAAGCCACTTAGCATATCAAAACATAAGCATAGACAATAAAGAGTAAAAATGCATTGCAAGTTCAATATTTTCATAAAGGAAAGCGGAAGTCTAGAATTGTCTCAATTAGCCATCTGTTACAATGTTTGAATCAAATATGGTCACATCCCATACAACATAATCCAAAAAGGAACTACAAAGATAACAATCATCCTCGAATCATGAGGACTCACCAGCAAGCTAGGAGAAATAAGCAAATCCAAACTTTAGCCACAATGATGACCACCTCGAGAACCGAACCCTACACTTAGGGAAAATATAGGAAAATATGGGTTGGTACAAAAATGCACTAAGTATGATAGTCATGCACAAAATCATGAAAACATACAAAAAGGGACATTTTAGTTGAATGCATGCAATTTACTAAGTTAAAGCATCATTTTTAAGATAATGGAAAAGAACAAGTCATAAGCATAATCAACTCATAGATCATCATATCATAAGAGGAACATATCATACATACCCTCAAAGCATACTTGTGTAATGCATGAATGTGATCCCATAACCTTACCCATACTAAGAGAAGCTTCTTGAGTAACTATAGTTCATAATTCATCTTCTTGTTCATACTTTCATAATGGGGAATAATCCTTAACCGACTTAGACCATGTGAGCTTACCAAGATATCCGGTGTCCACCCTACACCGAAAAAAGTTGTCCTACTTGCCTTAGGTAGAACCATACTCTTAGATTAAGTGGATCCACTAGCTAAATGCCTATGTCGGCACATAATTTATGGGATAAGGAGATTGCTACAAGAAACTCGGACTCAACTAAAGTATAAGGTTTCCATCTCAAGAGATACATACTTTTGGAACCCGATCTCAACTAAGGTAGAAAGAACCCATTTTGAAAGCTAGATGCGACTAGTGTAAAAGCTTTCATTGGAAAGTTGGAATCAACTATTGTACAAGCTTCCATCTCATATTCATATTAACTCGGTGCTAAATATTAACTCCCATGGGTTACATATTAAGTCTTGACAAGAATTTCTTGACACTCAATCCAACATAATTCATACTATAGCTAATAAATTAAATAGGCGAGAATAGCCTTTCAACCCTAGAATCATAATATTGTGAGAAATCCTTTCACATCGTATCATATTCATACATAACTGTGTACATGAGGATAACCTCCAACAACACTACTAGATCATTACCATAATCACTTTACTCTCAAAGTGTTCTTAAAGCATATACATAAATCTCATAATCATGCATAATTCTAATATTTTGCCATTTAAGGACCATAGATCATAATCCATCAACACATATAGAATTATTACATTATACATGGATGATAACATAATCCAAATAGCTCGATTACTACAAGCATAATCTCATAATATCCTTCTTTTATTAATTACCCACATCACAAGGTCATAAATTGGGAATATGGGATTTCATGGATTCTTTGGAGATTTTATCATAAAACCATGTCAAATCATCAATTCAATCATAATATAAAGTAATTAAATCATTAGGATCGTTCTTGAAAGGAATCCATGACTTGGAGTCAAACCCTAGCTTTTGGGGGAATTTGTACCTTTGAAATTGAGTTTTGAAGGGAATCCATGGATGAACAGCTACCATACCTTAGATATTAATCTCTAAGAATTTGAGTAGAAAACCTTGCTCCTTTAAACCCCAGCTCCCACTTTTTTCTTCTTCTTCCTTGAAGTTCTAAAGAGAGAATTTTTGGGAAAAGTTGGGTTTGATCTGGGATTTTGAATTACAAGGAAGATAACTTAATTTGGTGACTAAAAACCTTATATAGTTAGTATAATTTAGTGTAAAATAACGTCACTTAATAACTAATTTATTTAGGAAAACCCCAAAGTACCCCTCAACTAACTTATCCAAATCGTCCACAGGTGACCACCCATGGCCCCACGACCACGGTCTGTGGATGGACCCACATGGCGTGCTGTTGAACCGTGGGTGAGTTACTGGAGCTTGATGTCTTAGGCCTTGACCCCTGACCCCTGACCCATAGGGAGTGGGCTGACCCACGAGGCATGAGTCCCCTTCGTGGGTCACTACCAAATAACTTTCTAAGAGTTCTTCTCAAGGACCCATGGTTGGTCCTTGCAGGTCGTACCTTAACGTTCTAACATGAAACCCTATAATTTTAGGTATGGGGAGGTATATTTACGACTCTAACTCACATGCTAAGCTTTAGTTAATCCTACTAGTTTCTGGAATGATACATATATAACCTCGAATTCAGTGAAAATGATTTGCCATTTTGCGAGTCTGCCAGTTGGGATTGGCTTCTGAAAGATGTACTTCAAAGGGTCTATCCTAGATATATGAGGTAATTTGTGTAGGACAAATGATAATGCCTTAAATTTTGAGCTACCCAAGTTAGAAAGTAACATGTCTTTTCCGAGAGTGTGTACTTGACCTCATAACTAGTGAATTTCTTGATCAAGTAGTAGATAGCTTGCTCTTACTACTTGTAGAATAGTGTCGACCGAGAACACACCCAAAGGAATTATCTGGCACTGAAAAATATAGAAATAGAGGCCTATCAGGTTCAGGCAGGACCAATATGGGAGGGTTGGACAAATAATCCTTGATTTTTTCCAAAGCTAGTTGACAATCCTCTGTCCATCTGATAGCAACATATTTTTTTTGAAAGTCTGAAAATGGGTTCACAAGTGGTTGTGAGTTGAGCAATAAACATGCTGATGTAGTTCAACCTCCAAAGTAGACTCATGACTTCGATCTTATTTTTCGGGGGTGGCAAATCTCGAATGGATTTTCTTTTGGAAGTATCCAATCCGAATCTTCTTCTACGAACAATAAAACCCACAAGCTTTCGAGATGGAATTCCAAATGCACATTTTACTGAATTAAGCTTGAATCATATCGTTGCACTCTTTCAAAGAATTTTCTCTGATTTGCACATGTTTAACTTATGTTTTAGACTTCATGATTACGTCATCGACGTATATTTTAATTTATTTGTGCATCATTTCATGAAGCATGGTGTTCATAGCCCTCATGTAAGTTTCCCAGTGTTTTTAAGACCAAATGGAATGACCCTGTAGGAAACACATCTTTGTATGCAAACAAAAGTTTTATTATGGCATCCTTAATTTCCTGCTTGACATGATGACTTATTTTTATTTCTTTGACTTCCTCAGTTTCACTAAGATTAGGCTTAGGTTTGTGCTCAAACTATTCCAATTCCCTATTAATTTCCCTAAAAGCCTCTTTTTTATCATATTCAACCTCTTGACATGGTGATTCAAGAATAAACATTTCTTTGAGATTTGGGAGTGAATTCTACATGCATGTCATGTTATCAAAGCCGACATTTACATAACTAAAAAATGGATTATAAGAATTAGGAGAGGGGAAAAGACAAAAATTTTACTATGAAACTGAAATTTCATTTCATTGAAATTGAAAAGGGATAGAAGGGTTGACACTAATATAAAACATTTTCAAATATTCGGATCACAAACCTTGACAATAACAAAATTCAAAAGAACAGCAAAACAAACTATCAAGAATCCTTCCTTATGGGGAAATGAGTGGCTTCAACATTAATTATCTCAACACTTGATCCCACGAGCTGCACATAGGCATGACTTGTACCTTCACAAACTTGGACCATGTTTACTTCACAAATCAACTGACTGAGATCCTGAATAACTTCTTCAATGTCTTCATGAGTAAATGAAGCTTCCATTTCTGGACCCTGAGTCTTGATAAAGGAATGAAAAATATGGGGAATCGATTGTGGCAACGCCCAATCAGTCCTTTTGTGGTTCTTATCCTTATCTTAATTTCTCTTGCTTTGTTTGTATCCGAGATAGAGGTGTCTTGGTTTCCTAAAAGAGTAATGGGATCCACGCTTTCTTGCGAAGTTAATCCCAAACCTTTACCATGTTGATAACCATATTTGAGCATTGTCGTTGTTATCATTGAAGAGGAAAAAGAGAGACATGGTTGGATGATGGGGTCTCCATCTTTGAATCGATCGACTGATACAACATCAAAAGACCGGTAAACAACAAAATCACATCCCTCTTTTTCTTCAATATATGGAATGGATGGATCTTTGTAAATAAATAAATCATCTTTCCAATGCACAATGATTTCCTGATGGTTGTATTCAAACTTAACGACCTGATGCAAAGTTGATGGGACTGCTCGAGCTATTTGGATTCATGGTCTACCCAAGAGAAAATTATAAGATGTGTACATGTCCATTACTTGGAATATAATCATAAATTCCACCGGTCCAATTTTTATGTTTAACTTGATTTCACCAATGGTATCCCACCTTGAACGCTCATAAGCTCGAACACACACATTGCTGGGGCGAATTTTGTGAGGGTTAATCTTCAAGCTTTGCAGCGTAGAGAGAGTACATATGTCTACCCCTGATCCTCCATATATCATGACCCTCTTTACATAATGCCCTTCATTACTGTAAGATGCAAAACTCTTTTATGTCTAGATCCTTCCATGGGCAACTCATCATCAGTGAAAGTGATAGTGTTTGACTCAAAGATGCGGTTTGCCATTTTATCTAAGTGAATTACAGTGGTCTTCTTTTATATATGTGATCATTCAGAATCTTAGTCAACACACAATGATCTTCTGAGTGCAAGAGTAGAGACAACAGTGAAATTTGTGCAGGGGTTTTCTTTAATTGTTCCACACCAGAGTAATCTAGAGCCTTAATCTTTTTTAGAAACTCTTCTGCTTCATCCTCAGTAACAACCTTCTTCAGTGGTACTTGGATATCTTGGGCCATTTTCCCTTTCCCTAACACTTTTGGAGAATAACATCTTTTGGAGCATGTCAACACTCTTGCTTCATCGACTTCTTTAACAATCTACTTTCCTCTGTAAAACATAACAATCTTATTCTAGTTCCAAGGAACGACCTTTGGATCAGTTACATGAGTTGTTGGACATGTTTAACTAAGAGAGACTCTTTCAATTTTTCCAAGAAACTTTGGTCCTTGTGTTAAGGTGAAGCCTTTTGATACGTACACCTTGGCATACCTGTGTGAACACCTAATTTTGGACATGTTTATTCTACTCCTAAAATATATAGTAAGGTTTTTTCTTATATTTTATTTTGTATTTTATATTTTTATTTGTTTGTCTTTATTTGTTTTATTTTTTTAATTGGCCCAAATGACGCAATGTTGATTGAATTGGGATAATTTAGACCAGTTCTGATAGCCCAATGAATTTTAGATCCAGTCCAATAACAATGGTCACGATTGAATCTCAATCATTCATAACATTTTGATCCAAGGTCTCTTATTGATGTACCGTGGCAATATGGTACTTTCAATGCTTTTTCCTTAAGTTTAGTGTGTGTCTAAGACCTTTTTGTATTGGTTTTAATGTAATTTTCTCTTTGTTTTCAGGAAATCTGTCCAGAAGGAGAACGTGAGAGTTTGTGCTGAAAGTTGCGGAGTTGGCAACCTACGGAACCATCGACGGTCCGTAGGTGGCCACCGTCGTAAGAAGAAGAAGGATGAGAAAAGAAGTTGGGGAATTCTAACCAAGTGTGGGGCAATGGAGGCTCTCGACGGTCCATCATAGCCATGACGGACCGTCCTGCACATCCGTCAACGTCAACAAAAAGTAGCCCCAGTACCCATCTTCAGAAGATTCTAAGTGTGGAACGACGGAGGGCCTCAACGGTCCGTCGTGCCCTCGATGGTCCGTCGTTCCAGTCGTCGACTCAGACGCGTTTTTTGGACAGATTTTCCTTAAATAGATTTCCCTCTTTTGTTAGGATTCTAGTATTATAAATACTTGAAAACACCTCGTTTTTGGGGTTAGACTTTTGGATATTTTTTAGTTTTATTGTTCTAAGTATTGAATTTTGGGATTTTGGAAATTACTCTATTTTCCGGAATCGTTTGTTGCAAGTTTTTGATTAATTCAAGTAATTTTCTGGATTATCTTCAATCTCATCAAAGTAAGTGCATGAATTCTTATCTAATTAATATGAATTGTGTGATTATTAACATGGGTAACTAAACTCCATAACTAGGGTTGTGGGAACCATGGGTAAATAACAAGGTAAAATCTAACTAAAATAACAATTCTCGAATAATGTCTTGCATGTATTGATAATTCTTTCGTTTAGAAGTCTTTTTAACGGTGGCCAACGTTAGAACTCGCCTTATTGCTACTTGCCGGACCAAGGAGGTAGATAATAAGAAAAGAATTATCAACGTAGATTTAGTATATACTATCTAATAAGCTAGTGTTGGTTGGTGCGAAGTAACAACTAAGCCAAATATCGATTATGATGCTTAATATGAGGTAAAGGTAAGGTTTAGTAAAGCATACACACGTAGCCGGACCAAGGTGCGGAGTGAAATTTCCTAGTTGCCGGACCAAGGAATTAGGGATACATAACTTACCACTTTGCATGCAAGATATTAGGAAAGGATTGTTATAGCTAGAATTACCGAGTTATGAACCTATGGAAAACACTTAAGCCCTAGTTACTTTCATTACTTGATAAAAATCAAATATTTGAACGTGTCACTTGTTTACGTAGAATTAGCTAATTACATTTGTTATTCAAAATCCCCTTTTTGTTATCTGTTTTCGGAAAGGACTTGACTAAATAAAAGTAATAGTAGGTTAAAGTTAAGTCTAAATCATTTTCCTCGTGGGATCGACCTCAACCTCATAGTTGGGTTCTTTACTTGATACGATCGCTTATACTTCTTTTCGAGAAGTAAATTTGAGCGTATCAAATTATGGCGCCGCTGCCGGGAAAAGTGGCTTTTAGATTAACTTTAAGCTTATTACCAAAGTTTAGTCAATATTTTCCTAATTTTACTTTTTCTTGTTGTTTTTGTCTCTTGCAGATCTAACTTCCGTGTATGCCAATTACACGGAGTCGAGGAGAACCCATACTTCCACCCGACCTCGAACTGGAGTGTACACTATGCAGGATGAATCGAAATTTGGGTATTCGCGATGATGATCACAACCCGGACATTCCACCTCCGGTTGATGCTCATGGTCAGTTATTACCTGAAAATCGTGGGGAAGATGAAATACTGAGGCAACCTCCCGCTCCACGCCCTCAAGAGTATTATAGGGGATATGATAACATTACCGACTCTGATGGGCCACTTGTCTTGCCTCCCCTACCACACGGCCATACTTTCGTGGTAACTAGTAGCCTGATGCAAATGCTCACCGCTAGAGGTTTGTTTTCGGGGTTACCTTCAGAGGATCCACATGCTCACATCGCCAAAGTAAGGTCGGTGTGTAAGAGTTGTGTAGGGAGGCCTGATTTGAATATGGACGTAATTGGGTTAAGAGTGTTTCCTCTCTCACTGACCGGAGAGGCTGCTATATGGTTTACTGAGCTACCCTATAACTCAATCTACACTTGGAATCAACTGAGGGATGTGTTCTTAGCACGTTACTACCCGGTATCTAAGAAGCTAAACCACAAAGACAGGGTGAACAACTTTGTGGCACTACAGGGAGAATCAGTCAGCAATTCTTGGGATAGGTTCACATCGTTCTTGAGGAGTGTCCCCAATCACCGCATCGACGATGAGTCACTAAAAGAATACTTCTATCGGGGACAGGATGATAATAATAAAGCAGTACTAGATACGATAACGGGCGGTTCTTATGGGGAGTGTACTTATGCTGAGATCGCTGAGAAGTTGGAGAAAATCTCCCAAAATAATAAATCATGGAGTACTAGGAAGTCAGATACTGGGAGAAACACCTTTGCAGTACAATTCGCACACAACCCATCCACAGACGAGATTCGTGAAGAGATGGCTCAAATGAGAATTGAGCATGGGTTGGTGTTGAAACATGTCACTGGGGTGCAGAAAAGATAAATGCGGTGAACTACTTGTCTAAACCATCACCGCCGACTGATGAGTATTACTATGAAGAGGACGCTTATGCGGTAGCTAAGCAGATGGGGGGTTTCCGACCAAACGCTTAAGGCTCCAATCAGGAGAATTGGCGCCAAGGTCAAGGTAACCAAGGTCGAAACTATGGTAATTACAATCGAGAGTGTCATTATGTCCGAATGGGAATTACAACCGTGACAACAACTTCAACCGAGGTAACTATGGTAACAGAAATGATAGGAGTGGGCCCTATGTTCCACCTCAGAATCGTGAAGTTACTCCTAGGGATGGTGGAGGTAGTATGGCACGAGTTGAGGATATGTTGCAGAAAATGATGAGGAGGTTCGACGCTAGTGATGAGCACACCAAAGAGTTGAGGAGTGACTTAGCGAGTATTGGGCAGAAAGTTGATGCACATGCAATCTCGATCAAGCACCTTGAGTTTCAAATGGCTCAATTATCTTCGATTGTGAACCCACGTCAACCGGGCACTCTTCCTAGCAACACTGTCCAAAATCCTAAAAATGATGGACATTGTATGGAAATCACAACTCGAGGTGGTAAGCACACCATTGACCCACCAATGTCGTCTGGTGTAGAAAAGGTGATAAGAGGAGATGATGAGGTAGTGGAGGTTAGTGGTGAGTTAGGAGATAAAACAGAGAAAGAAGCTGAGGTACCCCAAAAGGTGACCCCCATGCCTAAACCACCACCTCCATTCCCACGAAGGTTAGTGAAAAAGACCGAGGATGGTAAATACCGGTGTTTTATCAATATATTGAAATAGCTTTCCATCAATATCCCTTTGATAGAAGCTCTTGAACAAATGCCCGGTTATGCCAAGTTCATGAAAGATATGGTTACCAAGAAAAGATCGGTCAATTTTGAGGATGATGATAGAATGCAGCATTGTAGTGCTATTGCTACAAGGTCTCTAGTGCAAAAGAAAGAAGATCCGGGTGCTTTCACTATTCCGTGAACAATCGGGTTATTACACTTCGCAAAGGCATTATGTGATCTTGGGGCAAGCATAAATCTCATGCCTTTTTCTATTTACAAGAAGTTGGGTTTGGGTAACCCAAAGCCCACTGCGATGCGTCTACTGATGGCCAATCGAACGGTGAAGAGGCATATTGGGATACTTCACGATGTGTTAGTAAAGGTGGAGTCATTCATATTTTTGGCCGATTTTGTGATTCTTGATTGTGAGGTCGATTTTGAGGTGCCTATTATTCTTGGAAGGCCATTCCTTGCTACGGGTAGAGCCTTGGTTGATATGGAGAAAGGACAGATGAAATTTTGGTTGAACAATGAAGAAGTAACTTTTAACATTTGTAAATCCATGAGGCAGAGTGGTGAGCTCCAATCGGTATCTGTCATATCTTACAGGGTTGAAAAGTCATCTGAGGTACAAATAGAAAAACGTCTGGGGGTAGAAGCACTAGCGGCAGTGATCATGAACTTTGATAGTGATTGCATTGAAGAGTATGGGCCATTGGTCGCGGCAATTGATCGAGGTGATGTTCGGTTTAAACCAAAGAAGTTCGAGTTAGATATGAAGAATCGCGAGTCTCCACCCGCGAAACCATCTATAGAGGAGGCTCCAAAATTAGAACTTAAGGCTATACCACCTCATCTGAGGTATGTATTCTTGGGAAATGGTGACACTTTGCCGGTAATCATTGCATCAGATCTGAATGTACATCAAGTTGAGAGTTTGGTGAAAGTGTTAAAAAGGTTCAAAAGAGCTATTGGGTGGACTATCACGGATATTATTGGGATCCCTCCCGGTATTTGTTTGCATAAAATCCAACTCATGCCCAATCATAAACCAAGTATTGAGCACCAGAGACGTTTAAATCCACCTATGCAAGAGGTGGTGAAGAAAGAAATCATTAAGTGGTTGGATGCTAGAGTGATATATCCAATGCCGATAGTAGTTGGGTATGCCCTGTTCAGTGTGTACCTAAGAAAGGGGGAATGATTGTGGTCCCCAATGAGAAAAATGAGCTTGTTCCGATGAGACCAGTGACTGGATGGAGGGTATGTATGGATTACCGGAAATTAAATGCATGGAGCGAGAAGGACCATTTTCCTATGCCCTTCATGGATAAGATGTTGGACAGACTTGCAGAAAAGGGGTGGTACTGTTTTCTTGATGGTTATTCGGGTTATAATCAGATTTCTATTGCACCGGAGGATCAAGAGAAAACCACCTTTACTTGTCCATATGGGACCTTCGCGTTCAAGAAAATATCGTTTGGGTTATGTAATGCACCCACCACATTTCAGAGATGTATGATGTCAATATTCTCCGATATGGTGGAGGACACTATTGAGGTGTTTATGGATGATTTTTCTGTGGTTGGTGACTCATTTGAGTGGTGTTTGAGTAATCTGTCCGAGGTTCTTAAGAGGTGTGAAGACTGCAACCTTGTGCTTAATTGGGAAAAATGTCACTTCATGGTGAAAGAAGGTATTGTATTGGGCCATCGTATTTCA
Organism: Solanum sitiens; assembly: GCA_016801875.1. Classification (NCBI taxonomy): domain Eukaryota; kingdom Viridiplantae; phylum Streptophyta; class Magnoliopsida; order Solanales; family Solanaceae; genus Solanum; species Solanum sitiens. The sequence continues at coordinate 75,286 of JABWTJ010000387.1, read as the reverse complement.
GAGAAGGGTATAGAGGTTGATCGAGCTAAAGTCGAGGTGATAGAGAGACTTCCTCCACCCATCACTGTAAAAGGTGTGAGAAGCTTTCTAGGGCACGCGGGCTTTTACCGGAGGTTTATCAAGGATTTTTCAAAGATTGCACATCCCTTGTGCAAGTTGCTTGAGAAAGAGTGTAAGTTTTATTTTGATGAATAGTGTCTTAAGGCATTTGGTGAGCTAAAGGAAAAGTTGGTGTCTGCACCTATCATCATTTTGCCAGATTGGAGCAAACCGTTTGAGGTGATGTGTGATGCGAGAGGAGTTGCCCTTGGTGTGGTTTTGGGTCAACGAAGGGATAAAATCCTTCACCCCATTTACTATGCTAGTAAAGCCCTCAATGAAACCCAAAAGAACTACACCGTGACTGAGCAAGAGCTCCTTGCAGTAGTCTTTGCTTTTGAGAAATTTTGCTCCTATTTGCTTGGCACTAGAGTTATAGTGCATACTGATCATTCTGCTTTGAGATATTTGATGGCAAAGAAGGATGCAAAATCGAGGTTGATTCGTTGGGTATTACTATTGCAAGAATTTGACTTTGAGGTGAAAGATAAAAAAGAGACCGAAAATCAAGTTGCTGATCACTTGTCCCGATTAGAAGATAAAGCAATGAGGGAGTTGGGTGAAAAGGCTGAAATCGATTATACTTTCCCTGATGAGCATGTATTGGCCGCCTCCCAAGACTTGATCCCATGGTTCGCAGATTTTGCGAATTATCTGGCTAGTGATATCATCCCATCAGACTTGTCCTTTCATCAAAGGAAAAAGTTCATGCATGATGTGAAAAAGTTCTTTTGGGATGAATCATACTTATATAGGAGTTGTGCCGATGGGCTTATTCGGCGTTGTGTGCCGGAAGTTGAGATATTGAGTGTTTTGGAGGCGTGCCATTCTTCGCCTGTAGGTGGGCATCATAGTGGTATCCGGACAGCCCACAAAATCTTGCAATGTGGCTACTATTGGCCAACTATCCACCAAGATGCTCATGAGTTCGCCAAGGCATGTGATAGATGCCAAAGAGATGGTGGCATTTCGAGGAAACAAGAGCTTCCTTTAAATCCCATCCTTGTGATTGAATTATTTGATGTGTGGGGCATTGACTTTATGGGCCCTTTTGTGAGTTCTCATGGGATGAAGTACATTCTTGTGGCAGTCGACTATGTATCTAAATGGGAAGAGGCTATCGCACTTGCAAATAATGAAGGGAATAGTGTCACCGCGTTCTTGAAAAAGAACATATTTTCCAGATTTGGCACCCCAAGGGCTATTATTAGTGATGGGGGATACCACTTTTTCAACAAGCTATTTAAGGGATTACTGGAAAAGTATGGGGTTCGCCATAATGTGGCCACTCCGTACCATCCTCAAACTAGTGGGCAAGTTGAGGTGTCAAAAAGGGAGATTAAACAGATTCTGCCAAAAATGGTGAATGCTAGTAGAACGGATTGGTCAAGAAGGCTTGATGATGCTCTTTGGGCCTACCGGACAGCATACAAGACTCCCATTGGTATGTCCCCATACCAACTTGTATATGGGAAGGCTTGTCACTTACCGGTTGAATTAGAACATAAAGCCATGTGGGCAATGAAGAAGTTGAAAATGGATTGGAATGAGGCTGCAGAACAGAGGTTAAACGTGTTGAATGAGCTTGATGAATTTCGCTTGAAGGCATATGAAAGTTCAGTCCTCTACAAAGAAAAAATGAAGAAGTACCATGACCAAAAGATTGAGAAGCGCAATTTTTTGGTTGGGGATTTGGTGCTTTTATTCAATTCTAGGTTGCGCTTGTTTCCGGGCAAACTCAAGTCCAAATGGACTGGTCCCTACTTGATCACCCAACTATTCCCTCATGGTGCGGTTGAGTTGGAGAACAAGGAGGGTGTGCGCTTTAAGGTGAACGGGCAGCGAATCAAAATCTATCTAGGGCATGCTGAATTGGCAAATGAAGTGATCGAGACATACCATTTTGATGAAGTCTGAGTAATCAAGAGTCTTTCATCGTGCCGCGATGTTAAATGAAGCGCTGATTAGGAGGCAACCCAATATGTATCCTCTATCCAACTATAGGTCTTTCATTACTTTTTAGAAATAGTTGCATTATTCTTGCGTTTATTTATGTAATGTTCCGTCTGACTGCTCTTTTCTTTTTCGTTAGTAGTGTTGGCTAGAGCATAGATTAGGGTCCGTGTCGAAAAGTGTCCTAAAAATCCAAAAAAAAAAAAAGAAAAAAAAGAAAAGCTTAATGGGTGTTAAATGTGCAGGTATCAAATCACTAGAAATCTGCAGAAAATTGGTCTGCTGCACCCATCGATGGACCGTCGTGCCTTCGATGGACCGTCGTTGGGATCCGTCATGCCCAGGTATGTCTTTCAAATTTTTCCAAGTTAGGGAACCCTCGACGGACACCCATGATGTACCGTCGCACCTGTTACGGTCCGTCGACGGGGAATGGTCGCGTCTTTCACCCACAACCCGACCTGACTCGTCCGGCTGAATATTAAAAGTTTTAATCTTTAAAAGTTCCCACCTCTTCATTTAACCCTCATAAACCGTTTCTTTCCCTATTTCCCACCATTTCCTCCCACTTCCTCAACATTCACTCCCATTCCCTCTCCTAATGGCTGATTACCATCACTTCTCCCATAGTCCCACAATCCCTTTCTCTTCCAAATTCTCCAAGTTTCTTCAGTCCATTGGCAGTCGGTGTTCGTGGTTTTTGAGTTGCTGATCAACTACCTGTGCATTACTTCTTTCTCCTCTACTACAGTTATCAGGTATGTTCTTCGGATCTGTCAATTAACTAGCGTAAATTGTTGTTTGCTTTCTGATTAAACTTGCGATTTTACTGAATGGGTCTCCAATTTTGGACCCTCATTGCATGCTAGAACTCTCCCCCATGTAACGGAATGGGGTTATTGTTAGAAATGGCGTTTGTTTCCTGATTCTATTTCTGACCTAGGGTTGCTACACTGTAGAAAATTGAATGCTAAAACTCGATAAAATTCTTGTCCTAGGGATGATGGGATGATGGGTATATGTTTGGTACACTTAGGCTTCCAAAAATTAGTACATAGGGAACCAATTTGGCTGTAAAATCAGGTCCCTGAACGTCAGTACGAGCCCCCGTCGACGGACCGTCGATTCCGCGACAGACCGTCGTTGGGGTCCGTCAAGCCCAACCCCCTTGGTTTCCCTAAGTGTCCATCGACGGACACTTATGACGGACCATCGTGCCTTTAATGGTCCATCCTGCACAACCGTCGACTCTGTCAGAACCTTGGTTTCTGACGATTTTTAAATTTATTCTAAGTGTCCATCGACGGTCCGTCTTGCATGTCCGTCGTCTCTGTCAGAACCTTGGTTTCTGATGGTTTATAAAAATAATCTAAGTGTCCATCGACGGACACTCATGACGGACCATCGTGCCTTCGACGATCCATCCTGCATATCCGTCGTCTCTGTCAGAACCTTGGTTTCTGATGGTTTATAAAAATAATCTAAGTGTCCATCGACGGACCGTCGTACCTTCGACGGTTCGTCCTGCATGTCCGTCGTCTCTGTCAGAACCCTTACTGCCATTTCTTGTCTATTTTTTTTACTGCTTTCACTGTTACTAACTACTTCTCTTTGCAGGTACACATGGCTCCAAAACACGACCGTATCTATTCACGAGGGCGTTCCAAGTCCATCGCCCCGTCCAACCGATTGGTCATAGGCTCAAACGATGAGCGTGACCCAGAGTACGTGCCACCAGGCACCCAGACTGCTACACCTGCTGCCCGCCCCACCAGAGCCACTCCAAGTCTGACGAGGAGCGCATACTGATTGGCACACATTCTGGGTCGGCTACACATTCATAAGGAGCGTCTGGCTCCGTGGAGGCATCCGGTTCTGAGGCAGCTTCTGGTTCTGAGGAGGTATCCGGATCTGTGGAGGCCTCTGCTTCTGCCTCGGCTGATGAGGCTGATAGTGCTGACTCTACTCCAATACCCCAGACTGGCGTCCCCGCTCCGATTGCTGATCAGCCCAATCGGTGGTGTGTTGAGGGGCAGTATCAGGTATACACAGACGCCAAGATACCGAATGACAAGGGGGTCATGACCCGGACACTGACACTTGAGCGGCGGGTTCTCACGGGTAGCCTTTCCACCATGCCAGCCATACATGAGTTGTTCACCAAACATCGACTGGAGTGGACGGCCCGGGATGTAGGCCACTACAGTGAGGAGATGGTCCGAGAGTTCTATGCCTCCTATATGGAGACTCTCCGATCTCAGCTAGACAGGCGGGCAGCCCCCACCAAACATGCTCATTTGGATTACGTCCGAGTCCGTGGCAAGCGGGTTGACATTTTCTTGCCGGCCATCCGCAGGTTTCTCTATGGTGCGGATGTTGATACCACCCGGACACCTCTCACCGCCGAGTTCGACTATCGGTGGCAGTTGATTAAAGATGGCCGATTCCTGCGTGAGCCAGCATTGAGAGAGACCACCAAGCAGTGGATTGCACAGTACCTTTCTGTTGATGGTGAGGCTGCCGATTGGGTGCTGGAGCCCAAGGGAAGTATCAAGAAGGCTAACCTTACCTTCCCAGCCAAGTTTTTGTGGTTACCAGTCCGACACTGCCTTTCCCCCACTGCAGCTGACAACATTGTCACTTGGGATCGTGCGGTACTGATGGCGGCGATGATTGCTGGGTTCGAGGTGGATTTTGCATGGCTCCTACAGGCGGTGATGCACGAGAGGGCCTTTAAGGCCACTACTACTTACCCCTTCCCATGCATGGTCTTTGCTTTGTGCATGTTAGCAGGAGTGCCCGTGTGGCACATTGATGTGCTCAAGACCCCGTCGGGCACAGTAGATATCGGCCTCATTCGGGATGAGGCCAATGAGTTGGCTCCCCATAGAGGGCCCCGTCCGGAGGTGCAGCCGCTTGGTGAGACCCTAGCAGCAACAGTTGAGCAAGCCCAAGTGGCTAACCCGGTTACTTCTGAGCCCACCGACACCACTTCGGTCGAGTCTATACTGGGTGGTAGCACCACTCCTAGCTCCTCCCGATCGACTCTACAGGCTACTCTAGTCCCACTTGCTAGGGTCCAGAAACTTGAGGCCCAAATGGCCACTCTTCTGCACCACATCCAGCCTTGGATGCAGAAGTCTATTGTAGAGGCAGAGGAGCGTTTAGAGAGGAAGATGGCCCAGCACACTGAGCGGAAGGTTATGGAGGTCCACTAGCGTTTGGACACTTTTGAGCTGCGGGTTATTGCCCGACCATCCCCTACTGTGGATGTGACATCCCTCCAGGTTTCTGTGGCGAGTCTGCGAGCCGACTTAGATACGATACTAGAGGATCGGGTGCCGGAGTCTGAGGCCCCTTCTACAGAACCTGCTGAGGACACAGTGATGACTGCCATGTTTGCCACTACTGATGTGCCCCCACCTCCACCACGAGAGCGTGCCAAGAGGCACCGGACTAGAGATGAGGATGAGTCCCGGGCTTGGAAGAAGGAGCGCCATGAGTTGGAGGCAGCGAGGAGAGCCTCGCTTATTGATGAGAAGGCTCGCCAGATGAGGGTTCTGGAGGTGGCTGCTGGAGCGTCTAGTTCCAGAGTTGCAGAGGTTGCGAGGAGCACTACTGATGGTGCTGTCATTGCTGAGGACACTACTTATGGTGTCCCTACTTCAGAGGGAGCGGGTTCTGGGAAACCGGGCCCGCCAGCTTGTTGATCACCGGCGCTTTGCGCCTCAGGTTTGCTTCACCTACCCCTCTATTTCATATATTTTGGTGCATTGGGGACAATTGTATTTTTTTGGTTGGGGGTGAGGTAAATGGAAAGTCAGTTCTAGGGTGAAGTCTGAGTAGCCCAACTCACGATCCTCTCTTGGGGTTTTCTTGCCTGTGTTCTTTTCCCCCAAGAGACTGATTACTTTATTGTTGAATGGTATCTTTTGTACATAGTATAGAAATGGACTCTGAAGCATGATGGCGAAACAAAAATGATATCCCGATTTTAACGAACATGATACATGACTAGGCATAGTAACTTATAAATGTATGGCTCTAAGCATGACACAGAGATACACTACTGCATGACCCTAAATCTAAGACTCGAACTAGGTGCCTGAAAATCTGGTAGAGTAATGAAATGTCAAGTGAGTGTGAGGAAATTTGAATATTCACCCATTGGTACTGAGCTAGAACTTGCCTGGTTAGTCCTGCTAAAAGTAAGTCAGAATAGACAATTAGGAAAGGATCATAGACCCTTGTTCAATATAGCCAATCATTAGCCTAAATAAAAGAAAACCGAATGAAATTAATATCTTTTTGATCCAAATGATTTGAGCTTAAAATAGACCTTTCTTTTTCAACCAACTGATCTTTTGGGAACAATGTGTTGGCCCTGGTCCCTCCTTGGACATGTGCACATCAGCTTATGCCAAAAGCATAAGTTGAGGGTGGCTAATGCAGCAAACAACATTGTCGCGGCCTTGACCCAACTTTAGGTATTGTGTACCTTGACTCATGGCAAAGCCATGAGTTGAGGGTGGCTATTATGAGGAATGCCATGGAAAGTGGGATTGAAAGAATAAAGAGAGAGAAAGAACAAAAGAAAAGTGACTCAAGAAAAAGTTGAAAGAAAAGTGAAAAATTTGACAACTTGAAAATACAAGTAACAAAAGAAAAAAAAATAAAGAGAAAAAGAAAAGAGTCACTTACACAAAAGGAGAAAGAAGGGAGAATGGCAAGGTGAAAGAAAGCAAGAAAATTAAGAAATAGGGCGGAATAAAATGACGAAAAGATAAGACGCTTAGTCATTATGTCAAGGAGGGCAATAAGTCACTAAAAATGCATCTAAATGTATCCAACCTGACCCCGAGCCTAAGTTACAAGCTAAGAAAGTCCTATCGTGATCCTAAGAGTCTATTATGGTGAACTTAAAGCAGTGAAAACAAGGGCAAGCCTATGGTAATAGGTATAAATGAGATGTGAAGTTGTTCTAAGAGCGAGTGTTGAAAAATAATCCTTATACTCAACCTGAAATCATTGTGTGAAAAATGAGGATGTTGTTTTGAAGTGAGGACACTAGTTGCAATACCGGAAAATTGGTACCTTGGTGAGAGATTAACGAGGATAGGTGTCTTTGTGTGGTGAGTCTGTGTCATTGTCTGATCCACATTATCAAACCTAATAGTGATAGCATGCATAACTCAATTTGAAAATAATCGAGATTGATAGCCAGATGATTGCAAGCTAAAATAAGGATACTCTTGTACAAAGATTTTGTGGTGAGTCATAGTGCGTCGCTTGAGGACAAACAACGAATTTAAGTTGAGGGTGTTGATGTACCGTGGCTATACGGTACTTTCAATGCTTTTTCCTTAAGTTTAGTGTGTGTCTAAGGCCTTTTTGTATTGGTTTTAATGTAATTTTCTCTTTGTTTTCAGGAAATCTGTCCAGAAGGAGAACGTGAGAGTTTGTGCTGAAAGTTGCAGAGTTGGCAACCTACGGAACCATCGACGGTCCGTCGTGACCTCGACGGTCCGTAGGTGGAAGAAGGCTGAGAAAAGAAGTTGGGGAATTCTGACCAAGTGTGGGGCTACGGAGGCTCTCGACGGTCCGTCATAGCCACGACGGACCGTCCTGCACATCCGTCAACTTCAACAGAAAGTAGCCCCAGTACCCATCTTCAAAAAATTCTAAGTGTGGAACGACGGAGGGCCTCGACGGTCCTTCGTGCCCTCGACGATCCGTCGTTCCAGTCGTCGACTCAGACGCGTTTTTTGGATAGATTTTTCTTAAATAGATTTCCCTCTTTTGTTAGGATTCTAGTATTATAAATACTTGAAAATACCTCGTTTTTGGGGTTAGACTTTTGGATATTTTTTAGTTTTATTGTTCTAAGTATTGAATTTTGGGATTTTGAAAATTACTCTATTTTTCGGAATCGTTTGTTGCAAGTTTTTGATTAATTCAAGTAATTTTCTGGATTATCTTCAATCTCATCAAAGTAAGTGCATGAATTCTTATCTAATTAATATGAATTGTCTGATTATTAACATGGGTAACTAAACTCCATAACTAGGGTTGTGGGAACCATGGGTAAATAACAAGGTAAAATCTAACTAAAATAATAATTCTCGAATAATGTCTTGCATGTATTGATAATTCTTTCGTTTAGAAGTCTTTTTAACGGTGGCCAACGTTAGAACTCGCCTTATTTCTACTTGCCGGACCAAGTAGGTAGATAATAAGAAAAGAATTATCAACGTAGATTTAGTATATACTATCTAATAAGCTAGTGTTGGTTGGTGCGAAGTAACAACTAAGCCAAATATCGATTATGATGCTTAATATGAGGTAAAGGTAAGGTTTAGTAAAGCATACACACGTAGCCGGACCAAGGTGCGGAGTGAAATTTCCTAGTTGCCGGACCAAGGAATTAGGGATACATAACTTACCACTTTGCATGCAAGATATTAGGAAAGGATTGTTATAGCTAGAATTATCGAGTTATGAACCTATGGGGAATACTTAAGCCCTAGTTACTTTCATTACTTGATAAAAATCAAATCTTTGAACGTGTCACTTGTTTACGTAGAATTAGCTAATTACATTTGTTATTCAAAATCCCCTTTTTGTTATCTGTTTTCGAAAAGGACTTGACTAAATAAAAGTAATAGTAGGTTAAAGTTAAGTCTAAATCATTTTCCTCGTGGGATCGACCTCAACCTCATAGTTGGGTTCTTTACTTGATACGATCACTTATACTTCTTTTCGAGAAGTAAATTTGAGCGTATCATTTATATGACCTTACAAAAATATACAAAATTTTAATAATCAGAATTTTGGGCTTATTTTGATTTTATTTTTCTTCTCCCTTGCTTTCACATGATGTGCCGTGAAATCTTGGCACATTTGATGCTTGAAAATTAAGAATTGATACTAGAATCAAGTTCGTTTATGTGGATATAATGCATTTGGCTGTGTTGTATAGGTGAAACAGCTGAAAGGTGAAAAGGGGAAGAAATGAAGAAAAAAAAATCTATAAAAGATCAAGTTAATACCACAGGCACTTAGACGGGTCGTGGTCCTTGTCACGGCCCGTGGTGCCGGTCGTGAAGATGAATTAGTGTGAAGGCCTGAGAGGAGCTGAAAGTGGATTGGAATAAGTGAAGACCACAAATGACCTCACGGGCCGTGGTCCTCACCATAGCCATGTTGCACGTCGTAGTGTGGAACCAGTGGGAAGGCTAAAAGAAGTTGCTAAGTGATTGGGGGCCAAGTTAAGGCCAAGGAACCTTTACGTAAAAATCAAGACGGAATGTGGTTTCTTCCGTGGTGCAATTTCCAGTGTGATGGCATTGAAAACCCAATTTTTGGGAAAGGCCAAGTAAAGACCACGGACACCTTCACGGTCCATGGTCTCATCTGTGATACGATTTACATTGATGTAGTTTTGAAGATCAACGTTAGAGAGTTCTAAGGGAAGACCATGGAGAACTTCACGGTCCTTGAAGCCCTTGACGGGTCGTGAAAGTGGCCGTAAAAAGGCCTGACAGTTCAGTCCTACTTCGAATAGGATTCTTTTTGAAACACTGATTTTAAATTACTAGGTCATTTTTTGTTTTATCTTAGCTTAGCTTGAACGACGAACAAGTTTCTATTATCATCAGTTTGTGTTTCTGAATTTTGGATATTGAATTTAGTTTGAAGTTTGGATATCTGATTTACAGATTATCATTAGTCCAGCGAAATTTTTCGTCGACCCTCATTCACCCGAAGATTTATGTCAATCTTTTTCTCCTCTCATCCTCTATCTGAATCTGCCACTGTAACAATCTTTCTTAACTATATAAGTCATTTTTGTGACAAATTTTGTATTATTTTATTAGTGTTCTTTATGTTTTATCATGTTGAAGTTTTGGTTGAGTTTTATTATTTTTATTTTTATTTTTTATTTTCTGCCTTATTTCTTATGTTTGATCTTCAACATAGGTTAGATGTTTGAATTTTGTTCACTGGATTGATTTTTCTTTTGATTTTTCGGTCATGTTCATATAGGTCTACCTTTTGGGCCTATTTAAAAATTTCAGATGACCCATTTAGCTAATATTCAATTTATGAATAAGAGAAAGGGAAATTTTTCAAAATGTCATTATTTTAACATTTAATAGGACCCATTGTCAACATTTTCAATATTTATTAATAATGTCAAAATTTTAATTTGTTATATATCTTATTTATGTTTTTGTTATTTGCTTTTATTGAAAGAATACAATTATTGAATAATAGAAAGGAGAAATTTAGGGGAGAGAATAATTTAAAAAAGGAATAATTACTAAAAAATTTCATTAGTTACAAAATAAAAGATAACTGCCAAAGGCATTCACATAATTGATTACATTTCTCATTATAAATTTTCAATTGATAATACTTGATTTCTGGTCAATTTTTTTGGATTAAAATCAATTTTTTTCCTTTTTGGTTAGAAAATTTGAAATGAAATAGGTTAAAAAATCGTTGACAAGCAGCTTTCGAAAAGTAATTTTTTACTAGAAATTTGATAAAATTGATGAAATACAATTTGGATCAATTATTAGTTAATTGCTTCATTCTTAATGTGTTTATAATTGACTATAAATTTGATAATAAATTTTTTACATAATTGTACAGCGTATCTATTTACATACAAAATTGTATGTATTATGAACAAGTTAGTATTAATGAGTTTTGACGGATTCGTTGAATTTTTTTTGTTGGTTGAATACGAAGATAATAATGAATTGTTTGAGGACTGACATTTTCTTTGGCTAATTCTTTTTAGTTTTTTGAACAAAATGGTATCCCAAACGTAAAAATTACGACAATTGTACTGTATTTTTATTTTTTCTATGGTTATTTATTTTCTATTTTTTGAACTATTTTGTATCCTTTATCGAAAAGAATATCATAAATGTAATGTATTTTGTAAGTGTTTGACCTGAATACAATTTGTATATTACTTTGATATGCATATATGTTGGTTGACATATTATAAAATTGTGATGCATGAAATATAATTTTGTTCAAAACAAGATAAGAGTCCCATTGTAAATAAATATTATTTTAACTTAGGTACAAATGAAAAAAAAATACATTTTTGTTATGTTAGGGTTTTGTTGGCGGTCGTAGCTTACAATTGAAATAGGAAAATACAGTTTTCAAAACATGATACAAGTACCATTGTAAATACATACAATTTTAACTTGGATACAAACATACAGTTTTGTTCAATTTTAATTTGAATAGTAAAGTGAACACATAATATACAAAGTTGTTGGTATACAATAATGATGAAAAACATAATAACAAAGAAATACAGACTTGTTGGCATTGAAAATTGAGCTTGAAATAAAAGTGAGCTTGAAATATAAAATGGATACAATAATACTTCAATTGAAATACAAATGTGACTTTGTTGGTATACCATTACTATGAATACAAAATAAATAAAAAATACAAACTTGTATGTTTACATTGTGATACTGAAATAAAAATGAGCAAAACAAAAATACAATTTTTTATCATTTAATTTGTGTTCTGAGTGGTCGATGATTGTAAGGTCGGTGGTGAGAAACACCAATGACGCCACCATTTTGCCGACACTAATTAATAGCAATGATCAGTCATGTGTATGCTTCGATCTAGAAAATTGATGATTAAGTGGGATACCACTTGTAATCCTCTCAGAGGGTCATTAGAAGGGGTCCTTGAGGTTTTCATTATCCAAAACACTAAATAAATAATTTTTTTGAAAGATTTAAACAAAAACAATATCGATTAACAACCCTAATAATCGAATAAAGTTGCATACCTTAATCAATGAGATTCTTGTGAATATCTTAGATTCTGTCATTGGAGAGTGATTTAGAGTTTATCAAATCATAGACGTAATTTCAACTACAAACAACAATTTTGAATTATTTAAACAAAAATAAAATCATAAAACAAATCTTAAAAAACGAATAAAGATGCTAAAAAAAAGAGAGGAAGAGAGAGGCTTTTTTGAAATGAAGAACATGAGAAGAATTGGAAGATGAAAATATGAGAGAGAGAGAAAATATTTTATTTTTTAAAAACATATGAGAGATAATTAATTGGAAAATATGTAACTAAGGTGAGATAAAATAGGAAGTAAATTAGGATGCACAATCTTTCTTAAAATAATGACATTTTTGATATTTTTACTAATTATTTTAAAGTATGGAGGTTTTTACTTAATATGTTTAATATTTTGACTAATTTGCTAATTTTCCCTAAGAGAAGGGGATGACCATTAAAAATGACATGCAATCTTTTTAATTAATCTTCTAAATAAAAAAGAAAAATAAGAAATTTCATTGGTCATCTTGGGTGGCACATTGAGAAGGTAAAGTGTCCAACGCATGCATTGACTCTTAAGTTTTCAAAAGACTGTGTGTTTAATACTCAACACCAATTTAAACCTCATTCTTCTTTCATTTAAAAAAAACAAAAGGAGAACAAGAAAAAAGAAGAGAAGAAAAATCATAAAAATAGAGAGTACAAAGTCTTCTTCTAGAAAAAATTATTTCATCTTTGTGTGGGTTTGTGAGTTCAATTAACTTTGCTTTCAACATTACTTTGTCATCATCTCTTTAGGTATATTCCTTTATATATTTTGCAATGTAACTTTTTAAAATAATGAAGCATGTTGTTTGTATTCTGATTAAATTATTAAGTTTAGTTTCTTTGAATTCGTTAAATATGTTATGATACTTGATATGAGTGTGTTTTGTTGTTATTATACATTTGTGTTCTATTATTAAATTAGGTGTTAATTTTATCTTTATCATTATGAAAATGATACAAGCTATATGTTTTGTTAAAATAAAAAAAAAACAAAGTCATTTTATTAATTCTTATAGTTTTTTAAAAAAAAAAAGAAGAAGAAAGTCGGTTATTTTCGCAAAAAAAAAAATACAAAACTGATCATTTTTGCAAAAAAGTGTAATCATTTTTGCAAAAAAATGTAAATCCGATCATGTTATAAATTATGTTTTTTTATCTCGTAAACAAATATATGAAAATGGTTATTGAAACAAAAATACAAAATCGAGTATTTTTTGGTTTGTAATTTAACTTTTAGATAAAATTAACTATTTTTGTAATTGTCTTTCAAAAGATAACAATGTGACTATTTTGTGTAAAACTAAAATTTTTAGTAAAATGATCATTTTTGAAATTGTATTAATATGAAAAAATTATTTAGTATATCACTACTTGTTTTAAAAGGGCTTAGTTATTATTTTATTAAAAAGAAACATTGTTTTTCTTTTGTTGTTATTGTCAAGTGGTGATAGTTACATTTGTATGCATTTAATTGTGTGTATATATCATATATTTATATAAAAGAGAACCCTAGGTCTGCCTACGTGGGCCCACAACAAGCAAGAATTTTCTTTTAAATTTATTTATTTTCAAAACTAGCCTTCCTCTTTCATTTTAAGATGTGACTTTTATGAAACGTTGTGACTTTAATGAAGAGTTGCGACTTTTATAAAAAAGTTGTGACTTTTATGAAAACTTGTGACTTTTATGAAAAGTTGTGACTTTAATGAAGAGCGATATTATGAAAAGTTGCGACTTTTATAAAAGGTTGTGAACTTTCTGAAGGGTTACAAGTATTCCAAATAGTTGTAACCTTTCTAATAATGCACAAAAACATTTGTTCACACTACCCTTTGTTGTCTATAAATAGAAGTATTTGTTGTCTTTTTAAAACAACAAAAATTATGATCTTCCTCTTCAACTTCCGTAAAATTAAATATTCGTGTACTTTGCTTCTGTTGATTGACTTACTGACACCACTGTTTTGTATCAATAAATTGACGAATAAAATTATTCCATCCTGAGAGGATGAAATTCTTTAAACCTCTGCTATTGGAGGGGAATATTTTTTTAAGGGAAAATTATGTATTCAGTAGACTCGATTTTTTCCTTTCTCTTTTATTCTATTTTTACATAAACTGGTATTTATTTTACACTCATTAATTTATGCTTATGATATTAATTGTTGCTTTTGAGTACATGCTTTAAACTCTATTATTTAAGTGTTTTCAAAGTTATTGTCTCCGACTATATTGAACATATACACATACAGTACGTATATTCATTGTGCAAAAAATAATTTTTGTACTTAGTTCCAAGAATTCATGTTTTGATATTCTATATTAAATTCTATAACTTAAAAGTACTATACATAAGCTTACATATTAATCTATTTTTACATAGATATGAAATTTCTCACTTTTCAATTGAAGAAATTCATTATGCAATTTAAAAGTTATAATTGCTTCCATGTTCAAGCTTAATTTATGTTTTCAATATGTCAACAAATAATTTTCTCCTAAGACATATATAACAATTGTATAACCTATGCAACTTAAATGTGTCTTTTTATGACGAAAGACCTTTGTGTATATATATATTCTTATTTTCTTCTTTTGTTTTCTTTTAATGCTGACTAAAGAACCAATGATTTATTATTTCGTGAATAATTCATTCATTAGAGGTTCTTGAGTTATGTGATAATGACAAATAATCAAATTCATGTTGGAATATTGCTAATATTTTTTATAAACCTATTTTCCCATTATTTTTAATATATGGATATTATTAAAAACATATTTGCAAGTTCAATGCAATTACTATTATGACTGCGCTAAGCGCGGTAAAATTATCTAGTGTACATATATATATATATATATATATATATATATATATATATATATATATATATATATGTGTGTGTTTCTCTCTTTTCAGAAAATAAGATTAATTAGTGTTTTACAAAAGAAATATTTTCATGTCAATATGTTGCAACAAGTTCACTTATTCATTAATTTTTTTCTCATTATTTAAATAAAATTTGTGTCATTAATTATTAGTTTTTTTATATAAATAAATAAATAAAATTTATAAAATATCACCATGGTTCGGTTACGGTCCTTGGTGTGTATTATTATTTTTGTAGAAAATTGAGGTCTTGTGTGGCTACTCTCCTAGGTAAATTATTTTTTTCTATTGACTAACGCAAATTTATATTTTTATTCAAAAATTATTTTTAGCCATACATGATTTAATAAAACGACCGTGTTAGAACCACTGAGCTCGAGGAGCCCGATTAATATTATTCCTTATCCTATCTTTGTTTCGTAAACTAAATAAATAATAAATCATTTGTTTTAAATTAGGAATTTAACAAGTGACTTGAAACACCCCCAAAGCTTAATTCCAAGTGACGACTCAACAAAAATAAAAAATAAATCTTTTACTTTTATTTTTAAAAAAAACCACACAATCCTTAACAATTGTATAAATGAAGAGGTGTGACAGATCTGACGATTCTGTTGGGATTTTTTTTAGAATTCGAGTTTTGAACATTGTTTGTATTTGGCTATTTGATTATTTAGATAATTTTTTTTGTTTGTTGGCTAATGTGCTATTTGATGGTTTATTATTTTTATATTGTGTGATTGTATATAAATATTCTTCTTCCGCACATCTTCTGAGTCTCTAAAATTTTATTACACACTGTGCGTTCAGATACGCTCTATACGACTTCTGTCTAAGATGAGTCAGTGTGCGATTGCGCTCCTGGTTTAGGATTTGTCACACATGTTAGGCCGGGTTGGACCACCAGTTAAATCGAAATAGCTCTACTACTGGTCTGCTGACCCTCCCCGACTCGAGTTGTCTGCTCGAGTAAAGACATTCTAGACATCTTCCATATAAAGTGTTAAATCTAGCGAAACAATCCACAAACTATCCCTGATAGGGTACGTTTAATTATTTGCATTATGTGCATTTAACCTAGCAAATCTAATATATGTACCCCCTCTAGATCAACATATTTATTTTGTGTGCTACGGGGAAATAATTTTGTTAAGAAGGCCTTTACTTATTGACCTGCGTTATAATAACTTTGCCTTTCAATTTTATTTCCAAAAAAACAAGGAACAAAAGATTGAAATAAAAGGGGTGGTCTTTCAAGTGTGAGTCATTTTTTATGAACTACACATATGATTATTTTCTCTCTAAAATGAGAATCGTAGGCATCCGTTCTCGATTTCGGTGTTTGTAGAAAAGGGTATTTTGTTTACTTTTAAAAAGAATATATATAAAATAAATCTTAATTTTTTTTACTTTTCTTTCCTTCATCGATTAGAATTTGTGATAAAACTTAAATTAGATTCTATTCAAAGGTACAAATGACACCTCCAACCAAAGGACATGATTCCAATAGGCCTAGAAGTGAAGGGATTCTAGAATACATAATCGTTGACACGATACTTAAAGATCTATAGCGATGGTCAACATGCATAAAATATTATGAGCAAAGGACGGTAAAAGAACATTCGGACATCTTGTGCAGCTGATAGAGATTGACCCAACAAGAGATGTGATAAAGACATTAATTCCTTTCTAAGATCCAAAAAATAATGTGTTTCAGTTTTGTAACTTTAAAATGAAACCAACTCTTGGAAGAAATTGCCAACTTTATGAAAAAAAGGGTCCAGTATTCAAGGACTGATCTCCGCAACAAAAGACCCATAATCCCAAAGAACATCGATGCCAAAAAGTTCCTAAACTTTCTCGCGATCAACCAAATAGAGAAGGAGAGTTTGAAAATTGGTGGACCCAATTGGACTTTCTATATTTGAGGTATGGTAAAAAAGATAGATTTAAGAACTACCAGAACCATCTTAGCGATCAAGGGGACATAGAGGCTTGGAAGGTGAACATATGTTTTGCCTTCTAGTCGCGTTTTTGGGGCTCATTATTGTCCCCAACGGCACAAACATATCGACATTCATTTGGCTGGGGTGGTGAAGACGCTGAGCACAATGGAATGTCCTACCATTATTCCCCTGATCCTAGCAGATATGTTCCTTGCATTGACTTAATGCAAAAAACGGGGAAACACACTTTTAAGGCTGCAACATTTTGCTAAAAATATGGCATTTGGAACATTTTTATCATTATGGCCGTGCACCAAGTTTCACTTTGGACTGGTGTAATTATGTTTCTCTTATAAGTGAAAATTGATTTTTCAAAAGGAATTTTAGCATGTGAAGAGAAACTCTCGGTAATCAGGTCGGCTGAAATTGTATGGAATTATTATTGGTTCCCAACTAAGGATGTTATTTGCATGTCTACTGGTATCTCTTTTCTTGTGTTGATTGGGCTTAGAGTTGTTCAACCCTATGCCCGACTTCGGGTTATGCGTCAACTGGCTCTTAAGAAGTCCCACCAAATAATGATAAGATTTGTATTTGACACCCCACCGAGTTTTTCCATTGACAGCCAAGATATTTTGAAGATCTGGTTCGAGAGTATAATTTCTGAGCAAAGTGAAATAGTTGTGGAGCAAGATAAAGGAAAAGTGGTTCTAGGTACCTATCGTGATTTTGAGATATATTAACATTTGTTGAGACTCTCGAAGGATCCAACAGAAAAAGAAAAGATCAACACACGATAAGATAGTTGAAAAAAGACTTGGAGAAAGCCAAAGACACCATAGCCCGCCAAAAAGTTCAAGTCCAAATAGGAAGAAATCACTAGTTGGAGTTACAAGATGTGGAGGGGGAATTGAAACATACTGAGGGGAAATTAGCTCGATTAGAGGAGAAGTTGGATAGTAGAATCTATTTGGCTCGATAGATAAAAAAAATCAGAGCTTTCACATTTATCGATTAAAGAGGGACTTAGTGGCACTTGAAGAGGACGTGCACTACCAAAAGTGAGAGCTTAAGTAGTAGAAGGAGAAATTTGACAAAGATAGATCATGTTGGACGCATTTACATGATCAACTTAAAGCACAATTAGAAGAACATAAAAGGAAAATTTGTCATTGTGTTGGTATCAAAGTGGAGCAATGACAAATGATCATTTAGAGAGAAACACTTCGTAATCAACTTGAAGCATCAGAGGAGCGAGAGGCCCTCTTAAGGAAAAATCTTGGTGACCAACAGGTGTGGGAAACAATGGAACATGCTTGCTTATCCACTTCTTTGTCATTCACATGATGATGATTTTTAATAATGTGGGAGGTTTGTTTCGCCAACTGATGAACTTGACGTCTAGGCCTCCCTATATTTTCATGGCAGTTATTCAACCACACATGATGATCACCCAGATTGCTTCTTAATAGGGTCTCTCGCTCCTCTGATGCTTTAAGTTGATAACGAAGTGTTGCTCTCTCAATGATCATTTGCCTTTACTCCACTTCAATATCAACACAATGATAGATTTTCCTTTTATGTTCTTCTAACTGTGCTTTATTTTGATCATGTAAATGCGTCCAATATGATCTTTCTTTCTCAAATTTCTCCTTCTGCCAATTAAACTCTCCCTTATAGTAGTGCACGACCTATTAAGATGCCACTAAGTCCCTCTTCAATCGAGAAATCTCGAAGCTATACTCCTTTATTATCTTTCAGGACAAATGAATTCTACTATCCAGTTTCTCCTCTAATCGAGCTAATTTCCCCTCTGTATGTTTCAATTCCCCCTCCACATCTTGTAACTCCAACAAGTGATTTCTTCCTATTTGGACTTGCACTTCTTGTCGGGCTATGGTGTCTTTGGCCTTCTCCAACTCTTTTTCCAACTATCTTATGGTGTGCTGGTCTTTTCTTTTTACAGTTGGATCCTTCGGGATTCTCAACAAATGTTAATGTATCTCAAAACCATCATAGGTACCCTAGAATCACTTTTCCTTTATCTTGCTCTACAACCATTTCACTTTGATAAAAAAATATACTCTCGAACCAGATCTTCAAAATATCTTGGTTATCAATAGAAAGACCCGGTGGGGGTGTCAAATACAAATCTATTTATATCATCTTTTGGTGGGACTTCTTAAACTTTAGCCAGTTGACGCATAACCCGAAGTGGGGCATAGGGTTGAACAACTAAGCCCATACAACAAAAGAAACGAGATACCAATAGACATGCAAATATCATCCTTAGTTGGGAACCAATAATAATTCCATACAACTTCAGCAGACATGATTACCGAGAGTTTCTCTACACATACGAAAATTTCTTTTGAAAAATTGATTTTCACTTCCCTTACTTATGAGAGGAAACATAATTACAACAGTCCAAAGTGAAATTTGGTGCACCTCCATAACGATAAAAATGTTTCAAAAATCATATTTGTAGCAAAATATTGCAGCCTTCAAAGTGTGTTCCCCTTTTTTTGCATTTAGTCAATGCATATAACATATATGACTGGATCATGAGAATAATGGTAGGACTTTCCATTGTGGTCAAAGCCTTCACCACCCTAGCCAAACGAATGTCAATATGTTTGTCCCTCTTGGAAAAAATAATGAGACCCAAAATTTCAACCATGAAGGCAAAACATTCATTCACCTTCCGAGCCTCTATGCCCCTTCATTGCTAAGTTGGTTCTGGTAGTTCTTAAATCCATCTTTTTTAATGTACCTCTCGTATAGAAAGTCCAATGAGACCCATTCCTTTTTCAAATCTCCTTCTTTATTTGGTTGATCTTGAGAAGGTCCACGAACTTTTCGATATCGACATTCCTTGGGATCATAGGTCTTTTGTTGCGGAGATTAGTTCCTCGAATACTGGACCCTTTTCCATGAAGCTGATGATTTCTTTCAAAGTTGGTGTCATTTCAAAGTCAGAAAATAGATACAGGTTATTTTTTTTATCCCAGAAAGGAATCGATGCCTCGTACATCTCTTCTTGGGTCAATCTCCATCAAATGCACAAAATGTCCTAAATGTTCTTTTACCCTCCTTTGCTCATAATTCCCCATGTCTTTCCACTATAGCTATAGATCCTTTGGTGTTGTGTCAATCATGCATTCTGGAATCCCTCCACTTCTACGCCTTTTGGAACCTTTGTCCTTTGGAGGTGCCATTGTACCCTTGAATAGAATCTAATTGAATTTATATCACAAACTATGATCGAGGGAGGAAAGAAAATCAAGATATATATATATATATATATATATATATATATATATATATATTAAAAAAATACAAAATACCCCTATTCTACAAACACCGAATCCGAGAAGGGATGCCTACGAATCTCATTTCAGTGAGAATCAGGTACGCGTAGTTCATAAAAAAAATGGCTCACATTTGAAAGACCACACCTTTTATTTCAACCTTTTGTTCCTTTCTTTTTTAAAAAATAAAATTGAAAGACAAAGTTATTATAAAGCTGGTCAACAATGTAAAGGTCATCTGAAAAAAATTATTTTCACGTAGCCATAAAATGAATATGTTGGTCTCGAGTGGGTATCTACATTAGATTTGCTATGTTAAATGCACATGATGCAAATAAACGTAGTCTACTAGGGATAGTTTGTGGATTGTTTTGCTAGGTTTAGCACTTTATGTGGAAGGTGTCTAGGCTGACTTTACTCGAGCGGATAACTCCAGTCGGGAAGGGTCAGCAGACCAGTAGCAGAGCTATTCCGGCTTAACTGGTTTTCCAACACCGCCTAATATGTGTGACAAATCCTGATCCAGGAGCGTAACTGCACACTAGCTCATCTTAGACAGAAGTACTGTGGAGAATATCCGCACACAAAATGTATAATAAAATTCCAGAGACTCAGAAGGTATGCAAGAGAAGAAAATTTGTATAAAATCACACAATATCAAAACAATAAATCATCAAATAACACATTAGCCAACAAACAAAAAAATTATCCAAATAATCAAATAGTTAAATATAGTAAATGTACAAAGCTCGAATTCTAAAGAAAAAGTCCGCAACAGAGTCGCCATATTTGTCACACCTCTTCATTTTTACAATTGTTAAGGAATGTGACATTTTTTTTTTGAAAATAAAAGTAAAAGAAAATTTTTTTATGAGTCGTCACTTGAAAATGTTTTTTTGGGGCGTTCCAAGTCACCTGTTAAATTCCTGATTTAAAAGGAAATGACCTTTATTGTTTTGGTTTACGAAATAAAGATTGGGTAAAAAATTCTATTGACCGGAGAAGGTGTTGGGGACCCCCGAGTCTCGTGGTTCTAGTACATCACTTTATTAACTCATGTTTGGCTAAAAATAATTTTTGGATAAAAATATAAATTTCGTTTGTCACTAGAAAAAACAATTTGCCTATGAGCGTAGCCGCACACAAGATCTCTTTTTTAAAAAAAAAAAAAATAAACACCAAAGATCATAACCGAACACATGGTGATATTTTATAAATTTTAATTTTTTTTAAGAAAAAACTAAAATTTAATGATTCAAATTTTGTTTAATAATGATAAAAAATTAATAAATAAAGTTGCAACACATAGACATACAAATGATTATTTTATTTTTTGCAAAATGTTAATTATCTCTCTCTCTCTCTCTCTCTCTCTCTCTATATATATATATATATATATATATATATATATATATATATATATATATATATATACTTGTTTCTCTTTTTTAGAGAAAAAATAATTAGCATTTTGCAAAAAAAAATAATCACATTGTTAAAACAAAAATAGCCAAATTTATCTAATAGTTAAATTACTAATCTAAAAGTAGTCGATTTTGTATTTTTATTTCAATAACCATTTTCATATATTTATTTAAGAGGGAAAAAAAGCATAAGTTATAAAATGATCAGATTTATATTTTTATTTTTTTGCCAAAATGACTAGATTTACATTTGTTTTTGCGAAAACAGCCGACTTTCTTCACTTTTTTTTTTTAAAAAAAAACTATTAGAATTAATAACAGGACTTTGAATTTCTTTCTTTTAACAAAATATATAGCTATGTATCAACTTCAGAATGATAAATATAAAATTAACACCTAATTTAATAATTGACAACAAGTCCACAAATGTATAATACCAACAAAACACAATCATTTCAACTGTCATAACATATTTAACTAATTCAAATAAACTAAACATAACAATTTAATCAGAATATAAACGACATGTTTTATTATTTTTAAAAGTTACATTGCAAAATATATGAAGGAATATACCTGAAGAGATGACAAAACAATGATGGAAGCAAAGCTAATTGAACTCACAAACCCACACAAAGATGAAATACTTTTTCTTAGAAGAAGACTTTGTACTCTCTATTCACGTGATTTTCCTTCTTCTAATTTTTTTCTCTTCTCTTCTTTTTTCTTGTTCTCCTCTTTTTCATTTGAAATGAAAGAAGAATGAAATTTAAATAGGTGTTGAGTACTAAACATCCACTCTTCTTGAAAATTTAAGAGTCAATGCATGCATTGGAATCTTTACCTTCCCAATGTGCCACCCAAGATAACCAATGTAATTTCTTCTTTTTCTTATTTCTTTTTGTTTTTTCAAGAAAAGATTAATTTAAAAGACTGCATTGCCCTTTTAGATGATTCATTTTTTTTATTCATTAATTGTATAATAATTAAATGAGTCATCTAAAACATTAACATAGGCCCAAAAGGTAGACCCATTTGAATATGACCCAAAAATTAAATAAAGAACCAGTCCACTAACACAAAATTCAAACATCTAACCTATCTTGAAGATCAAACACAACAAATAAGACAGAAAATAAAAAATAAAAATAAAAATAATAAAATTCAAGATTAACTTCAACATGATAAAATTTAAAGAACACTAAATAATAATACAAAATCCGGCATCAAAACAATTTATATGGTTGATAAAGGTTATGATAGTGGCGAATTCAGATAGAGGATTAGAGGAGAAAAAGATTGATTTAAATTTTTGGGTGAATAAGAGTAGCCGAAAAACTTCACCGAAAATTTTTTTGTCAGAATTTTGACATAAAAATATATCAAAAGATAGCCCTTGAAGAGATCTACACATTTATGTGAAGGATATTGGATGGGGGTGATAAAGAAAAATTGAAGTGATGATTTGTATTCTGTTTTTCTTAGATCTATGACGTTTAGCTACGGATAAATGTGAATGGTTTGTGAATTTGTGTAGAGGAGAGTGAAAGGAAGAAGTAAAATTTTAAAAAGATTTTCCGGCCATGGGGTGATGGACAGCCGACAGTGGTAGTGGTAGGTGAAAGCAAGGGGATAAGAAAAATAAAATAAAAAATAATAAAATTCAAGCAAAATTTCAACATGACAAAACTTAAAACACTAAAAAAATAATACAAAGTCCGACATGAAAATGACTTATATGGTTAAGAAAGGTTGTGATAGTGGCGGATTCGGATAGAGGATGAGAGGAGAAAAATATTGACTTAAATTTTCGTGTGAATGAGGGTCGCCGAAATTTTTTTTGACGGAATTGACATAAAATTTATATCAACAGATATCCCTTGAAGAGCTTATGCATTTATATGAAGGGTATGTGGTGGGGGTGACTGGAACTTCATAAATCTAAAGAAAGTGATGATTTGTGTTCGGTTTCCTTAGATTTATGACGTTTAACTATGGATAAAGATTAATGGTCTGTGAATTTGTGTAGAGGAGGGTGAAAGAAAGAACTGATAAATTTTGGAATGATCTTCCGGCCATGGCGTGGTGGCCGCCGACGGTGATGATGGTAGGTGGAAGCAAGGGGAAAAGAAAAATAAATCAAAATAAGGCCAAAATTCTGATTTTTGGAGTTTTGTATTTTTTTTGTAGGGTCACATAAGAGCCCTTGGATCAAAATGTTATGAATGGTTGAGATTCAATCTTAACAATTGCTATTGGACTGGATTTAAAATTGATTGGGCTATGAGAATTGGGTCTAAATCAGTCCAATTCAATCAACATTGGGTCATTTGGGTCAATTAAAAAAGACAAAACAAACAAAGACAAATAAATCAAAATATAAAATACAAAACAAAAATATAAGAAATGACCTTACTATACATTGTAGGAGTAGAATAAACACATTAAATATTAGATGTTCACAGTGTAGGTTTTAGCTTGTGGAGGTTCAGATGATATGTCAGGGACTAGTGTTCGGTATTACTTTACTTATGATCAACTTGCGAAGCTTGTTGAGAATTGTTGTTGTTTTGTTACTTATTTCCTTGCTTTCTACACTTTTGTAGGTTACGATCCTGGATCATGTTGATCATCATCTCACATCTTTATTTGAGGCTTACTTTTGGAGTTCGAGAGGTAGCTATTTGTCTTCTCGACAGACGTCGCTTACTCTCTTATTATGTCCTTAATATATTCTAGATGTGAAGACATTCAAACTTGTATTTCTTTTGGATCTGTTGAAATACTTAGTGGCTTGCACATTTGACAACTGATTTTGAAAAATATTGTGATATATTATGAGTTTCGCGAACTTATGTTATGTTTAGTTCTTAATCTCATTTTTGCTTTTGCATTTACCCTTGTTGTGAGTTGATTAAGATGATTTGTCTTGATGGTATAAGAGAGGTGCCCACACGCTCAATTTTTTTATCGTGACAAATAATTCATGATATGACTTGTAATAGTTGTAGCATACCTAAATTAGTACATAATCAAAGGTACGTTATGCTAACTTTTGTTTTTATTTCTCTCAAATCTCTTATAGATGTGAGTTGTGATATTTATCCAATCATACATAACAAATTCTTATATATATTTTTATCACATCTTGACACTTTCATTTTTAAGAATGAGTGAGCATTCACGATGATTATCACAAATTACATTCTCTTAAAAAAAATGGATTATAATTATTTTACATGCTTCATCTTTTATTATAAGCTATTCATTGTTATGCCTTGAAATTTATTACTCCTACTTTATATTTTGATAAAAATTATAAAACTTATTTAAGTCACACGATAGTTGAGTGCGCAATGATCTTTCAAGCTATTTATGAAAAAAAAATACATTCATCCTTTTTTACAAATCATTTTGGGAATCCATAAATTCTTCCTTTATAATTACCACAATAACAATAATAATTATTTTTTCTCCTTTGCTATTTGCTATTCCACATTCATTTGTTCAATCACTTGTTTCAATTGGACTTATCATGCGCTCCTTTTTTCTTTTATTTCAAGATAATTTTATTGAGACTTATCATACTTTAATTTTTATAGTTTAGAAACTCTTGTACTTACGATACTCAATTTTGGAGGTGTATTTTCTTGTTCCGTGTGATTTTGATTATGAGACTCCATCAACTAATAACTTTGATGTTGTTCTCACTTTACCTTTCTGCAATAAATGGTTAATGAATTTAAAATCAGCTTCTGTTTCGCTTATAGGATTAGGAATAGGTGTCATTACGACTAATGTGATTTTTGGTTGTGACAAGACCAATAGAAAGTGACAATACAAATTTTGGTTGTCTACCTATTTTCATAAGGTTGTTAAAATGCTATATAGCGTCACAATGTTCTCAATGACAATTATAGAATAATATGACTCGTTATTTGAATTATTACCCTCACGATGTTCCTAATAATAATTATGTAATATAGTGGCTCTTTATTTGAATTTTCCTCAATCTTCACATTAAATGATGAATATTCATTTATTAACAAACTTTGAGGTAGGAACTATTGAACAAATCCCGGGCATTAAGGTTTCTGTGTGTTTAAGGCGCACATTAGGACACATAAATTAAAGCGTAGGCCTTGCATAACTAAATCACATATGTGAGTCTTAGAACATTTTACAAGTACACTTCTCCAGGACGAGTCCCAGACAAACCCTTTTTAAATATATAGAACTACATTATAATACAATATTGAACATGATATTCATCCTCATAATGTTCTCAATAATAAATATACAATAATATGACTCATTATTTGAATTATTACCCTCACTATATTTATAGTAATAGTTATGTAATATTACAACTCGTTATTTGAATTATTCTCCATCTCCACATTTTATGAATAAATTGATCTTATATTATTCATTTATATATAAAGAATTTTGAGGTAGGAACTGTTGAGCAAGTGCCAAGTAGTGAACTTTAGACGTGTTTTAGGGTGCATAATCGGACACGTAAATTAAAGCGTAAGTCTCACAGAATTTAACCGCACATGGTGAGTTTTAAAAATGTCTTTTCCGTAACATATTTCAAAAAAGCCTTTTAAATTATATAGTGCTACAATATTGAACATGTTTATTAATTAAAAAAATCCTTCCAACAATCAACTTTTCTCCCACCACATGCTTTCCTCCCAAAAACATATAAACAAATTAACCACATAAATATTGAATTGATCTCAATCCCCTACACACCCTTTTAGTTGTTTTATTTTACTAGGCTTTGATCAAATGAGTAAATACAACATGCCAATCAGGATATATTTATTTTTCTTCTACACAACACCCCACACACACCCCACACAAGATCATACAAACATTCCATTTCTAATTATTCTCTCTTTTTCCCATTTCAACAAACCTCTTTTGTTCACCAATATGGTTGACAAGTCTTTTCTTCTGAGCTTCAACATCTTCAAATAAATCCTCCTCCTCAAATTTGCTTATTATAGACAAGTACTCAACATTTTCCCTAAAAGCCTTGACTAGAACCAAATAAAGTGAGAGTGTAAAAACAGTAATCCCAACCAAGTACCAACTAAATTGGATATTTACTAATGACTTTGCTCTTTCAAGTGCTTCCTTGTTATGACATCTAACCACTTTATGCCCTTCTTCAAAGTTGATAAAGCAACCTTTTGAGATGAACTCTGGAGTCCAAAGCATGATACCTATGACCATCATCCAAATTCCTTGAAACATAATGCTATAAGATCTCACAAAACTATTCAAGAAACTTTTAGGGAAAGGAATTCCGAAAAGAGTAGTGATGAAAGACGAAAAGATGACAATTTGGAGAAGCCAATGGTATTGTCCTTCAACACCCATATGGTCAGTAGAATGAAGATGGAAAAGAAGGAGTTCTTGACCAAAAGCAACAGCTCCAAGAAATAATGTAAGTCCATTTTGAGCTGAGGTTGAAGGGATGATTTTGTCGAATAAGATCGAAAAGGATGCATAGACAAAGAAAGTAAGGGAGATATTTGCATGTTCAAAGTTATGGAGATGATATGAAGGTATGGTTCCATCAGAGTCAAAAGGTTGGTGTTTTGATGGACCAATGAAAAGTTCCATTGATATGGAGACTAAGGTGCCAAACAGAATCACAAAAAGCTCCGCGTACCTGATTCCAAAAGTATAATGAGTTAAAAGACTTAAGAATTTTAAAACTTGAACTCGTTAAGTTTAAATCTTCAAACTGTTCTGAATAATTAAGAAAATCTCTTATCAAAAGTACAATGAGTTAAAGCCAAAGAATTTTAAAGATCAAACTCGTTAAGTGTAAATCTTGAAATTGTTCTTAATAATCAAGAGAATCTCTAATCAAAAGTACAATGATTTAAAGACTAGGAATTTTAGAGGTTAAAATCATTAAATTTAGTTCTTGAAAATGCTCAAAATAATCAAGAAAATCTCTTATCAAAAGTACAATCATGAGTTAAAGCCTAAGAATTTTAAAGTTTGAACTTGTTAAATTTAAATCTTGAAAGTACTTTAAATAATCAAGAAAATCTCTTATCAAAAGTACAATATATACCTTGAAGCCTAAAATTTTTAAAATTCGAACTAGTTAAATTTAAATCTTTAAACTGCTCTGAATAATCAAGAAAATCTTTAATAAATCGAATGTACAATGAGTTAAAACCTAAGAATTTTAAAGGTCGAACTTGTTAAATTCAAATCTTCAAACTGCTATAAATAGTCGAAAAATTCTCTAATAAAAAATACAATATACAAGTTAAGTGCTAAAAGTCTTATGAGCTGAACCCATCAAATTTAAATCTTTAGAAGTATTGTGATTAATCAAACAAAGCTTTAAATACCTGATTTTTGGAGCTGGGAACCATGGTAAGGAAGTGTAGGATTTTGGGTGGAAAGCATGTAATTTTATGTGGTTGAGCAAATGCCAAATACCAATAAGAAAAAAACCAAACCCTGGTATAACATGACCTATTAATGACCCCATTTTTATTTTTTATTATTAAGTGTTGTGGTTTTCGAGAGAGATTAGTGGAGAGGAAACTTGGTAGAATGGCATAAAATGAGGGAATTTGAGAGGGTTATATATACACACTATATGCCATTATTTTAGTATATATACAGTATGGGATTATAATGTGTTAAGATTTAATAATTATTTGATCAAGTTCCTAAGTTAGTATGTACTTATTCTATCTATTTTAATCACTTCGTCTCGATTTTATTTAACAAATTTTAACTTGACATACTTGTTAAAAAAATGACTGATATAGCGAGTATTTTAGAATATCCTTATTAATTGAAAGGGTCTCAAATATATTCACTTACTACACTTTTCAATAGAAAAAAATATTTCTTCCTTAATTTTTCAAAAATAACAAGTAAAGTGGATATCAAATTAAAAAATATTAAAAAATATTTAACAAGTAAATTAAAATGAAGGGAATAATTTATTTGTCCTAATTTGGTCTAGATGAAATTTAAGAAAAAAAAAATTAAAATTTTAATTCTATACCTGTCATTGCATATGTGGTTATAAATATTTTATAACTAATCGGTTCAAATATTGCATAATATTTAACACATATATAATTTCACAAAGTAAGATTTGAAAAAGATAAATTTTATCTTATCTCTATCTTAGAGATAGAGAGACTATTTCCAATTGACCATCGGCTCAAAAAAAATCATCTTTTAACATTTATAAGAATATAAACTTTTTCATTAATTAAATATATATAATTTTAAAATAAATTTAAAATGAAAGAGTGTCAAATAAAGTAAAGAAAGGGGTACTTTTTAGGAAAAACTATCTTCATATATAGAGCCTGTTTGGATGGGCTTAAAAAAAGTAGCTTTTAAAAAGTATTTTTGAAAGTGCTGAAACTTATTTTTAAAATAAGCAGTTATGTGTTTGGATAAAAGTGCTGAAGTTAAAAAAAAAGTTGTTGATGTGTTTGGCAAATAAGTGCTGATAAACAACTTTTTTAATCAAAATATCTGAAATACCCTTAAAATTTGTTAACATGATAAAAGTTGATTAATTTAATAATAATAATAATAATAATAATAATAATAATATATAATAATAATATATAATAATAATAATAATAATAATAATAATAAAATAATATGAAAATAATAATAATAATAATAATAATATTAAAAATAATAAAGAATAATAAATTAAATAATAATATATAATATATAATAATAATAAAATAATAAAATATTAATAATGATATATAATAATAATAATAATAAAGAATAATAAAATAAATAATAATAATAATAATAATAAAATAAAAAATATTAATAATAATATATAATAATAATAACAATAATAATATATAATAATAATAATAATAAATAAAATAATAATAATAATAATAATAATAAATAATAATAATAATAATAAGATAACAATATGAAAATAATAATAATAATAATAATAAATAATATAAAATAATATATAAAATATTAATAATGATAATAATATATAATGATAATAATAAATAATAATAATAATAAAATAATAAAAATAATAATAATAATAATATATAATAATATATAATATATAATAATAATAATAATAATAATATAGAATAATAAAATAAATAATAATAATAATAAAATATTAATAATAATAATAATGTATAATAATAATATTAATAATAATAATAATAATAATAATAAAGAGTGATAAAATAAATAATAATAAAATAATAAAATATTAATATACTAATAATTATAATAATAATAAAAATAAAAATAAAAGAAATAAGGGCAAAAAGGTAAAAATTTGGTCAACTTAAAAGAGCTTATAAGCTAAAAAAAGAAAAGCACCCTATCCCAGCTTTTAACTTTTGGCTTAAAATAAGTTATTTTGAGAATTGCCAAACAAACTAAATAAGTCAAAAATCAGCTTTTAAGTCAGTTTGAGCAGTTTTTAAGCTGAGCCAAACAGGCTCATAGAATAGTTTTATATTCCATTCAAAACAAAAAAATTGCCTTTTCAAATACTCTTTCAAAAATATATATTTTTTATGATTAACCAAAACCAAATCCAAAGCACATTGTAATAAGTATCCAAAATGCAGTTCTTTCTTATCACATTAAGCTAAAACTTGCTAGTGACTCACACTAATTGAGAGTTAAATAATTTTGTTCTTTCTTCAAAGGAAAAGAAGTAGAGGAACCTAAAACACATGTTTTCTTTTAAACACAACTCTATTATTCGTGTGCAATTAAAACAATTGTGACATGTGAGCTTACTTATTTGAATATATATTATCTTCATAAAAGTTATTTCTTTATTTAGCTAAGAGTTCAATCTTGCTTGTTCTAAAATTTACTTTGTATATATGATTAGCAAGAACATTGCTAATCATGTTTAGGGTCGAGTGTAGATTTCAATTTATGAGTTTTAAATATTAGGATAATTGATATTAGATGTTAGTATCTTCGTTTCGAATTTAATTTTTTCGATATATTTAGTAAGCTAATAAAATACAAAATTGAGACTATAAAGCTATTGGTTTTGGCCAAATCAGTCTGTAATATTTTAGCTCCGCCTCTAATATTGTTTCTTGTTTACTTGATTTTTAGAGATTTAGAGTATTGTTATCAATATTATGAAAATAATGTTGTTTCGATTTAAATTGTATGTCGGAGTTTGACTAGATATCTAATTTGTATAATAAGCAAAGATTTTTGATTGCGGAAATAACTTTATAATTTATAAATTATCGCATTAAGCATAAAATTAAAAAAATAAGTTAAAATATTTTTACATATAAAAAATATATCATTTTGAAGTACACAATAAAAAAGAGAGTATCATTATCATTATATATAACTAACTAATGTTATATCTATGGCGTAAGGATAAAATAATTTATATCTCCAAATTTTCTTTTAGAATTAGAGATTTTTCTTAACATTCTCCTCTACTTCTCGACTTATTTAAATGACTATTTTACCCTCTGAACCCAACTCCTCTTAATGTAATATATTTCTATATATATTTCTTCTCTCGAGTTCCACTAGAAATTATTCATTTACATTATGATTTATGGATCGCTAAACTTTTTTCTTTCACAATGAAATATTTTTTAGATCTTATTGTAGACATTTTGAAATTTTGTCGGACTCTACAAAATATGTTCAATTCGAGTTGAGACTCTAAAAGATACATTCAATTTCAATCAGAATTCTTGGAGACTACTTAATTAAACATAAACCTTAGTCCATGCCTATGTACAAGGTACTATATTCCCTTAAAATATAAAAGAGATCAAATCGAAATTATCCTGGTTCGAGAAATACACCATTAACAGCCCTTGAACCATGAATAAGTCTTATGACAGAAGAATCAACAGATAAATCTTATGAGAGAAGAATCAAGGGAGAAACAACACTGTATTCATATTAATTCATGAATAGATGGCGTTTCTTCATATTTTATTTGTGATTGTAGTTTATTTTCTATCTGTTTAACATTTGTTGCAAACACCCATGTTTGGGATGTTAGCATAAAACTAGTAGAAGACTAGAAGTGCTTATAGAAATGAATCAAATGTTTCAATTATTGCTTATTGATCACCAGCAAAAGTTGGATATAACTTTTGAATATTGTGAGTTAACACTTAACTCTTGCATACATCAAGTGAAGAACACATAAAGTGCACTATACAAAATCTTGAGGTACTGAGAAGGACTTTAGGTAGTTGATTATTATTCTCAAAAGTCCAAACGTAATAATACTTTTATTGAAACATACCCTTATTCTTATTGTCTAGGTGATCAAGAGATTAATTAGAAAATCTACATCTAGTTATTTTATTTTTGTGGAGTGGAATCTTGCTACTTGGAAAAGCAAGAAATTAACAAAAGTTTGTGACAAGATCAAGTGCAAAAATTGAGTTTTGAGGTATATATTTCTCATGACGTATGTGAATTGTTGTGGATTATGATTTTTTTTAAAATTATTTGGGGAATAATCATGCAAAAAGAAATAGTTCTTCATTGAGATAATAATAGGGTGAAAATCATTTACACTCTTTAATTTTGATTTAAAAATCAAACTTCTCCCTTTACCCCTTCCCTTCTCAAATTTGAAAAATAATCATTCTCCTCTGTAACAAATTAGTGCAACTTACTGTGTTCTTTGTTTACTGCATTTACCAAGTCAAAACAGTCTTAGAAAGTGGCCTGAAAGTTAGGAACTTTAGGAGTAAGTTTAGGAGTTTGTTTAGTGAAATAAAAACACTATAAGTTAGGAGTAATATTAGAAGTAGGAGTCAAGTTAATATAGAGTTAGGCGTACGTTCTCTCTACTTTCTTCTGTAATTTTCAGTTAGTATTTTTGCTATTCAACAAGAGCTTTCGAATGTTTCTTTTTCTTTCCTTCTTTACTGTTCCTGCACCTTTCTTTTGTTATATGGTATCCGAGCTAGGTCGAAGGAGGAACTCTTTTTCGTTTTGGTCTTCTTGTCTATCAGTTTATCCTGTTGGAGAATTTTGAAAGTGTGAAGGGAAAGCTTTTGTTGTCTGTAGCAATGGAAGCCTCAAACGGAGGAAATACTCAATATGGAATAGAAAAACTTGTAGGAACTAACTACAAGTATTGGAGAATGTGTATGGTAGCATACCTTCAAGGTCAGGATTTATGGGATTTGATCGTAGGAACTGATTCAATAATTCCAGTCGATACTCCTGAGAATGCCGAATCACGAAGGAAATTGAAGATCAAGTGCGGCAAAGCTCTCTTTGCTTTGAGGAATGCCGAATCACGAAGGAAATTGAAGATCAAGTGCGGAAAAGATCTCTTTGCTTTGAGGACTTCTATTAGCAAGGAGTTTATTGATCATGTTCGTGATGTTAGATCTCCAAAAGAAGTTTGGGACACGCTCGAAAGGCTGTTTACCAAGAAAAACACAACAAGGCTGCAACTTTTGGAGAATGAGTTGGCAATGCTACAACAGGGAGGTATGTCAATTTCAGATTACTTTTTGCGAGTAAAAAGTATTTGTGTTGAAATTTCAGAGATTAATCCTGAAGAGAAGATTAGCGAGCCACACCTACGACGCTATCTTATTCGTGGATTGAAAAAGGAGTACGGTCCTTTTGTCACTTCCGTTCAAGGATGGCCGCAACAACCATCTGTTCAAGAATTGGAGAACATGCTTTCTAATCAAGAAGCCTTAGCTAAACAAATGGCTAAGAACCTTGAATCTGATAATGTTCTGTTTTCAAAAGGAAAGTCGAACAAGAAGAATGCATCAACTTGGAACAAAAATAAAGAGGAAGAAACAAGCACGGAAAAAGGTGGAAATTCACTGAACACCAAAAAGTGCTACAGATGTGGAAAAATGGGGCAAATCAAGAAAAATTGCAGAGTAAAACTTCCAAAGCCAATGCTGCCTGTACCAGCGAAGGAGATGAACAAATGAAATGGGAGCAATGTTTTAGCATCCAAGTTGTGGAACAAAAGTTAGCACAAGATTTTGTCAATTATGCTAATAATAATAAGAGAGAAGAGTGGATCGTTGATTTAGGGTGCTCACATCATGTGACTGGAGATGATTTTCTATTCTCGGAGATGCGAGATCATCATGAAGATCGAGTCATTATCACAACTGATAACTCGACATATCCGATATCAAAAGAAGGTGTTGTGAAAATTGCGGTTGCTGGTGATAAATCCAGAAGTATCAAATTGCAGGATGTTTATCACGTTCCAGGTTTGATGAAAAATCTAGTCTCAGTTCCTCAAATTACTGATTCTAGAAAATATGTATTGTTTGGTCCTAATGATGTGAAGGTCCTTGAAAATGTAAAAGAAATATATGCTGATGTTATTTTTACAGGCGAAAAGAAAGGTTCTTTGTTTGTTATGTCAGCAGGTGAAGCTTATGTGATGAAAACAAGCCAAACTGATAATGTCGCAATTTGGCATGCTCGGGTTAGGTCATGTAGGCTATCAAATGTTGCAGCAGATCTCATCTAAAAAATTGGTAGATGGCCTGCCAACTTTGAAGAATGTACGTGAAGACGTGATTTGTCAAGGTTGCCAATATGGCAAATCTCACCGTCTTCCCTTCAAAAGGTCATCAAATCAGAGAACCACAATGTTTGAATTGGTTCATACAGATTTGATGGGACCAACAAGAACACCAAGTTATAGCGGGCATCGCTATGTTATGGTGTTGGTGGATGATCACTCAAGGTTCACTTGGGTGAAATTTTTGAAAGAAAAGAGTGAAGCATTATCCAAGTTTATGGAGTTCAAAGATGCTGTTGCGAATGAGTTCGAGAAGAAGATAAAATGTCTCCGTAGTGATAATGGCGAAGAATATATGTCAGATGACTTTTTCCAGTACTGTCATGATAATGGAATTGTTCATCAAATGACATGTGCTGATACACCTCAACAGAACGGAGTTGCGAAAAGAAAGCTGGTCTATCTTACTTCAGTTTGTCTTTCATGGTTGCATGACAAGAGTCTTCCTCGAGAGCTTTGGGCTGAAGCTATTCAATGTGGATGCCATGTGATAAATAGGCTGCCTTCTTGGCTAGGTACACAAGAATTCCCTTTCGAAATTCTATATAGTCAGAAGCCAAATGTGAACTATTTTCGAGTTTTTGGTTCTGTTTGTTATGTTCATGTTCCCAGAACTAGTAGAACCAAACTTGATCCGAAAGCAAGAAAATGTGTATTTGTCGGCTATGATTCTTATAGGAAGGGTTGGAGATGCATGGATCCAAAGACAAATAAGTTTACCATTTCTAGGGATGTGGTATTTGATGAAGTGTCATCCCTATTTTCTGCTCAAAAGGTTGTAGTTCTTGGAGATGATCAAGATAATTTAGAGCTATTATTTCCTGAAGTAAATGGGCTAGCACCTAGTAATGAAGAGGTAGAAAGTACAGCTCCAAGTCATAACATTTCCAGGGAAGGAGATGGTGAACATCAAGCAACAAGAAGGTCAACAAGGGAGAAAAAGCAGCCAGACTACCTCAAAGATTATGAGGTAAAACTTAAAAGCTATTCTGTGACCTCATGTTTCTTTACAGGAGCATCAGCTATAGAAGAACCATTAAGTTATGAAGAAGCAAATGGTTGTCTAGATTGGTAAAGAGCAATGCAAGAGGATATTGATGTTTTAGATAAGAATGAAACCTGGGAATTGGTACCCAAACCAGCAAAATGTGTTCCAATTACTTGTAAATGGGTATTTTGCTTGAAGAAAAAATCAGATGGTACCATTGACAGGTGTAAAGCTCGTCTAGTTGCTCGTGGGTTCTCTCAAAACTATGGATTAGATTATAAGGAAACGTTTAGTCCGGTGGCGAAGATGGTGACAGTAAGGTCGCTTATTTCTCTAGTTACTTTCAAAGGTTGGAATTTGTGGCAACTCGATGTAAAGAATGCATTTCTTTATGGAGAGTTGGATCGAGAAGTATTTATGGAGGAACCTCACGGTTTTGTCTCTAAACAATTTCCAAGTCATGTTTGCCGTTTGAAGAAAGCTCTATATGGCCTCAAGCAAGCACCACGAGCTTGGTATGGTAAAGTTGCGCAATACCTAATCTTTTGTGATTTTAGAGTTTTTGATTCGGATTCTAGTTTATTTATGAAATTAGAATCAAGTGTGCATCTCCTGATACTATTATATGTTGATGATATGATAATAACCGGAGATAATGAATCAAAAATTTCTAATTTAAGAACTGATTTGTCTGTTCGTTTTGAAATGAAAAATTTGGGGCAGATTGGATGTTTCTTGGTTTGGAAGTGGAAAAGTCAGATCAAGGCTACTTTGTGTCTCAAAAAGGTTATGCTGAGAGTCTCTTAGAGCGTTTCGGCATGGGGGAGTCGAAAGAAAAGGCTACTCCAATGGAGCCAAATCTCAAGTTGATGAAGGATGAAGGTCAGTCTTTGAAGGATGCTATGAAGTTCCGACAACTAGTTGGAAGTTTGATCTATCTGACTATCACAAGGTCAGAAATATGTTATTCAGTTGGTGTTGTTTCTCAGTTTATGCATAGTCCAACAACTTCTCATTTAGATGCAGCAAAAAGGATTTTGCGATATGTGAAGGGATCTCTTAGTCATGGACTTTGGTACAAGAGGTGTGCAATTTTTTTATTGAGTGGATTTACTGATGCAAATTGGGCAGGTGATTCAAACGATCGTCGCTCAACTTCAGGTTATTGTTTTAGTACAGGATCAGCAGTGGTTTCGTGGTGCAATAAGAAGCAAGATGTTGTTGCTTTGTCTACCACCGAAGCTGAATATATTGCAGCAACCATGGCTGCACAAGAGTGTATTTGGTTGAAAAGATTAATCAAAGACATGTCCCACAAAGTAGACTATGCTGTGCAAATCAAGTGTGACAACGAAGGTGCCATCAAACTTGCGTCAAATCCAGTATTTCACGCTCAAACGAAGCATATTGAGATCCGCCATCACTTTGTTCGTGAGAAAGTTCTAAGTGAAGAGATTGAACTGACGACTGTTCGCACCAACACTCAGGTTGCTGATATATTCACTAAAGCTTTGGAGAAGTCTAAGTTTCAGTACTTTCGAGATGCTCTGGGAGTTGTTGATCGTGAGCTTGCACTAAGGGGAAGTGTAACAAATTAGTGCAACTTACTGTGTTCTTTGTTTACTGCATTTACCAAGTCAAAACAGTCTTAGAAAGTGGCCTGAAAGTTAGGAACTTTAGGAGTAAGTTTAGGAGTTTGTTTAGTGAAATAAAAACACTATAAGTTAGGAGTTATATTAGAAATAGGAGTCAAGTTAATATAGAGTTAAGCGTACATTCTCTCTGTTTTCTTCTGTAATTTTCAGTTAGTATTTTTGCTATTCAACAAGAGCTTTCGACTGTTTCTTTTTCTTTCCTTCTTTACTGTTCCTACACCTTTCTTTTGTTGTATCCTCTTTTATCCTATGTAAAATCTATTTTATACTTGTCATTTTTTATTCTTCATTCAGATAACATTCTCTTATATGATACATAATACTTTATTTTTTTTAATCTATGTATTTATAGATTTTTATTTAATTTCATTAGCATTATAAGTAATGTAATCCATCATCAACAATTCTCGACAGGCTATACACTAGAGATCGATTGTTGAAGTGGAAGTTGATGGATTATACTTGAGACTCATGTTAATGGAAAGAATGTACATGCTGAACTATTTAGGATGTGCAGTATAAGATATGAAAGGAAGGGAACAATCGAGTTTTTCAGATCAAGAAGGTAAAAATGATGCGAGATAGTTAAAAGCCAAGTTAACTAATGGGATTGCGGAACTTAATTACAATTCCTAAACTATAGCTCATGTGTAGTTTCTTTTAACTGATGATGGTATGTTGGGACTGTGTCCATGATTCGCTACTTTGGTATATCTTTAGTCTTTATTCCCAAAAAAAAAAGTTTATTGTAAAATCTAATGTTATTTTTTTTATGATTGTTATTTTAATATTATATCCACCAAGTATATGCGTGTATATTATGTGATGCATATTTAAATTTCACTTCTCTTAGTCATAATATATAAATGTGCACTTTAACTTGGGCTCAATTGATATTTATGCCCTATAACTTCGGGTGTACACAAGTAAACAATTAAAGTTGTATAAAGTTAAACAAATAGACACAAATGTCCCACACATGGAATGATATGTGTCATACATGACATAATACAAATAAGTTTGAGTGTATCTCACAAGAATTGTCATCTAAAATGTGTGTTTCTACTTATTCAACTATATACAATTTTAAGTATCTACTCTGCACACTAAAAGTTAGAGGACCTATATGCCATTTAAATTCAAGTTAAATGACACATTTAGGCATTATGATTATCTCTTATTCTATATAATTATCTAGATAAAAGAATTTTGATTGTCACTACTAAAAATATTTTCTAAATTATAATTTAAAATTTATTCACAAAAAACAAACATAATCTTTTAAAAATTGTTATGAAATATATCTTTATATTTATATTACTTGCACCGAAATATGTTTCAAAGGTTATCAACATTTAGATTCCGTTAATTTTTTTTAAAAAAAAATATTATTTGTGCTTGTTTCATTATAGAACGACATTAGCTTATACTCAATCGGTATTTCTTACTTTTTTTTTTTTTTGGACGAAATTAATTAAAAAAAAAAATCGGAAATGTGATATATAGATTAAAAAATAAGTATATTATGATTTTAAAGAATATACAAAACAGAATGTAAGGATTGATAATGTAAGGGGGATAATGACTATTTCTCAAAATTGAGGAAGAAATTTGATTTTTACAGCAAATATGAGAGGTGTAAATAATTTTCACTTGATAATAATATAGTTATTGAGATGGCACAAAATCCTATGCAATATTATCATACTTAACATATGAGGTTGATCATCATTTCATTGAGAAAAATAACATGAAAAAATTAATATACATTGTCCTTTATTCAAAGTCTAAGAATTTTTTTTTTTAATTCAAAGTCTAAAGATTAGTTGACCTATATATATACTCACAAAAGTTATTTTTAAAAAGGTATTTTGCAGTAAAATTGACAAGTCAGGGATCACAAATATTTATACGCAACTTGAGGGAAAGAGTGAGCAAGCTCATTAGGGAATTAATCAATGTCCTTGTAATTGATTTATTTCTTTGTAGTATAGAATCTTGAATTATTTTCCCTACTTCTTATATAGTATATTTGGTATGACTAGTTGATGGCGCCACGAAAATGTGCTAAATTTGGTGCTTCGTAGTTCGGTTTTAATTGGTTATTGATTAAAATCAAAATCAAACTAATTTAGTGGGTTTTTAAAATTTCTAAAACTAAATCAAACCAAACAAAAATAACTATCGGTTTGGTTCAGTTTTTCTGGTTTATTCGATTTGAAAGTAATAATTTTTTGAGGATATACGTATCTCGATAGATACAAACGCCTAATACATGAACAATCCACAGAACAACTACTATCGGTTTGATTAAGCAATACTAGAGTTATTATTACAAGAACAAAGTGATTCAATAAAGAGAAAGTATAATTATTTTATGTGAAGTAGGGTCGGTAAATACTATAATGAATTTTGATGGATTTGGACTTAGGATTGTTATAGTTGGGCTAAAGTGTTGAGCTTGAGAAAATGATAAAGTTAAAACTTAAGTTAATTAAAATTTAACAAAATCCCTATTTATATTTTATATATGAATATTATAAAATAATTATAAATTTTTTATATATCTAATTTATCGGTTCACTTTGGTTATTTTTAAATTTTTTTTAGTAAAACCAAAACCAAACTAAATAGTCGATTTTCAAAATTTAAAATCAAACTTAACCAAACCAACTATCGATTTTTTTAATCGACTTGATTCAAATTGCGGGTTGACTTGATTTTCTAACCGTAACCATGAATAACCCTACTTACCCACCAAAAACACATTATTATAGGCCAGTAATAAAAAAAAGGGCAAGATGCTTAATATACTCACAAAATGATAGCAGCATGGCTTGTATATCACTCTCAAAATTGTAGTGAAAAGACATCCATGCTTTTTTGTGCGGAGGTTTATAAAAATAAAAGTTGCAACTTACAAGAAAATGTCATCTTTGGTATGGTTATTCAACATGACATGTTATGGAAATTTCCTTAATGTACGTACTTATGTCACTTTCACTTGTGAAAATGAATTTCATTTACTCTCATATCCATCTTTCCTTAACTTGGAGACATTATCAACCAAAATTTGTACTTTGTAATATGTGATTTGGACATTTGGTGAAAGAACCAAAACGTGTAAGAATAATGGAGTGAGGTTAGCAACAACCACCACATTCAAAAAAGTAAAACTTAATACTCAAAATACATCTCCCTCCTCATAATATAATAGTAATAGTTTGGCCGGAGTGGAGCTACAAGCCTGGATAAGGATCGGCCGAATCCAGTAATTCAATAATTTGCTTAAATAATGTACTTATATTAAGAAGTTTTTCAAAAATATGTATAAGTATTATGCTTAGAATCTTGTTATCAACACTTGAAATAGTTGTTGTAAAATTCAAAATTCATAAAATTAAAATTCTGACTTTTGTGTGTGTTCTTTAAAAATGAATTAAATCTTGAAAACAATTTAGAATTTTCAGTGCCATCCAACCCAAACATAAACAACCAAATTATCTAAGATGATTAAAGCGTCAAAAATTTATATTTCGCTCATCGACTCTTATGAGATCTCTTTTTTGTTTAGCAATCAGTTATTCGGAAAACATCAATTCTACTTGTTTGATGGTTGTTAATCTCGTTAGTTAAATATAACGTTTGTTTTGATTAATATTATTATAATTTGACTGTATTGTATTGTTAATTTTATCGTAAGATAATAATATAAAGTTTTATATTGTGGAACAATCTATTTGGTGTTATCGATACCTTATTTTATCTTTATTTATTATTTAATAATTCTATTTTATCATTCACTCTATCTTTTTTGTAATGATCTTTACATCATTTATGTGTTTATGCCTCATGTTCGTAGTTTAGAGCATTCCTTTAGCAACCTCAAGTCATTTGGGTTTTATGCAAGTTTTTAGCATTTTGGAGCTTTTGAACCTTGAACGGACATTTTTTTAAATCAAAAGTTCAAGAAGATGCTCTCAAAATCCAATTTTGGCTATTCCATCAGCTCTGAAAGGGTCATTAGAGGCTAGTAACATGATCGGCATGACTCCCAGGGCTTTCAGTGCGAGTATGTGAGATCAGACGTTTTAAATTTCAAGTTAAGGTCTAAGTCTGACTTTAGTCAACATTCTGAGTAAACGAGCCTGAATAAGAATTCCATCAGTGCGGTAGTTCCGAAATAATGAGTTTGTTCCAGAACGATTCTTTGTTTGGAACATAGAGGCTTCCATGCTAATTTCGAACACCCTTTTGGATTTTAGCTTAAAATGGAGTTTGGGGGTGAGACTTAATTTTTGCCGAGTTGACCTCTTACGGAAATTTTGACTGCTTTGTTGAGTCTAGATTATTGAATTTGGTAGAGTTGCATATCTCGTTTGCGTGCACAAGGTTCTGAACAAATTATGCCCCATCAGAGATTTCAGCTTGCCAAAAACTAGTTGATAATGCAAATCACTTTTGGTCTTCATGTTCTCGAGCCCTTGGTCGCGATCGCGGAGGTCACGTGACTTGAGGGCCGTATTCACATAGCCTCGGTTGGGATCACGAACATCACGTTCTTGTGGCCTCTACCGCGACACGGGGTTTTGGTTCCTATTTTGGCCACACTCGTGCGACCCTCGTCAAATTTGCGGAGGCCCTCCGTGTCCACGAAGAAAAGATTATACTGGTCTTATTTAAAGTCTAATCACGATGGTAGCCTTGGTTTAAGATTTGAAATTCAGTTAATCCATCAATATAGCTTGAAAATGGGTGATATAAAGTTCCATGCGTCCGTAATATCTAGGCTTCATTTTCGGGGTTATCGGGAACTGTTCATGAACCTCTGTTTGATGTGAATTCATGATTAAAGAGACTGCCCCAAGGTTTTCTTTTGCTAAATTGTGTCTTTTTTTGGTGAATGTGTTGTGTTCTCTATTTTCGAGTTTCAGATTGTGTTCAATTTCGGAACACAAGTTCGAGGCATAGTTTAGGACCTCTTGACAAAGTCAATTTCAGAATTTTTTACCTGGGTCCCACTCCCTGTTTGACTCCAAAATTAGTTTGTTTTTATTTTATGTGATTTTGGTATCTAAACGGTAATGTTGTGATCCTATTTGTGATAGCGTGGCAACGTTTAAGGGCCATTCGAAAAGGAGAAGCTCTGGCCTTGTGATTTGGAGCGTGTGCGGTTGGCCTTTAGGTAGGCTACAAATTTCTTCTAATTAGATTGAGCCTAAATGTGTGAAGTGATCGTGATCAGTACGGAATTAGGGCCTCGGGGTGGGTACCTATTTCCTCTTGCTTTTCTTCCTTGAAAACCATGTTTTAGGACTGATCAGTACTATTTCGGGGTATTCATGCAAGTTGGGGTTTTCTGTGTGTTGGCACATGTTGTTGTGAATTACTTGCATTGTTACTTGTTATTTGGAACATGTTTAACCTTAGTCTAAGATATACTAGTGTTTCCTTAGACCCATTATCCTTGTAACCTTGTTATAGTCTCCAATGTCATTTCGGATGGACTAGATCCTTGTATATTGGAATAGTAGACTTGACTCTTATAGTATGAGCCTTAGTTTAGGAATTTGCGCAACTTTTGTACCCTCTTACTTCTTTCCTTATATTTGCTGCTCTGATGCGTTACCGAGGGTTATGTTTACATGATGACTTGAGATTGGGTTGTTCTAGGCTTGGAGCCTCCCGTGGATGTTTGTGGGTGGACATTTGTTAGTTGCTATGTTTTAGGACTGCAGCCTTTTATTTATTTACTGCAGTAAATTAGCTTTAGTTTTCCTCAAATAACTTCTTTACCTAGTCTCTAGGAGTTTGTTTATCTTCGGCAGCTGTGTTGCTGATTTTTAGGACCATGAAGTTAGTTCTTTATTACAAGTGTAAGTCTTAGGCAGTTAAAAAAAAACTGAATAATCAAATAAAGTTATTTCTTCTTTCTTGTTCTTCATTACTTTATAGTTCTAATCTTTCATTATTCTTAAGTTCTCTTTTGTTCTTTTCTGGATTTCCTCCTTAATTAACTACAACTGGTATCAGAGCTTTTTATTCTTGAGGGACTTGTGTGTGTTCATTAATCTGTTTTAGTGAATTCCATGGACGAAGAAACAAGTTTTTCTTCAATGGCACCACCAGCTTTTAATAGAGAAAGTTATCAGATTTGGGCAGTTAGAATGCATACATATCTAGAAGCTTTGGATCTTTGGGAAGCTGTGGAAGATGATTACGAGATTGTTCCCTTACCAAACAATCCCACAATCGCGCAGATTAAAAATCACAAAGAAAGGAAAACTATGAAATCAAAGGCAAAGGAATGCTTGTATACAACAGTTTCATCCACCATCTTTACTCGTATTATGTCCTTGAATTCACCAAAAGAGGTATGAGATTATCTCAAGACTGAGTATAAAGTGGATGAAAGAATTCGAGGGATACAAGTGCTAAATTTAGTACGTGCGTTTGAGCTGCAAAGGATGAAGGAAAGTGAAACCATAAAGGAGTATTCTGACCGACTTCTTAATATAGCAAATCGAGTCAGATTGTTGGGTTCCACTTTTAACGATTCAAGGATTGTTGAGAAAATCCTTGTAACAGTACCTGAAAGATTTGAGGCTACTGTTAAAACCTTAGAAAATACTAAGGACTTGTCCAAAATTACACTAGCGGAGCTCTTAAGTGCTTTTCAAGCACAAGAGCAACGATGTGTTATGAGACAGGAAGGAGTTGTTGAAGGAGCCCTATTAGTTAAACATCAAGATGGAAGAAACAAGAAAAAGCAGAACAAGATACAAGGACAAAATATTGAGAATTTTGCTAAAAGCAAGAAGGCTAGATATCCTCCTTGTCGGCATTGTGAAAAAAAAGGTCACCCTCCTTTCAAATGTTGGAGGAGACCTGATGCAAAATGCAGCAAGTGCAATCAACAGGGTCATGAAGCTGTACTTTGTAAAGCCACAATTCAGCAGCCTGAAGTTAAAGCGCAAGTTGCTGATCAAGAAGAAGATCACCTTTTTGTTGCAACTTGTTTCACAAGTTTAGATTCAAGTGAAAGTTGGTTAATTGATAGTGTTTGCTCTAACCACATGACATCTGATAAGATGTTGTTCAAAGAATTGTGGAACAGTGAGACAAGGAAAGTTAGAATTGGAAATGGTGAGTGTCTTGCTATGAAAGGCAAGGGCGCCATAGCCATTTCCAGTGGCTCTAGAACTAAACTTATCACAAATGTTTTGTATGTACCAGACCTAGATCGAAACCTTCTCAGTGTTGGTCAATTAATAGAGAATGGATTCAATCTGTTCTTCAAAGACAAAACTTGTGTGATAGAAGATCCATCAGGCGATGAGATATTCAAGGTTAAAATGGAGGGGAGGTGTTTCACGCTCAATCCTTTCAAAGAAGAGCAGACAGCTTTTCTCATTACAGACAACTCTACATAAGTTTGGCATAAAAGAATGGGACATTTTCATCATCAAGGTATGATGTTCTTGCAAAGAAAGGAACTTGTGAATGATCTACCAAGATTGCAGAATCGGTGGACAGATTGCGAAGCTTGTTTACTTGGAAAGATGAACAGGCTTCCCTTCCCCAAAACAAGTTGGAGAGCATCAAAAAAGCTTCAGATCATTCATACAGACCTGTGTGGACCTCATAGAACACTATATTTAAATGGTAGTCTTTACTACATTGTATTTATTAATGATCTAACAAGACTGACCTGGATATTTTTCTTAAAATTCAAGTCTGAGGTAGCTGATGTGATTTGGAA
Source organism: Solanum sitiens (assembly GCA_016801875.1). Lineage (NCBI taxonomy): Eukaryota > Viridiplantae > Streptophyta > Magnoliopsida > Solanales > Solanaceae > Solanum > Solanum sitiens. Next base: position 30,758 of record JABWTJ010000387.1, on the reverse strand, counting down.
TTTTAAGGCAAAAGTGGAAAATCAAAGTGGCTGCAAAATTCAGACTTTAAGGTCTAATAATGGGAAGGAGTACACTTCAAATCAGTTCAAATTACTCTGTGACAAGGCTGGCATAGAACATCAGCTAACAGTTCCTTATACTCCACAACAAAATGGAGTAAGTTAGTGGAAAAACAGAACTATAATGGAGATGACTAGGTGCATGCTACATGAGAAACATCTACCAAAAAGGTTCTGGGCGGAGGCTGCCAGCACTGCTGTTTTTTTGCAAAACAGACTTCCTTCTAGATCTGTAAAGGATAAAACACCATATGAAGCATGGTATGGTCAAAAACCCTCATTGCAATTTCTCAGAATTTTTGGTTGCTTGTGTTTCTCTTATATACCACAGGTTAAAAGAGATAAGTTTGACAAGAAGACAGTTCCTGGCATCTTTATAGGCTATAGTGTTTTCTCCAAAGCATATAAGGTCTATGAACCTCAAACAGAGAAAATTTTCGTAAGTAGAGATGTCCACTTCATTGAGGACAAGCACTGGAACTGGGAGAAGCCTGAAAACAATCCACTAGTTGACAGTCTATAAGATCCAAAAGATCTAGTAGATGATCCTCCTGTTAGAGGCACGCGGTTGATCTCTGATATCTATCAGAGATGCAATACTGCAATTTGTGAGCCCGCAAGCTATGAGGAAGCAGAAGGGGATGACAAATGGGTGGCAGCAATGAAGGAGGAAATGATGATGATCGAAAAAAATCAGACCTGGGTGCTTGTTGAGAAACCTCTAGACAAAAAGATTATTGGTGTAAAATGGGTCTTCAGGACAAGGCTGAATGCTAATGGTTCCATTAACAAACACAAAGTGAGGCTTGTAGTGGAAGGTTACGCTCAGATGTTTGGAGTAGACTACTCAGAAACTTTCGCACCAGTTGCTCTTCTTGACACAATAAGATTTCTACTAGACATTGCAACAGAAAAAGGTTGTAGAATTTATCAACTTGATGTTAAGTCGGCCTTTCTCAATGGTCTTCTCCAGGAGGAGATTTATGTTGAGCAACCAGATGGATTTGTTGTCAAGGGGCAAGAAAATAAGGTTTATTTGCTAAAGAAAGCTCTCTATGGTTTAAAGCAAGCACCAAGAACTTGGTATAGCAAGATTGACGATCATTTGCTCAGTTTAGGTTTCAAGAAGAGCCTATTTGAGTCTACACTTTATATTAAGTGTTCAGGTGCAGACATACTTATTATTTCTTTGTATGTTGACGATCTCTTTGTCACAGGAAGTAAGGTTTGCCTAATTGAGGACTTCAAGTTCGAAATGATGAAGGTCTTTGAAATGACAGACCTTGGACTGATGGCGTACTTTCTTGGAGTGGAAATCAAACATAATGAAGACAATGTGTTCATCTGCCAGAAAAAATATGCTCAAGATATCCTAAAGAAGTTTCATATGGAAGACTACAAAGTTATGAGTACTCCAATGAACCAAAAGGAAATTTTTTCAAAAGATGATGGAACTGAAAAGGTGGATGAGACATATTATAGAAGTCTTATTGGCTGCTTGATGTATTTGACTGCAACTAGGCCTGATATTCTGTATGTAATGAGTTTTTTGTCTCGGTTCATGCATTGTGCTTGAGCAGCTAAAAGAATTGTCTCATACATTAATGGAACTATCAACTATGGTGTTAAGTTTCACAAAAGTCAGAAGTTTAGACTTAACAAATTCTCAGATAGTGATTGGGGTGGTGCACCTGATATGAAGAGTACTTCAGGTTTCTATTTCAATCTTGGGTCAGGAGAAACAAGATATAGTAGCACAATACTGCAGAGGCAGAATTTATTGCTGCAACATCAGCTGTGAATCAAGCACTATGGTTGAGGAAAATTATGTGTGATCTGAATATGAGGCAAAAAGAAGGGACTGAGGTTTTTATTGATAACCAAGCTGCAGTTTCTATTGCTAATAATCCAGTTTTTCATGCAAAAATAAAGCATTTCAATATCAAGTTGTTTTCTTAAGAGACGTGCAGAAACATGGAGATGTGAAGCTTCTTTACTACAAGAGTGATGAGCAGGTTGCTGACATTTTCACCAAGCCCCTTTCCCTCAGCAAGTTTGAGTTTTTCAGATAAAAATTAGGAATCAGCAGATCCTAAACCAAGGAGGAGTGTTAGTTGCTATGTTTTAGGACTGCAGACTTTTATTTATTTACTGCAGTAAATTAGCTTTAGTTTTCCTCAAATAACTTCTTGGGGGAACTTTCACATATAGCCACTTAAAAATAATTAATTACTCTCCATAGCTATAGTTTGATAATTACAATTTGTAGCTACATGTTATTTAGAGGAGAGAGGCGAGCGAGATTGGGAGAGAGAGGCGAGGCGAGATTGGGAGAGAGAGGAGAGAGAAGAGAGAGAGGGGGAAAAGAGTGGGAGAAAGGTGAATTGTATATGTATATTGGTTAGATAATTGTATATTATACATATGTAATTGTATATATGACAAAAGAGATTGGGAGAGGAAGGAGAGAGGCGAGCGAGACTGGGAGAGAGAGGAGAGAGGCGAGCGAGATCGAGAGAGGAAGGAGAGAGGCGAGAGAGAAAGGGCAGAGAGTGGGAGAGAGGTAAATTGTATATGTATATAATTGTATATAACTGTATATTATATATATAAATTTGTATAAATGACAAGCGAGATTGGGAGAGGGAGGAGAGAGGCGAGCGAGATTGAGAGAGGAAGGAGAGAGGCGAGCGAGAGGGGCATAGAGTGGGAGAGAGGTGAATTATATATGTATATAGGCTAATAAATTGTATATTATACATATTATTTGTATATCCTGACGAATTATACATATACAAAAATGACTAATTATACAAATTCGAAGTCAGCCCACGTAATTAATGTATAATGTTAGTCGCGAATGGTAATTATAGCAAACTATAGCTATGATGAGTAATTAAATAGTATAAGTTTGCTTATCCGCGTAATTTTCCCTAACTTCTTTACCTAGTCTCTAGGAGTTTGTTTATCTTCAGCAGATGTGTTGTTGATTTTTAGGACCATGAAGTTAGTTCTTTATTATAAGTGTAAGTCTTAGGCAGTGAAAAAAAAACTGAATAATCAAATAAAGTTACCTCTTTCTTTCTTGTTCTTCATTGCTTTATAGTTCTAATATTTCATTATTCTTAAGTTCTCCTTTGTTCTTTTCTGGATTTTCCTCCTTAATTAACTACAACATTGTTCCACGATGACTTATTCTCGATATTGGAATCCTCTTCAGAGTCGACATGCCCCTTTTCACTCTTGCTAGATGGGCTGGGAGTTGACTGAACACTATGATTATTTCTGGTTCGAGGCCGATGTTTATGGTTCAAGGTCGTTATCTATAGCCTAAGGCTGATGTTTACGATTCGGTCAATTATTCCCACTTTGAGGCTGATATTTTACAGTTCGAGTCTGTCACCTTTAGTTAGAGGCCATCACTTGGATTTCAAGGCCCATAGTACACTTTTTGGAGCTGAATTAAGGCACTTCACTCTTTTAGTCGTAGCTATTTAGTGCACCTATCGAGCTTATGGGGTTGGTTCGAGTTTTATTTAAACTTGCGCAAGAGTGTACCTCCTACGCCTATAGGGGGTCTGTTTAGGTTTAACTTAGTTGTACTTAGATGTGCTTTCGGTATGCTCGTGATTTCTTTCATATCCGCTTGGACATCTATTTGTGTCAAAATTCTATCTTTTCGTATTGTTTTCACCTTTCTTGCTTAGTCGACCTTTGATGCCTAGTGAGTACATTTGTTTTGGTACTCATGCTACACTCTGCATCTTTTTTGTGATACATGTCTTAGTACCAGTTACTAGCAGTGATCATTTGTGCTATCTTTTGCAACTTGGACTACCGGAGATAAGGGTGAGCATTTGGCATCCTGGATCAAACTGTCTTTTTCTGCATTTATGTTAGCTAGTATTTTGACTTTGAGACAACTTGTTTTGGTCTACTTTTAGCACTTGTATGTTTTCATCAAAGAGGGTTTCTATTGTATATATGTTTTTTGGTTTGCTTCGTTTCTGTCTCTTTTCTTATTCCTAGTGTTATTTTCTCGTTAGTTCTACCCCTGTACTCATTACTTATCTTTTGTATCCTATCTTCGGTAGGCTATAGTGTGTATTTAAGAATTCTTCTCTTTTGTATTGGTTCCGTACAATGTGTCTGTTATTGGTTTCTTGAAATCTCAATTGTTTCATTCTTTTTTCAAGTTGCCTCATACGCGCCGCACGACGATTCGGGGAAGGGGTCAACCTCTCCTTCAAGATAGTGGTGCAACACGACCCCCATATAATGAGCAGGGTCCGGAGCCACAATAGACCCTCCAGTTGCCCGTGTTCTAGATTAGCCAATGGGGCCGGAACTAGCTCAGCCACCACATGGACCAGCTAAAGCTCAAAATCTCAGATAGCCATACTCAGCTCCTGACAGTGCTGGGAGGCATGCACGAAACACCAAGACCTGCACCAGAGGCACCTGGGCACAATTATTACTTGGGGTGCCTAGCTCGTGATTGTAGCCGAAGTTATGCCACTCGAGAAAAGACACTCAAAGTGTTCCTTAGGCTTTCACCTCCGAGGATTTCTAGGTTTGTGAATGAGGTTGCCCACGAGTTTCTAACTACTTTCCTGAAGCGGGTTTACTCTATGGTCCTAGTGGGTTCAAGAGGATCCGATTTCAATGCTTATCAGCTAAATGGCTAGTGTGGTGGCAATATGAGAGATCATTTCTGGGATTACTTCTCTTGATTGGAGTAGGGATCCATGACTGTGTCAGAGTATAAGGCGATGTTTCACAAGGTCTCCACGCGCGCTACTATTATTCTACCTACCGAGGAGGAAAGAGTTTGATGCTTTGTCCATCGGTTGAGACTTCATCTGCAGTTTGAGACTCAGTTATGCTGTCAAGGGGTCATTCCTTTCTAGATGTTGTTGATGATGCCTGCACTATTGAGAAACTTGGTCTTGAGGCCCAAGAGAGATTTGAGGGAACTATACTGGGTCCCATTCCAAGCAGAGAGACTTCTATGATAGGCCCAAACAACGGTTTCTGTAGGGTCAGCCTAGACGCCTGTCCAAGACTCATTACAGGCTTTAAAGGGTGATTGGTACAACTGGAGTGAGGTTGGCTCTAGTTAGAGTCATGGATCCCATTCTTGTGCTTCATGTTGTGGAGACCGCTCTTCTGAGAGTTGATCATCTCCAGGTTTCTTTGAGTCTAGGAGCTTGACCATTAGTCTAGAGACTGTCCTATGCATAGGCAGATTGCTCCCGTTCAACAAGAAACTCCCCCAGCACCTCCAGTTAGGGGTCGAGGTCATGGTCAGGACCATCGCAGTGTACAATAAGATATTTGGGTGGTCTTCAGAGAGGCATGTTATGTGGTCAGACTTATGGCCTGGATAGAGGCAGACAGAGTCATTTCTATGCAGCTCCAGCGAAGGCGGAGTCTTAGGCATCGGACGATGTGATCACAAGTATGATTCTTTTATGACTTTATACTTACATAAAACAATAGGTAGAAGATGATCGTTATCACATTATCAAAGAGACACATGCTAGAACATTGTGACAGAACTTTGAGATCCTTTATGCTTCGAAGATAGACAATAATAAGTTATTCTTACTAAAACAATTGAAGATTTTGAGATACAACGACATTTATATATTTCATCGTTAGTGATGCATACATGAATTTTTAATACTTCAATACTTCAGCATAATGTTGTGAAACATCTAATATTTCTATGACCAATTTTGCTTCCAACGGTGTAATATCATGGAATATGTAAATGAAATGTTGAGAAGTGAGGAAAAGATGCATACCTCATCTTATTATATGTATAACATATTCCTTGAAATAAAACAAAGTTGATGATGAGGAGTAATCTCTATAACATGGCCCATTTCGGTCCACATCCATAAAGGCTACACTTATAGGTAGGGGTGTCAAATATGGCCTGAAATTGTTGGTCCACCCATTCCGTGCCAAAATCTTGAGCAAATGACAATGGAATTTCATATTAGATTGACCCTCTTAGTCTAACTGAACATAACTCATTTGTAAAGTGATCTCTAAATTTGTCAAACTCTAGCCCATTTTAAAGTTTTACTTTGATTTGGCTTTACTACTAAAATATCACTTTGATTTTTAATATGGATTGGGGCCGAGTCTCTAGGTTTCTGGTCCCAACTGAAAGTTAAGTATTAGGTTTTGAATCTCGAGAATTGGGTCTCGGGTTAAGTGTATTTTTAGATCTCGAATCGTTGTCGGGGTAAGTGCTCGAGTTCCTAGTCGAATCTCAAGTTAGGGTCAAAGGGGCTTGTGGCTTGGGTATCGAGTCTTGGGGTCAGGATTGGGTTTTGGGTCTCGTGTCCTAGGTCTTGGGTCGAGGCTGAGGGTTGGGACTTATATCTTAGGTATCAAGGCTCAAATCTTGAGTTAGGGTTAGATTCCTAGTCAGATTAAGAGTCTTAGTTCAGAGTTGAAACTCAAGTCGAAGTCCCAAGTTAGGGTAAGGTCTAACTACCTAGAGGGTTTCCTCCTGATGAGAATATTCTTAAATATAACATTGATGCTTCTTTTGACCTTACTTTGGGAGGAACAGAATCGACATGCTACTCCACGATTCTCATGGAAATTTCATGAGAGGTTTCAGCAGTAGATTAGATACGCCACATGACTCACTCATGGTCGAGGCTTTGGGTGTTCAAGAAGTACTAAGCTATCTAAAGGAACACTTTGCATCACATTATAATTATGTAGATTGACTGTCTTTTGGTTAAACTAATGTTGGAAAAATCTAGCGGCAACAACTCTTATTTTTATGTTATTATTCATGATAGTAAAGTAAATGTGTAGCTTTACTTCTATTTCCTTGTCTTCTGTTAAAAGAGAAGAGAACTAGCGTGTCCATCAATTGACTCGACCTTCAATTTCTATGTCTAATGCCATGGAGTGGAAACTACATCCCCCATCTTTAGTTCATGATCTACTGAACTTTAATTTGATTAATAACTCATTAGAGTTCCATTTTAAAAAATATGATGTAATGAATGTCCTACATCAGAAAACTAATGCATATTCGAGACAAATGAATCCACATACCAGCATATCGATTGTAAGAGAACTGAACTCATGCCATACTAAACAATGATAATGTTTTTCAGACATTTGCTGGTTACCATGTAGGATAGATCAGTTTCTCCACATCCCAGCTAGCTCAACCTTTCTAGCATCTGTGAATAACTTTATAAGGATCGTCACAATTCGAAAGAGGAAAATTCTTCAAAATGATTGACAACAAGACCAGATCAGCTTGAGATAGAAGGTCAGTTGCTTCCAATAACTTAGAGTGCTGGATAATCTCCGATGAAATACACTAGCATCTAGTGCTGAATATTCTTCTTGAACTATGAACAGGAAGCTTGAAACTGTTTTCATATGCAAGTGATCTAATACACGGCGAAGAAGTTTGTACCAAGCTAGGTTCATCTGATATTGTCACTAACAGCATTATGCAACTAAACGGACCCAACTGCCGCAATGAAATTCCTTTATCTTTTCGCTTTCGTAGGTGATCTTAGGCTGTTCGCATCACTGCAATAACCAAAAATATAAGACAAACTGGATGCAAGTACATAGGTTGATCCGATACCAGAGTCCCATTTGAGGAGAGTTTCATTTGATAGACATGATGCTTACAACCACTGATGAAACTCCTCAATATCACAGAATAAGGCTCGATATGCATGCCCCTTGTAATATTCATAAACTTCTTATAATTCTCCAGCATGTCCAAACAGGTCTACCATGTATCCGTAATGTTCCATAGTTGGGCTGATGTTATAAATACTTACCGTTTATTCAAAATATTCACGGCCCACATCAACAGGGCCAATATGACTACAAGCATATAAGATTGCAGGAAATGATAAGCTGGCTGGCCTAAAGACAGATTCTTCCATTCTCGCAAACAAGGACATGACGTCTTCTACATGGCCATGATCAGCAAGACCAGATATCAAAATAGTCCAGGTCTGCAGATTTTTATCACTCATTGAATTGAATATGAAGAAAACCCGTTGTATTTGACCACATTTTGCATACATGCCCAGGAGGGTGCTTCCAGTTTAACATATAGTTCAATACAACCGGTAACAATTTGCGGGTGAATCCATTAACCTAATCTGATATTCAGGATATGATTACATGCCCCCAACAAGCTAACCAAAGTTACAGAAATTGGCTTTTCGTTTGCTCGCTTCTTTTATTGCAACAGGAGCAGAGCATCTGAAGGCAAGTTACTGAGATGTCCAGGAAAACATTGACTATTATGACTTTGTAAAGCCAGACAGAAAGCAAACAGCATATTATCAGACCTCCTACACAAAAAGAGAGGTTAAGGTAGAAGATATAAATTCGCATGCCAAAAAGGGATGAAAAACTATCATTAAAGCCCATTAAACATGTCACTTTATGATCAGACACAAAAAAACTATTCAACTTATTCTACGTCTATAAAAGTAGAACTGATTCACTATATGACAAGAATGAGCGTACCATCTTGCTCACATGTAGCGGAACTTGGCTCAAGGAATTTATAGAATTCACTTGGGCAATATCCTGAATCACACCTTTATGATCACAAAAGAAATCAAATAAGACCGAAAAGTATTGACAAAAAGGTTGGAGATCCTGGCGAACAAGTAGAATCGTTCTCATCACTTCAACTCTGAGGAGCAATAGTCAAATATCAGGACAAAGTCAAGCCTCCTATTTTCTCTATTGTCAAATGCAACACCCCTTATACTCTCCCATGGGAAAGCAAAACTGACCATAGTATCATTATAAAGTTGTTCTTTCTGTTGGAATTCTACCCTCCTGAATTCTTCAAAGAACACGTACTGACAATGTGTTGTATGAACTTTAACAATAAATAATTCGAGTAACACTTTGTATTATTTATAAACTTAAAACAATACAACGATTACAAAACTATGTAATCTACGGAATTATAAACTCTAATTCCTTCTACCCCAAGACACAAAACTACTCCCTAGTTTTGTATCTTCTAACGCTCTTCAAGTTCTTCAACTTGTCAAGCAACTCCTACTCAGTACACTAAGATTGTAAACAAGACTCTTGAATACAACTTTTACAATTAAATACTCGATCTCGCAACACTCCCAAGTAACCAAAACTCTTTCAAAAACCTTTTGATAGTGTTTTGATTTTCTCTCTATGTAAGTGCGCAATTTTTCTGATAAAAATAGCTCCCTATTTATAGATCAGAAATTCAGCAAATCCTAGTTGAACTCAACTTGGACTTCTTATTTGTTTTTGCCGCATCAAATAACAAATTACGCTACTTCTTTCCTTAACCAACTAGAAAGTAGTTTTCCTTCATTAAGTCAACTTTCTAACAATTATCAAGCTATACTTAAATTTGAAATCCTCCTTCCAGTAGGTTTGGAATCCACGATTGAAATCCTCCTTTCAATAGTATTGAAATCTTCGATCTTCGATTGGAATCCTCTTTTCAATAGGTTTGGAATCTTCGATCTTCGATTCAAGTTTGTGCCATTATGCATCTTTGTCCATCATTGAAATAAACACGTTCAAGTGGATACGTTCATGTGTATCGAACAAATTCCCCCTTTTTGATGATGACAAACCAAAGCATAATGTATGCACAATGTATATACCTTCCCCCTTTTGACATCATAAAAACTTGAATAAGACACAAGCAACCACAGGTTAACACCATCAGAAAGGGAAAAAAAACATAGTTAGCTATTACAATGTTCATAGTTTAACCAGACTAGAAAGAAAAGCAAAATCAACCATCCACAAAACAATACATAGTCATCAGTTAGACAAGTACATCACTGAAGCTAAACAAAAACAAACTTAGAAGTACTGTAACCACAAACTTAAGAAGAAATATTTATGTTGGTTTAGAAGAAGGACCAGCCAAGGAATTTTGATGTGTCTGCAACATCTCAACAATATTCTTCAAATGGACAGAATTAGTTATGTGTGCAGCCTCCAAGGACATTTTAGTCTGTAACAGCTCATTCTTCAGCCTTTCATTTTCAGCAATGAGCTCAGCCTCTTTAGCTTTAAACTCCAGGTGCATCTCTTCAATAGTTGCAGCATGTGATACGTGCAAAGCCTCAATTTCCCTCTCCCTATCAGCTAACTCAGACCTTACTCTTTCCAAAGCTCCATTTGCACTCCTTTGAAGTGCAGGAACAGCAGCTTGATGTATTTCACCAATAACATCTGACATAGTTTGCTCTTGCCAAGCTTTGACTGGTACACCCAACTTCTCAAACAACTCACCTAACCAAAACCCATACCCTAGAGCATGTAACTTCGTATCTTCAAGACAAACGTGAAGGATGTGACACAACATTAGCCGAGGTAAGTTAATAGGATGCCTAGAGAGTAACAATTCCATGAGAGTAAGATCTGGATAGTTAGCTTCAGTTCTTTTCTCCTTCCGAGGCACAATTATTTTGTGAACTACATCAAACAAAAGCTTGTGCAGAGGCTTCATAGCAGTCTTATGAACACTACAGTGAGACTCAAGAGTAGGATCATTTGAAAACTTACGGGAAATTTCAAGAGCACTTGGTAAACCATCCAATGGTGGCCAATCTCTTTTGACAAAGTGACATCAACCATGATTAGGTATGCCTAGTAACTGAGAAATAGCATCCGCTGTTAAAACTATAGCTTTCCCATTCACAACACTAACAATTGATCCAATTGTTCCAGACGCATTAGTATAAAATTGTCTTATTTCTCGTCTACACATTTTCTTTCTTGTTGCCCCTTGAAGAAACAAGTTCGACCAGCCCTGTACTTGCAGTAATTGCACCAGTTCTTGCATCTCATTACCTCCAAATCCAGTGATTACACGACCCCTCAATACCCTTCGTTGTGCAAAATTAATAATTCTGCTTGTTCGTGCATCAACAAGCTCAGTATTTCCCCCTAAATCATTATTTTCTCTCTTCTTCCTAGTTTTTCCCCCTAAATTTGACCCTCCCTTTTTCTTTTTAAGCTTTTGAACTCCTACATGTTTAGATGATTAGATCGATTTCCACGTTTCTCATTATCAGTATCTTCATCAACCAAACTACGATAGTCAGACACCCCCTTCTTTTTCTTAATTCTAACATGTTTCTTGTGTATAGATACTACCCTTTTTCGTTTACCTTTACGAGTTCTCTCTGAGTCCGACGATTCATCAAGAATAATAGGATAAATGGGAAGCGAGATGTTACCTTTTGCAGACCGGGGAGTTTTAGACACCAAGATTTCGAGACCTCTGTCGAGAACTTTCTGGGTGGAGCGGGTAACACGCGCAGGCACTGCAACAGAGGTTTTCACTTGTACTGGTAACTCTTCGGAAGAAATAGAAATTAATTTTCTCGAAATTTTCTTTAGACGAGACTGTAAACACTCAGATAGCAGTTGAACAGTGGGAGCGTCATCGTCGAGGTGAGTATTACTCTGAGAAAAACTAATCATATTCCCCCTGTTTTTCACCATTACCCCCAATAATTGAACCCTTCTCACTATATAAACCCCATTTTCTCTAGATTCCCCCTGAGTGATAGCAACTTCATCTTCTGGGTAAGCACAATGGGAAACCCCTGTTTCATCGATGTATAGTATTTGGGGTTCTTTAAAGATTTCTGGAGAGTATTGAAAAGGTACTATGGCTAGTTCGGTGTTAGTTATTGGTAGGAGAGTAGAGTCCATGGTATTTTTGGAGAACAATGTGATTGTGGAGGTTTTCTTGTGAAATGGGTTTACTTTGGGGTTTTTGAACAGCCAGAGTTGAGAGAGAGAGAGAAGATGAAGAGTTTTAATTATTTTCTTGGAGGATGAAGTGATTTGATGGAAGACAGCCTTTTGGCGGTCGATTTGATCATTACTAGTTTAGACGTGTGAGAAAGGAATATGTGGTACGAATTTGTACTTCTAATATGTTATTTTGTTTAATTAAAGTGAATGTACATACCTGAGCTTGACTTCCAAATTAAGACTGGTCAACGGACCGGAACCGGTTCACCGGACTGGAATGAACCGGTATTGGACCGAACCGGAACTCGTTGACCGGTATGTTGACCGGTACCGGAATGAACCGGACCGGAATTACCGGGATGATTCATCGGTTCCGTCCCGTTCCACTATATAGCGGGATGGAACCGGAATGAATCGGAATAGAACAGGACGGGATTAACGAGACGATATTTTTTGGAATTACGAAAATATTTTTTTTTTTTTTAAGTATAAATTAATAGTTTTTAAATTTATACTATAATTTTTACTTAAATTTATTTTAAAGATATTTTATTAATTTTTTTGTTGTTAAGTTTGCAAGTAAAGTCTAATAAAGTTTTCAAAATTTAAATCTTTTGAAGTTTATACTTTATAAGTTATTACTTATATTCATTAATATTTATTTTATAAGTTATATTTATAACTTGTATCTTGTAAATATTAAATAAATAAAATTTGTAATTTAAAAAAAATTAAATTAAAATAAGGATAAAACAATTACAAAAATTTAAATATCAATTTAATTTTTTTAAATTTGTAACAAATTACAATTTCAATTTACAACTATTGGTAGAGTACATAGCTTACGCAGCCACCTTCTAGGAAGGGTTCTATTTCAACTATGTCTCGAATGTAATACTAATAGTTGTATAGTCCCGTAAATCCTCTTTCTAACCAGCTATGGATTGATTGTGATCAACTTCTGGTCTTGGTAAAGCTCGTTGACGATCTTGAATTTCGATGCCATCATCACTACCACATCCAATAGCTGAATCTATGAAAAGTTCAAATTGACTATCTAACTTTGGAAGTCCTTGATTTTACGCTCAGCATTTATCCAGTCTCTAAATAACACTGATATCTCCAAGCTGTCTTCTGCTAACGAATATCTGTGGTCTCCAATTTGAAATCTTGCCACGCTGAAAGCTGCCTCCGAAGCTACTGATGATCCTTGAATTGCAAGCACATCCTTCACCATCCTACTAAGTTTTGGAAATTGAGCTCCACGATTCCTCCACCAGTTCAATAGTTCCGGTATACCATCATCATTTGTAATATTATTCGTACCCTGTTCAAGATATTTAACAAATTCACATTTATTAGAAGAGTCAAGACCAAGTTTATGTTTCACTCGTCCATGAGCACCTACTTGATTCATAGACGTTTGAGGATTTTCAACATTATCTAAGAATGAATATTTATCATACATTTCTTTTGCAAAGAATTTTATACTATTTTGACATGTTACCAAATCAGGTTCTTCTTCAGGTTGAATATCTAAATTCTGATTAATGCATTCAACTAAAGCTTTTGCACCATATTCTTTATATTCGGGGTTGAAAAGAATTGCAGTTAAATAAATTTGAGGAATAGGAAAAAAATATTTCTTAAATTTTGTAATCATAACTTCAATAGCAGAGGTAAATAAAGTATTTGTTTTATAATCAGAAAAAATAGATGAAATCTCACATATGTGTATTAAAATTTCAGAAATAGTAGGATAATATATTCCAGAAAAAATTTTAGTAGCATCATAAAATGATTTCAAAAATATTCTAAGTTCATTTACTTCATCCCAATCACTATCATTAATTTTTAATTCCGGATAAGCATTATGATTATTAAATAGCGTAGTAATAGGTTGCCTATATGCATAAGCAACTTCAAGCATATCATAAAAGGAATTCCATCTAGTTTTTACATGCTTCGGAACTTTTCTAAACGGAAGTTTAAATGCATTACAAAGTTCTTTAAATTGATTAATTCTACTACTACTATTCATATGAAAAATGTAAAAACAAGCATTATCAATTTTATCACAACTATTTTCAAATAATTTCACACCGTCACTAACAACCAAATTTAATATATGCGCGGCACATCTAACATGAAAAGCATATTTACTAATAGGACAAAGTCTAGGTTCTAGCATATTAATAGCATTTAAATTAGCAGAAGCATTATCTAAAGTAATACTAATGACTTTATCACAAAGACCGAAAAAATCTAAAATTTCCAACACAGTAGTAGCAATATAAATTCCGGTTTTTTTCTTTTGACAAATTTTATAAACCAATAATTCTTTTTTGTAAATTCCAATTATAATCGATCCAATGCGCAGTAACAGTTAAATAATCAAAGCCATTAGGACTACGATCCATATCAGTAGTAATAGCAACTCTACAATCCATTAGTTCAAAATAGGCACGTAAATATTGACAATGTTTTTCTTGAAATTCAAAAATATCTCTTTTTACCATGCTTCTTGATAAACCTTTAAAACTAGGATTATATGTTTCACGAATATATGCAATAAAACCCGGATGTTCTCCAAAACTAAAAGGTAAACCACAAACAACAACCATTTTAGCAAAGTTTTCACGATCACGATCCTTGTTATAGGTTCGATGTGTAAGAGGACCACTTGGGTTCGAAGTATTTAATTCACTTTGAACCATATTTGATCCTCTAACTGATTCTTCAACATTACAATTTTCAACAACTTCAAGAGAAGATATATATGCAAACCACTCTTTACTATGCTTGTTAATCAAATGTTTTTTTAATCCCCCCGTTGAACCTCCAGTCCCACCAGATGTATATTTAAAATGTTGTTTACAAAGATTACATATACTAAAAGTTTTTTCTTCATTCAAATAACAAAATTTCCACACATGTGATTTTAAAGAACGTTGTACCTTGGTCTTACCTCTAGTTGGAATAATAGGGGGACGAGTAATTCCAACCGGAGGGGGAGCTTCAACACCTATACTATTGAGGTCGGGGCTAGTCGGTGTATCATCTAAATCTACTTCTTCATCTAAATTTAATTGTTCATCCATTTCTACTTCTTCATTTTCTTGATTAATACCATAATGTCTTTCATAGAGTTCATGGGGAGTATCCGAATTAATATTTATAGGACCGGGAGGGGAAAAACTAGTTTCATTCACATGCGTAAATTCATCTGTATTCATTCTAACAAGAGGAATTTTAGATTTAGAAGAACTACCACCTCTATTAGTTTTTTTAACTAATTTTTTTACTGATTCTACTAGACCTTTTTTACTTCCACTTTTTTTAGAAGACTCCATGATATAAAATTATAAATTACAAAATACGAAACTTAACAAGAACAATAATATAACAAGAACAACTTACAAGTTACAAATAATAAATACAAAAAATAAATATAAGATTAGAGAGTGGAACGAAGTTACCAAACGTTTGTGTAAGAACAAACGATTATAATGAAAATTAAAATATTGATGTCCAAAACTTGAAATTTGAAGAAGATTCCTCCTCCGAAATACACCAAATGACCAAATGACCAAATGATATAAAGAATTTAGAACTGAATTGAATATTGAAAATTTGAAATTTTAGAATTTATAATCCGTAATTGCTAAATCTTATAAGTTATAACTTATAAATATGAATGGAAATATATATTCTCTCAAAGACTCAAACTTATGTTTGTAAGTTGTAACTTTGTATATAAAATTTTTAGGAATCAACACTAATTTATAAAACAAAAAAACTACCCGTTTTAATTTTTTCCGTTTAAAATGACCGTTGGTCCGGGAAAAGGGTAGGGGGCGGGGGTGGGGGAGGGGTGGGGCTGCAGCTGCAGACAGCACTGCAGCTTTTGAGCCTTTTGATATAAAGCTGCAGAGTGCAGAGCAGACTGCAGGGGCGGGCAGGGGCGGGCAGGGGCTCGGGACAAGTGTCAAAATATAAAATATAATTTATAAAAAATATAAATATAAATTATATAAAATATAAAATATAAAATATAAAAAAATTAATATATATTAAATAAACCGGAACGGAACCGGATCTAACCGGAATGGAACCGGAATAGACCGGGATCAACCGGTACCGGTACACCGGTACGAAATCACGGTTCCGTCCCATTCCGTGTACCGGTTCAGACTATCCCGTCCCGTCCCGTAGGCAATCGAAACGGGACAAACCGGAACGGTACCGGTACGTCCCGTTCCGTTGACCAGTCTTATTCCAAATAATGGTTGAGGAATTTTTTATTTTAACTTCTCTTCTTTGACCTGAAAAAAACTTTTGAAACATACAGTTATAGCACATAAGTCTTTGTAGTTCCCTTTGAGATTTTCATGTGATCCTTATTAGATCCAACTTCAACCTGTTCCTTTCAAAGTTATCCCTTGCTAATGCTTTAGTGAATATGTCGGCTATTTGTGGTTCAGTATCACAAAATAGCATGGAGATCTTTCCTTTTTCTACATTATCCCTTAAGAAATGGTGACGAATATCTATATGTTTCGTCCTTTTACGATGGACAGGATTTTTTGCAATGTTGATTGCACTTGTGTTGTCACAAAAAATTGGTACACAATCAATAGTTAGTCCAAAATCTTTGAGTTGTTGTTTAATCCACAACAATTGAGCACAACATGAAGTAGCAGCTACATATTCGGCTTCGGCAGTAGACAAAGCAACATAATTTTGTTTCTTTGATCCCCAAGAAATTAAGCATGAACCTAAGAAATGATCCATCCCAGTTGTGCTTTTTCTATCAACTAAGTACCCTGCATAATCGGCATCAGCATACCCAACTAGTTCAATATTACTTCCTTTTGGGTACCATAGTCCTAAATCTGTGGTTCCCTTTAAGTATCGAAGAATTCTTTTCACAGCTTGAAAATGAGATTCTTTAGGATTAGTTTGAAATCTGGCACAGAGTCCCACACTAAACACAATATCAGGCCGACTGGCTGTAAGATACAAAAGTGACCCAATCATACCTCTATACAATTTTTGATCTACTGACGAACCTGTTCCTTCTAGGTCTAATTTTGTAGCAGTTGCTATTGGTGTGTCAATCTGTTTAGCATCTTCCATTTTGAACCTCTTGAGTAGCTCTTTGACATACTTATGTTGATAAATTAATGTACCTGCAGGATTTTGTTTTATTTGAAGCCCCAGAAAGTAATTTAATTCTCCAATCATGCTCATCTCAAATTCGTTGCTCATAAGAATCGCAAATTCCTTAGTAAGTGACTTATTTGTGGATCCAAATATGATGTCGTCAACATATATTTGTACGACCAGCAAATCCTTTCCTTTATTTCTGAGAAAAAGTGTATTGTCAGTTTTTCCTCTTGAGTAGCCATGACTTAGAAGAAACTTTGACAATCTTTCGTACCATACCCTTGGAGCTTGTTTTAACCCATAAAGAGCCTTATCAAGCTTGTAAACATGGTCGGGAAAATCATTGTTTTCAAAGCCGGGGGGTTGTTTGACAAACACTTCTTCTTTTAGTAACCCATTGAGGAATGCACTTTTTACATCCATTTCATACAAGGTGAATTCCATGTGTGATGCGAAATGCTGTGAGTAATCTAATTGCCTCAAACCTTGCCACAGGTGCAAACATTTCATCATAATCTATCCCTTTTTCTTGGTTGTATCCTTGGACTACTAACCTTGCTTTGTTTCTTGTTACTGTACCATGTTCGTCTAACTTGTTTTTAAACACCCACTTTGTACCAATAATGGTTCTGTTTGCTGGTTTGGGTACGAAATGCCAAACTTTACTTCTTTCAAATTGGTTCAGTTCTTCTTCCATTGCTATGATCCAGTCTGTATCTTGAAGAGCTTCACAAATCTTCTTTGGTTCTACCATGGATAGGAATGCATTAAATGCGCAGTGATTTTTAAGTCCTGAACGGGTAGTAATTCCAGAGGTAAGATCAGTAAGTATGTTATCCAAAGGGTGGGAACTTTTATACTTATATCCCTTTATTTCAAGCTCTTTGTTTCCCTCTTTATCATTATTTTTATCTCCTCCTTGATCAGCAGCAATTTGTTCTCCTAGATCTGGGGTGAATCAGTGACGGTATTTTCTGAAGTTGATGTACCTGTTTCTTCAACCTGTTCCTGTGCAGTTTCACTCAATGTTTTGGATAGCTCATCATTATCCTGTACATCGAGGTTACTGCTTTCATCAAAGACTATATGAATTCTTTCTTCTACACACATTGTTCTTTTGTTCAAGACCCTATACGCCTTGCTATGTGAAGAATATCCTAGAAAGATTCCTTCATCATTTCTAGCATCAAATTTTCCCAACAAGTTCTTTCCATTATTGTGAACAAAACATTTACATCCAAAGGATCTTAGATGTGATATGTTAGGTTTTCTGCCTTTAAGCAACTCATAGGGAGTTTTATTGATAATTGATCTAGGCATACATCTATTAATAACGTAGCAAGCGGTGTTCATTGCCTCAGCCCAAAATTGATTGGTTATGTTGTTAGCTAACATCATTGTTCTCGCCATCTCTTGTAGGGTTCTATTTTTTCTCTCTACTACCCCATTTTGTTGAGGGGTTCTAGGAGCGGAAAAATTATGTTCAATGCCTTGAGAAGAGCAGAATTGAATGAATTTGGAGTTTTCAAATTCTGTTCCATGATCAGATCTGATTGCAACCAACTTGTTCTCTAATTTCTTTTCAAGCTTTCTTATTAGGGAGCAAAAGGCCTCAAACGTATCATCTTTGGAAGTAAGAAACATTATCCAAGTGTACCTGGTGTAATCATCGACTAGCACAAATGCGTATCCTTTTCCACCTCTACTTTTAACTCTCATAGGTCCACAGAGATCCATATGGATTAGCTCTAGTGATTTAGTCGTACTAATTACCTGCTTGGATTTGAATGAGGATTTAACTTGTTTTCCTCGAGTACATGCTTCACAAACCTTATCACTTTTGAACTTAGTCTTAGGTAGTCCTATAACCAAATTTTCAAAGATAAGTTTATTCAGTTGTACTTGACTTGCATGACCTAGTCGTTTATGCCATAAAAGAGGATCTTTTTCCATTACACTTAGACACGTTAGTTTTTCTGTAGGAAGTTTTGAAGTATCTACAGTATAAACATGTTTGTTCCTTTGTCCAGTTAGAACTATATCTCCTGTTGATAGATCGATTACCTCTACACCAGTGGAGTGGAAGATCACCTTGTTTCCTTTGTCGCAGAGTTGAGAGATACTAAGAAGGTTGTCCTTCAGACCTTCTACATGATAGACTTTTTTTTATCAAACATTCACTGGTCATTCTGATTTCCCCAATGCCTTTAATCTGTCCTTTTTTCCCTCCGCCAAATGCTACCAGTCCTCCATTCTTTTCTTCAAGTGAAAGGAATTTTGTTCTATCTCCTGTCATGTGTCTTGAGCAGGCGCTGTCCATATACCAATTCTGCTTACTTCCCTTCACTTGTTCCTGAAAAAGAATTTAGAGGTTATTTTTAGGCACCCAAATTAACTTAGGTCCTTTTTTATTATAAAAGGGATGAATTAAATATTTGTTTGCCCAGTTTGGAAGAGGTTTTACTTTTGACGCAGACCTGTTCCTTGACTGGTAGTTAAAGTCTCTTTCATTGTTTCTGTTAAGATTAACTTTGTTTCTATGGCAGGTATTTTCACATGACATGTTTTTCCACATAAAGAGCAAAGTGTAGGGAATTCTTTTTCATACCCTATGCCAACTCTATTGTTTCTGGTGGTACTTCCTAATTATTTCACAATCATGGATGATTGTGTCCATTTGTTTGCTTGTTTTAAATCGTTGTTGGTTTTCATTAGTTCAAGACTCATTCTCCTAGATTTTTCAGTTCTCCTTTTATTTTTATGACTTCCTGTTCATAAGCATTCCTTCTGTCTAGTGAATTTTGGTTTAAAGATTCAGTTTTTAATGATATGTTACAAGACTCGACTTGATTTATCTTTTCAGATAAAAGTTTATTTTTCTCTTTTAGATTGATGTTTGATTTTTCAAGATCAATGTACTCGAATTTTAAGATAGTCATGGCACTTAATAGTTGACTCTTTTCACTATTTAATTCTTGTATAGTTCCTATGAATGTTAGCACAAGTGAGGAAAGTTTTTTCTTAGAGAATGAACTTAATCTATCCTTTAGATCAGAGAGATTTACCTGATTTTCTTCGTGTTCAGAGTCAGATTCATGTTCTGAGTCTTCTATGGCCATTAAAGCAATGTCCTCTTCTTCATCAGCGTCATCTGAACCTGTTCCCCAACCAGCATACATAACTTGATTGTTCTCCTTTTCCTTCCCTTTCCTTTTATTTGCGAGTTCTCTTTTTTCTTTTTCAGCCCTTTCCTTTTTCCATTCTATTTCCCACATAGGGCAGTCTTTAATTTGATGATCAGTTTTTCCACACTTGTAACATTCACCATTTTGTGTCTTTTCTGCGTTTCTTTCCTTGGTGGGTGCAGGTTTCTTTCCAAGATTCATTCCCTTTTTAAAAAGCTTCTTGAAGTTCCTGCTTATCAAGGCTATATCTTCGTCATCTAAATTTGATTCATCGTTTTCATCAGTGACCTTGAGAGCAAGATTTTTTTCTTTACTGCCTTCACTTCTCTTAGTGTTTTCAACATTCATCTCGTAGGTTTTTAGGTTTTCTAACAATTCATCCAAAGTCATATTTGTTAGATCTTTAGCTTCCCTTATTGCTGTTACTTTGATTTCCCATGACCTTGGTAGAGTTCGGAGAATCTTGTATACTAGTTCCTCTGTAGTGTATATCTTTCCTAGTAAATTTAGTTCGTTTATCACAGTAGTGAACCTAATAATCATATCCTGAAGTGTTTCTCCATTCTTCATCTTGAAAGACTCATATTCCGTGCTTAGTCTAGCAATTCTGAACTTTTGGACCTGAGTAGTACCTTCATCTGCATTTTGCAGTGTATCCCAGATTTGTTTAGCAGAAGTGCATGCAGAAATTCGATTGAATTCATCTGGCCCTAATCCGCGCACCAAGATACATTTAGCTTTGGCATTCTTCCCTAGCATCTTGTAATCCGCTTCTCCATATTGAGCCTTGGGCTTGGGGATATCTTTACCTTCGCTATCTTTAATAGTTGGTATCAAGGGTCCATCAGTAACTCTTACCCATAGTTCATAATCTTCAGCTTGAATGAAGTCTTCCATCCTAGCTTTCCACCATGAATAGTATTGTCCGTTGAACAAGGGTGGTCTATTAATGTGTTGTCTTTGACCATGTCCGAGAGGAGGTGCAGAACTCATGGTGATCTTTTATCTTGAGTTATTAGACTCTTGATTAAGATAACCTGCTCTGATACCACTTGTTGGAACTCTACCCTCCTGAATTCTTCAAAGGAACATGTACTCACAATGTGTTTCTGTTTGTATGAACTTTAACAATAAATAATTCGAGTAACACTTTGTATTATTTATAAACTTCAAACAATACAACGATTACAAAACTATGTAATCTACGAAATTATAAACTCTAATTCCTTCTACCCCAAGACACAAAACTACTCCCTAGTTTTGTATCTTCTAACGCTCTTCAAGTTCTTCAACTTGTCAAGCAACTCCTACTCACTACACTAAGATTGTAAACAAGACTCTTGAATACAATTTTTACAATTAAATACTCGATCTCACATCACTCCCAAGTAATCAAAACTCTTTCAAAGCCCTCTTGATAGTGTTTTGATTTTTTCTCTATGTAAGTGCGCAATTTTTCTGATAAAAATAGCTCCTTATTTATAGATCAGAAATTCAGCAAATCCTAGTTGAACTGAACTTGGACTTCTTATTTGTTTTTGCCGCATCAAATAACAAATTACGCTACTTCTTTCCTTAACCAACTAGAAAGTAGTTTTCCTTCATTAAGTCAACTTTCTAACAATTATCAAGCTATACTTAAATTTGAAATCCTCCTTCCAGTAGGTTTGGAATCCACGATTGAAATCCTCCTTTCAATAGTATTGAAATCTTCGATCTTCGATTGGAATCCTCTTTTCAATAGGTTTGGAATCTTCGATCTTCGATTCAAGTTTGCGTCATTATGCATCTTTGTCCATCATTGAAATAAACACGTTCAAGTGGACACGTTCATGTGTACCGAACACTTTCAATGTTAATTTAAAAACTATCTCAAAAGAAACTTAATTTTTGGATTTGTCAGTTCGAAGTTACAGATAAAATTCACATGAGAATTCACCCATTACAATTCGGACAGCTGAAACAGTTGCAACCAAGCTACTGTCCGTAGTTCACCTTAGCTTGTTAGTTTTAGAATACTCATAAGCATTGGAGAACTGAATTAGCTTCCTCTTTCCAAAAGTTTTGTAGGTAAAAAAGTCCAAAGATTGATTTGCAGAACTCGGGTTTCAAAGCTTAGTGTTTCTTTTGGACATGAATGTAGAGATAGATTCAAAAATAAAAATACTAACATGCTCTGTTGGATGTGAAAAGTTAATAAATACAACAGTGAGACAAGCACACCTATATATTAGCCAATTTATATTAGTGAAATGCTTTGAACAATAACTTTGCAAAAATAATAAACAATAAAGTTTAAAGCATGTTTTCAAATCCATAAATTAAATCTAGTGAAGAAAACACATTCTGTAACAAAAAACAGAAACAATATTGACAAAAATAAAATCGAGATCGCTGAATGCACAGTGCCCTTAAAAAAATTATTCCTCTCAAATATTCGAGGTTAAAGGAAATCTCCTCCTAGAATAGAACAATTTAACTCATTAGTGTGTCGGTACAAAAAATAATGGTGTCAGCAAATCACTCAATGTGAGAAAAGTACATTAGAATACTAGATTTAGTTTTGCAAAAGAAGAAGAAGTACAGAAACTACTAGTGAAAAGTATGAGGAATCACAAGAATTTATAGCCCTGAAGTACTGTTTCTGAAAATTTGCAACCTTCCTAAGAGTCACTTAAGAAATGACTATTTCTCAAAGGTTGCAACCTTTCAGAATAGTAATTAAATAAACAGCGGGAAATAAATTTGGCAAAAAACTTGCACAGATTCGGTTAAAAAACTGGATAGCACATAAAAAACGAAACTGGGTCACAAATCTGTTTAGGAAATGGGGCCGTTTTGGGCAGGCTAAATTTAATGATTACATAATTATCAACTAATTAAATAAATGGATTAATTAAAGGGAAAAGACTCAAATATGCCATCGAACTTTTAAAAAAGGCTCATTTATGCCATCAGTTAAAAGTATGGCTTATTTATGCCATTACCGTTAAAGAAAAGGCTTATTCATGCCATTATTTTTTAATGGTGGTTTTGCAAAATCATTTTTGACACGTGACCAATTATAATTCGGTCACATCATCAGTTTTTCAATAAAAAAAATCATATTTCTGAAAAAATTTTGAATTAATTTTTTGATTTTTTTATTAAATAAATTGATGACGTGGCCGAATTATAATTGGCCACATCATCAATTTTTTTAATTAAAAAAATCAAAATTCTGAATAAAAATTGAATTATTATTATTTTTTTTTAATTAAAAAAATTGGTGACGTGGCCGAATTATAATTGGCCACGTGTCAAAAATGATTTTGCAAAACCACCGTTAAAAAATAATGGCATGAATAAGTCTTTTCTTTAACGGTAATTGTTGACACCCAATTTTAACCCTCCCCAATAATTTAATCTTCGAGCTTCCTTAATTCCAAGCGATTGGGAATAATCAATTTCATGAAAATCAAATATTTTTCAAGTTAATTTTAGTCGCTTTTGATATTTTGAAAAATGAATACATATTCTCTTTATATATTTTCTTTTTATATTTTATAAATATTTTTTTAAAAAAAAAGTCGGGTCAAGATTTTACCTTTCTACATAAGTTCTTGCTAACTAGTTTAGCTATATAGTGAGTTATATCTTTAACTATATGGTTTAAGTCAAGTTGATTATTTTATCTCGTCAATTAAGTGAGGCTCATTAATTAATTTATATAAATTTGCCTATTTAAATTCTGAGTATTTCATCGAGCGAACTAAATTTGGTTATAACTGAAACATATTCAAATTTTACTCCAAGTCTATATGTTTCTCTCACTTTTAAAGAGCCATTATTTTTGTGCCAGCAAACCCAATTCCAGCTTCATCTCAGCCCACTCAATAACCCAATTCCAAATCCTCCTTTCATCTTTCAGCCGACCCAACCCGTTCTTAGTTGACCCGGCCCATTCTTTGTTCCAAAAGAGACCCAACGTTCATATGGCGTGAAGGAAAACGACGGTGCCCAGATACAGCCGAACAACATCAACGTGTACAGGCAGAACGCTGGTGTTTTGTCTCTTCCTTCAACGTCCCTTTCCCATCTGCTATCGGAGCAGCAAAAGGGGGCACGCGGAATCGTCCTCGCGTGTTAGGATTAAGACACGTAGCTCTCAAGGACGTTGGATCAATCAAGCCCCTCCATATTCCCTTTCTGCTTTCGGAATGGGGCGAAAATTTTCAGAAAGGGTGTCTCCCTATTTTAGGAAAAAGGTTTTGAATTTTGAATTGAGGGGCCCGTTTTCTTGTCCGAGTTCTGTAAGTTTTTCACCCCCAAAAGGAAGCCCTAATATCTTTCTATAAAGGCTTCCTTTTATCCTTTGGGAGGGCTGGCCGAAAATTGGGAGAAAAGGTTTAGGAAAATAACAGGGGAGAAAAGGGTTAGGAAAATAACAGGGGAGAAAGGTTGAGAAATTTTTTTGAGTTAGCTTTCTGTTGGAATTTTTTTTGTAAAGTGAAAGGCAGTGATAAAAATAGCTACAAGCTACACAGACAATACCGAAATACAGTTAAAGAAACAATGAAAAGACTTTTCTTCCTCCTTTCTCTTTAGTATTTTGGATTGGTATTTCGTTTCGAACTTCTGGGCTATTGTTCGTGTTTGGTCGGTATTTCTTGTGGTGAAGGTTGCTGTGTGTTCTAGCTCGTCTCGTCCCGTTGCTGCCCTCGAGAAGGTGAAACTCATTTTGATTTAGCTCTCTTTTATTTGATGCGATGAGAGTGTTTGATCTTGGGCTGTATAGAGATATCGAAATGATAAAATTTTGAAGGTTTTTTTTTCTAACTGTTGGCTGCCAACTAGTGGTAGAGTTTGTTTGACAATCCTTTGTTGTTGCTTATTTTCGTATTCAAGATGGCCTGGTGTTTGTTTTGGCTTATGTTGCTGTTTGCGCTTTTTCTCGAATTTTTTGGTAGTTATGCTCGCCTTAAACTTGGTTTGTTCACTTGTTAATCAACATGCTTCTATTCTGTCTCTGTCGGCTGAAATAATTTCTCCATTCCGACTATATGTCCTTAAGTGTCAAAGAAGTCATTTTATTATTTCTCTAGAGTATTTTCGAGTATGGATTAGAAATTTCGATTCATGTTATGGCTAGTTGCTGTTTTAGGATCATCTTGTAGTATGAATTTATTAGCCCCATTTAGTACTTGGCGATTACATGTTTCTTGGATTCGTCTATCCTTTCTTGCTAGCAGATAGTTTTGTTTTTAACCTGAATGAATTTTCTTGTCAGCATGAGCATGGTCTTATATTACTGATTATATTCTTGTCATCTTAATTCCAGTTCTATTCCATGCTTTCGATTTAAAGTGGTATGATTGGCACCTACTTAGTATGGTTTAATTTAGCTCGAGTTTCCCTTGATGTCGTGTTACTATTTATTCTATCTCGCATTTTTTAATCCAATGATCTTTGTCTTGTATTCTCTGTGGGTCTTATTTTCTGAATTTCTACCTCGTTCACTCACCAATCTTTCATGTTCCATGGTTATCTTGTTCTAAAAGGAGACAGAAATTAGTAGTAAGTTGCTATCCCGAATGTGAGTGCCTAAAATTGTATTCTTGTTCCCAACTTGATTTGTGCCTGCTCAATCTGTTTCTAAGTGCTAAAGCACCACTGTTTTTCTTTCATTTTATCTACTTGAACTTGCAAAAATATGGAAATTCGTCCCTTATTATCGTCTTGTCGTGTTTAATATCGTTTTCCTAGGTGATTTGTCTAGTACAAGGCCTTTAACTCTATTTAGTGTCATATAGTTTGCTTTCTATGTCCCTTGAGCATGTTAGATCATAATATGTACCCTCCTTTATTATTTAGATTTTACCGTTGGCAAAGAACGATTATCTATGTATCATTTTCTAACAATAAACGAAGTGTCTGCTCACCAGCCCTCTTACGTTTTCATTTCTAAGGTTAAGTCATGTTGGCTCGCTTGATAAAGAAAGATGTTTTTGCCCATTCATTTTCTGCTATTTTCCGTCACTGGCATGTGCTTATTCCCTTTAAAATGTTTATTGAATTATTATTGGATGCGTTGGGCTTATTCAAAGCCATCTGATCATCGTCGCCGCTTAGCATGACCGTGTTAATTTGTCAAATGGCTTAATATGTCATGAGTATGTTTGTCAAGAGTTAGATGATGTAGAGTCGTTTTTAACTTTAAGGATAGCTACTGTTTAGTTTCGCAGCAGCTTTCGACAAAAGGTTCTCATATTTGTACATTTTTATTAGCTTAAAAACTATTTCTAAATCAGTTCACTTTTGGATGCCTTGTGATTTTGCTATCCAAATTGACCATGTTTTCGGCTAAAGAATGGGTTCGTTTGCTGCATGTTAAGGGAGCAATAGATTAGAGTGAGTTTTTTTTTTGGTTCTGTTTTGTTTCCTTAATTCTCAGTTAATATGAGTTTGGTCCGTAATTTTAGACCTGAATTAGTTTAGTTGTCGACTATTTTGACATGTTTATATAAGTTTGTTATATGTCTACTTTTGATACTTGATAAAGGTGGGGCTTGGTTCATATAATGCTCATATGTGCTGTTATATTAAAGTAATACATTTGGATTGTGCCCCAGTGTGGCAAAAAATTGATATTAAATGTACAAAAGGCGAAACGGGTCCAAGATACCGGTCCAGGCGGAAAGTAACCGAATTTGGACCCAACTCATTTTCTCTCTCTCACTCTCTCTTACTTTATCGTTTATTTGTTCGCTACTAACTGTCGTTAGTCTTAGGGTTAACGAATTCAAACCCCCGCAAGATGCTATTTGTTTTAACGACTTAATTTAATCAAATCAAGCGAATACTAAAACTAAATTTTGCAAATCCTTTAGATAGTAAAATAATAATTCTCTTTCAAACAAGCAAATTTTTATCTCAAATAAAATTAAGTGTTAGCTAAACTAAGTTAGTTGTCGGATAATCGTATTTTAAGTGGATATTTTAGGTGCCTTAAACACCTTTCTAAAACATAAATATGAATTTCTGAACTTTTTTTAAACTTTTTCAACTTGATTTCCTGTTTTAGTCAAATTGAAAGAACGAGTTTCTTAATTTTCTCAAAATTAAGTGGCGATTCAAAGTTGAAAACTTATAAAAAATATAAATATTTTTCGAAAATGAAAACGAATAAAACAGTAATGACATGAATGAGCCAAACTTTTAACTGATGACATAAATGAGCCTTTTCTGAAAGTTCGATGGCATATTTGAGCCTTTTTCCTTTAATTAAATAATACAATAAATTTTTTTCAAAAAATAATCTCTCAATCGGTCATTTTTTCGAAGTCGAAGCGGTAGCTAAAGTTGAGCCAAGCGAAAATGACATCGACGTAAGGGTGTAACACTCCAAAAAATTCTAAGTTAAGCCCATAAATCATTCTCGAATTGTGTATAAGGTCGTACAGAGCGATTCTTAATTGTTCTTAGATGCTAAGGCAAATTCATTAGTGTGGGAATGACTTTAGATATCAATTAAGGTCGCTATAACCCCCTAAAAGATTATATCTCTCATCACATAATGAATAGGTGTCCCATGACCTATCAGGTCTTTGAGTCCTCTTTCAAATGCCACCAAGTTTGCCTCATTTCAAGTTTGGAGAAAAGGTTATGACCATTTTAGTGAAACCTTGTCGGGCAAGTGAAGTTCCACGGCTGGCTATACGGCCCGTGATCGCACCCCCTTCCCCGCAATCGTGATTAGTTATTTGGTTTGGTCTTTTAAATTGAGATCGTACCGTGATCAATACTATTTCAAAAATTCATTTGGCGATTATGGGAGCTCTAGAAGTCCTTTTAAGGGGATTCGAAGCACAGTGTGTTTGAAATCTTTGGAGATATGTGGGTGATCAATTTGGGAATGTAGGGGAAGCTCGGTTTGAGGTAAAACCCATTGTTTAGGGCTGCATTACCTCCTTTTGTTTTCTTCAAAAATTGGTGAATTATGCATGTAGATTGTTTATGCTATTCCGAACCTGAAATTGTATTCTGTTCTGTGACACAAGTTCGGGGAGTCATTATGATCTTTTGATGGAGTCAATTTCGGTATTTTAGGCACGGGTCCCAGATCTCCCGTTTTTACTCTAATTTGGTTACTTTTCTGTTTTTGTGAATTTAATGTCTAAAACACCGTATTAACATTGTGATTCTATAATTGATAGCGTGGTAGTATTTGAAGGATGTTCGAAAGGAAAAATCTCCTGAGAAGTTATTTAGAGAAAACACATTCAACCTAAAGGCATGCTACGACTTCCCATTCCTTATATTGAGTTTGATTATGTGAAAGCATGAATTGTTTAAATTTTGTGCGGGTATCTAGTTGAGCATGATTAAATTACTTAGAGTCCATGTTTTAGGCTTTTATCGAACTTTTCGATATTAGAAGCATGTCAATTGCTAAATATGGTCCTCCTTAACTTTTGGTATACCTTGGTGATTGTCTTTATTGATTGACTTGGGAATGTTTGGTCTGAGTTTAGGCTTAGACTAATGCTTGCCATAGACTCGTGATATTTGGAGCCGTTTTGCCTTAGTTTTGCTCTGACATCGGTTTAGAGGGTTTATCTCCCTGTAGATTGGTGTAGCAAACTTGGGTCTTATAAAATGAACCTTAGAGTAAGCATTGACTCAACCTTGACGACCTTCTATCCATTCTCCCTCTTTCTATGGCACGTGTCCCAATTGAGACGTCAGGCTTAACTTGGCGGCATAGGATTGGAACTGGTTCTAGCTTGGAGTATTGTGCTCATTATCTAGGAGTGGGTATCGTTCCACGGTGGTTCTTTAATGACGAGTTGATATGAGATCCTTCGGCAGCTATTACAGTCGCAAATTGAAGGCCTAATCATGTTGCTCATTATCCTGTACGGAGTTGATTTATGCTTAATTGTGGATTAAAGGTTTGGATATATGATCTTCAGGTGTAGTTCGTGATTCAGGCTCATTATCCTCTACAGAGTTAATATCTATCGGCTTTCTCTTGGTTTACTTGGATTCCTATCCATAGTTAGAGGTCTGGGCTATGACCTTTATAGTTCTTTAGGGAAATTTATTCGAGGTCTGGGCAATGCACCCTATGGATCTGTACTCACAGTGACTTGTTCTTATTAGTGTTATATATTTTGTATACCCATCAAGCTTATGGGGGCCCATTCAGGGTTTCACTTAAACTTACGTATGAGTGTACCTTCTGGGTTTATGGGGCCAATTAGGTTTAGTTAGCTTTACTTTTTTTGTTCTTAGTACATTCATGTGCACCTCATTTAAATTCTGCTCTTTTGACCTTTGTTTGTGTTTTATTCTAGCATTTTAAATTGCTTTTACTTCTCTTACTCAATCAGCTTTGGATGCCTACTGAGTACCTGTTGTTTTGGTACTCATGTGACACTCTACATAGTTTTCATGATGCAAGTCCAAACACCGACTACAAGAGTTGATATTCGAGCCTGTTGCAACTCTAGTTTAGAGGCGAAGGTGAGTAGCCGTCCTAGAATTACGTATCTGTATCTATATTTTGTTGGCTCATCTTTTAGTTTGAGACAAACTTTGTACTTTTGGTTGTAACGGCCTGTATTTTTGTATGTGGTAGTTCTATTCATGTTATACTTGACATATACTTATAGTGTAGGTGAGGGATCATGTTTCTTACATGATTAGTGTTGGTTTAAACTAGCTTGGAAGGTGATGTAATGCCTTGCACGTTTTAGCATATGTATTGCAAGTTAACTCCGATGGAAAGTATTTAAGTAATTATAGTAAGGTGGTAATTGAGCTAGCAGTTGCATCACCTACTTGATCTATATTATAGAGAAAGGGCCCAAGTTTGATTGACCAGATTTAGGCTTATATTTAAGGCTCATTTGAAGCCCAAACCTATTAAAGAAAAATGTGAATGAAAGAAGGCCCAACAGCCAAATCTGCCAATTGGCCCATTATGGATAAAGCCCAAGTGAAACTAGGTAAGTGCATGACCTCCTAAGTTTTGTTTTACCATGTTGTTGGGCCAAGTGTATACCACCTACTTGCTAATATCTGTCCCAAGTTGAATAAAAGAACAAAGGGAAAATGGACAGCCAAGGTCCAATAATATTAAGTCCAAAAAGGCCCAATTTAAAGGGACAAGCAGGTGGGGCACCTACTTGACATTATATGGCCCAAAATTGGTCAAGAGTGTCGGCCATAACACCTCCTTTTTCAAAGGATAAGATTCAAGTTTATTCTCCATTTTGAACTTTGCAAAAATTTCAGTTTCTAAGTTTCTTTCTTGGTCTCTCTTGGCTTCAAATACAGCAGCCCTTAAAAACAACCTTAGGGATTCTTGAGTGCCCTGTCCTCATTTTCAAGTAAGAATTGTGAAGAGAGTTTGAATTCTTGAAGTACAAGTTTAGAGGATAAAATTTCCAGAATTAAGGTAAGACTTCAACCCATTTGTTTTCCTCTCTTTATCATGTTTGGATTGGAGAAGTTTTTGTATATATTTATCAGAATTCATGGATGATGATA